>CAXAMN010024473.1:248691-262100 GCA_963970005.1 Durusdinium trenchii | reverse complement strand
CCCCTGCCTCCAAAAAGAGCGCCGTGTTTTTTCCTACCTCGCTGCCCTCCACTTTCCCATTCTGGAGCGCTAGCTTTCGCCCCCCCCTTGGCCTCAAGTTTATATAACTGTTTTGGAAGGCTAGAGTGGCTAGAGGCTAGAGGATAGTTTTGTAACCTACAACCATGTCCCAGACATGGATCTGGAGAAACCAAATGTTTGTCAGTCCTGAAAAGAGGGGATTCCACCTCAACCACCCAACTTGTGGTCATTTGTGCCATAGAACCTCTGAAATACTCTGAAAATACTGTACTTAAGAAAGAGCATGGGAGCCATCAGTCCGCGCGTTCTGCGGGCTGCGCTGCAGGTCTCGGCAGATCGCTCAGTCGGGGTCGACAGATCGCTCAGTCGGGGTGGGCGAAACGGTCCACGTGGTTTTCTCGAAAAAGAAAACAAATCGCTCAGTCGTGGGAAACACATATCCAACATGTTGTTGTTGAAGGGCTTCGGTTTGCTTTTTTTGCGAGTCTGCGATTTGGTGGCTTTCGACAGGTTGAGAATTGCAGATCAATGTATAGCTTGTTCCGCCCCACTGATTGGAGATGAACAAAGGGTTTGTTGAGGTGGCGGGTAGCTTTACAATGTTTGTAAGCCGCAGATACATTACACGGGGTTGTTGACGGCCGAATCCTGTCTTCCATCGGCAGCGAGAGATCCAGAGATTCGGAATCATCAGGGCTTGAAAGTTTAACGGGAAGGTAGGTGGGAAGGTATATCAGCATAATATGAATATGATACAATATCATACACCAAGATTCATGCCAACAACACATGTCCCATGTCCCATGACACCGACCTTACCCTTTCCGGTCGGATCCACCGACCTTACGGAGTGGCCTGAGGATCACCGTTCGTCCGACACCGTGCGACCGATATAGGGAATAAAAGAAACAGAATCCCCCGCTATATAGTCAGTGGTCGCCAAATAGAAACGTTTTCCAATCTATCTATTTCGGGATCTATATATATACCAACAATGTACCAGCACCTTCAAAGGGGTCACCAATGAAACCCCCAATACACTACTTAGGGATCTCCAGACAGGACACCCCTTGAAGGTCCAGGAATTATATATACAAAACTATATATTTATATAAGATATGTTTATTCCTGATGGATCGCATCAGTCCGTCTTGATTTCCGTACTACAGGGCTCCAAGTGCGTGCCTCCAGACAGGTCTCTCGACCGTCCTGACACCCATCCCGAGCCGTAGGGGTACGGAACCTGGTCTCCAAATGAAACCATGGACGTCCATGGCCATGCAAAGCAGTGCAGGTGCAGCGCCTCCAAATTGAAAGACCCCTAAGATCTTCCGGGCTTTATGAAGCTTGCGCCTACCAGGAGACCCGTGAGGCGGGGTGCCAATGGGCTACCGGGGTGTCAACCACCCCTTAGGATCCAAACAACACCCCTTCAAGGTCTCCTGGTATAGGTGCCATGGATTGGATCCACCACACCGTCCTCCGTCACCACTTCTTGCGACCTGCAGGTCTCTCAATGCCGCCCAGCATCGCGACCACCCGGAGCCTCTCGAAGCGACTGCGACCGAAGCGACCGCTGCCGGCTCTGCCCTGTTTGGGAAGGAAGACTCGGTTGGCTGCGAAAGCCGTTTTGATTGGCACCGAAATGTCCGTGCCACATACGCGCGGGTAGTTTGCTTTGTTTTTTACATAAGAGTTGGAACTCAAATTGTCGACATAGAAAGCCTTGTGCCCCAGCAGTCCGTGTAGATGATATAATTAAGGCCTTTATAAGTTTCGGATATGGTGCCTTCGAAGTGACGCTGGCAACAAGTTGCCTGAGATGGGCCACAGTTGTTTTCCGTTTTCGAGCGGCCCCTTGGTTGTCCGTTTTCGAGCGATGCACAAAGTGTGATATAAGGTGTGAAGTTCCTGACAAAAGATTGTGGTTGGGCTCATTTCTTGCAGAGTTCCATCATCCAGCTCTCTTAAATGAGACACACGCAGGTTTGGCCGTAGTCCCTCCATGTGAATCCTGTTTTGAAAACACAATGGACAATTTCATTGTCAGGAACGAGCCACGGGGACCCGTTCAAAAAGACACACAGAACTCATCTCTTCGAGTTCCATGGCATTCAGGGAGGAGGATGCCTTCCATCTACAGAAAGCACCCCGAGACTGGGATCCACTGCCACCCTGGTACTACGGTGACGTGTTCGACTCTTTGATGGGTCCCATCACCGTAACCTAGTACGAGGGTGCCAGTGGATCCCGGATGGGCACAGACAAACCATGAAACTCGAAATGAGCCTCTTACCAATCACAAGACGGGGTGGCTTTTAGAAACATCCAGTGAGTGGATGTGACAGGGGCACCCCGACTTCGTTGGGCACCCCGTTGACTGTGACTGCCGGTAGCATCTCTATAGCCCTTTCTGACACGGGCTGCTGCCCGAGGTCACCCCACCGAGCTGCCGCTGCCGCGGGACTCCCGCCCCAGACGAGCAGGCGGGACAGCACAGCACACGTGGATCGAGGGCACGTCCTGAACGATGCCTGAAGGATCCAAGAGCTCAGCTGTACACCCTCAAGACTCCAATGTCTCAAGTCATCTCAATTCTCAAGTCATCTCAGGTGATTTGTATGGAAGGAATTGCTCAAGAAAAGGTCTTTGGGCATCCCCGGGAGTTTTGGGGGCTCTCCTTCTCAACTCACCCTTCAAACTATGACGCTCCATGGCCTGGCCATAGGCCATATTTGCTTACCGTGGTGTGTTTCATTTGCTAGACGTTCATTTACGCTATGAGCATGTTTTTTGGTGGGGTCATTGTGGAGCAACACATCATGCATGTTAACGGATCAAGCATGAGAGGCGGGGACGTTTCCTTTAGTTTCTGCAATGGCATTGGGCCATCCTTAAGTATACCTCTTTTTTGCATGGCATTTGGTTGAAGGGCATTAAAAAAAAGAAAAACACAAATGAGATTCAATTCAGGAGTCAGGAGTTATATTCCATGATTCTTTTTTGTTTTGTTTGGGGTCGCTTCAGGTCAAGAATCAGCAAGGAGACCATGCTGCAAGCAGGCCCCAAGCACACTGACGTGCCGGGAAGCCTAGCTGACATGTTGAATTTTATTTTGCTAGAACACACGAGGACGCTTCGCATTCGCAAGGAGTTGTGGTTGCTTTCCTCGCTTTACAAAAAGGCTCTTTGGGCTTTTGTCAAAGGCTTCCTGAGCATGTTTGGAATTCAACAAGGTCAGACAAGTCAAATCTTCACTTTTCAAATTCCCAAAAGATTGTCCTGGCGTCCAGCAGCGAGGTCCGTTGGTCAAGATGCTGACAGCGAGCAAGCTTCCAGGCGAGCTCCAGGATTTGTCGACAGGGTGCAGGAGTGGGCGATGCTTCAACACAGCGAGAATTGTTGGGATGCGTTGTAACGAGGTCATGTTTTGGCTGGCACCTGTGCAGAGAGGACCAGCAAGTGAAAAATCCATGTCTTCGCTTCCCTGAAAATCCGTCGTGCTAGCTTGAGTCGAGTTATGATCCTTGGTGTCCTCGGTGACAAAAGGCGCAGTCGAGATGAAGTTGAAGAAGTCAAATCCAGGCTCAGCACAGGGCCCAGGGCTTGGACTCCGCGCGCGCAGCCTCTCAGCGCGCGCGCCAAGTCATCCTGCGTTCTCGAGAGACAAGATCCAGATGTTTGATGCAAAGGTTTGTCTAGAGCTGAATTGATGTTTGTCACAAGTTGTTCCTACTAATCCCACACCGTCAGACATCATTCGACATGCTGTACGAAACAACTAAAGATATACCAGCGCCCTCCAACAGGCTATTAGTTGAGGGTTGTTGGACCCCAACAGGTCTCAATTGGTGACCTGTCGGAGGGTCCTGGTATATGTTAATTTTTCCACACTTCCTTGAAAGTGTTTTGTGAGCGGTGAGCACCTACATGATGCTTTGCTCGACCTCATGCAAGGTCTAGAGGTGGGGCTGGTGCCATGGCAGACAGCGAGCAAGCTGCTTCCAGGCAACAGTCGCTGAGGATCGGGGCTCAGTATGGATCAATCAAATCGGCGAGAAAAGAGACGACCGTGCAGTTAGAGTTTTGGTTGGTACCTTTTAAACATGCGAAACATGCAGCGGTTATGTTTTTTTCTTTTTTAAATGCTGATGTATACTCATTCAGAGCCATTTCTCATGCGTTTCTCATGGGTTTCTCATGGGTGAAAGCATAACTATTTTTTTGCAGTTGCAGACTGTTCTTGAAATTGCGTGCCTGATTTTGCACAAGGCGCAGTCGAGATGAAGTTGAGCAAGTCCAGTCCAGAGTCAGCACCGGGTCAACAGCTTCTACTACAGACCGGCTCACTTCTGCTACAGCCCCGTGTGGCACCGAGGGGATGGGATTCAGAGGTTGGATGTGGCGTAGGCCTGGGCCTAGTTCATTGAACCCTTTTTGGGCTCCAGGCCCACATCCTCAGAAGGTAGTTAGACACCCCCCACCCCCCACAACGACCTTTGACCTTCTCAGGAGGGAGTTGGAGCCCTAAAGGAAGAGGACTTTCTCATGGAGTCGCTTGCTTTTCTTACCCTGGCCGCCCTCCAGATCATAATCATTGACCTGATGTGTCCTTCTCATCCGATGGTTTTCGTGTTCCTTTGCACCTGTCAGACAAGGCTGATGCTGATCAGGTTTATAAACGGGTCTTGAGTAGGCCAGGTGACAATCACTAGTAGTGCAATCAGATGCCATCAGTTGATGTTTTTTCATGTTGTTTCGTGGCCTCCTACTACTACGGTCCCGGGTGCCTTCCGAATCGGGAGTCTTTCTTATGGCCCAGCGGCCAATTTCTGAGGTCAGGGGGTCCAGCTGGTGCTGAGGAAGCCGCTTCAGCCGCTTCGCGGCCGTTGAGGATCGGGGGCAAATCGTATTGGATGAAGCGCATGAGATTTGAGTAATCCCTTGGCCGCGGCCTATATTTGGCCTTTTCAAGGCACACTACCAGAAGAGTCAGCTGAGCCAGAAGAGTCAGCTGTGAATCTTGGGTCTCATTGCATGGTATGCGTTTTTGGGGTTGGCATGCGTGATTCAAGCGCAGCGCGACCGTTTGTCGCTTGACCCTGGCAGTGAAATCATTAGCGGATTGAAAGGAGTGTTCTCAATGCTTGCTGTACTGTACACCAGGCGCAGCCGAGATGAAGCTGAGCAAGTCGAGCCCCGACTCAGCACCGGGTTGTGGGCTTAAACTGAAGACCGGTCACAGTCCCTGGAATCATCATGAAGGTGGATGGCATGACCTCTTTGATGACCATTGTCCATCCCGATGAGTGGTTTTTCCACGGGAAAATCAGCCCTGCCGGTTCGTGGCTTTTCGCAGGCGCAGCCGAGAAGAAGTTCAAGTCGAGTCCGGGCCTTTCGGCCTTTCCGCATCGTGGAACATGTTGTGACTGTTTGTGTACTTGCTTGGCGACATATAGAAACTTTTTGCCCGAAACGCAGTGACCCTGAGGTCTCTAAACACTGCGGGCGCGATGACTGAGATCTTGCCTGGACATACGAGGTGAGGTCGTGGGCGACATGGTTTTTCTGGCACGAAACAGTTTTTGTCAAGAAGATGTCGGACTTGATCTAGTTAGTTAGGAGCTACTACAGTGGGATTAGTGATGCTGAGCCCATGGGCGACGGCGACGATAAAAAGGCAATCCTCGTTGAATCTCGTTGATAAACAGTTTTTTGTGGTTCTGTTGCATCTTTTGTTTGTAATTATCTATGATTGAAATCCTTAAATGTTTGTTCAGAAGTTGATGGATTCATGACATATTGACACCGGATGCGGACGTGGAACACAGTCCTTTCGGGGCCATCCACGAAGCTACCAGGTCCAAGGCCAAAGAAGATGCTCGAGAACGACGAAGCAGTGCTGTGCCAGGGACCCCGCCGCTGCCGCTTCCCGGGGTTTCAGAGAAAGGCAGAGAAAGACTAGAGAAGACAGCAGCCCTGCCCAAACTTACAAGAGAACGCTGACTGTACCACGTGGTTGCTATACTATAAAGATATAAAAGAATATTTAGGTGTTATTGTGGATCAGGCATGACCAAACTTTGACTGCAACCTGGGCAGCGGTCTTGCATGACTTCTTGTATGACATGGAGAAGTGGTGCTTGGAACACATGCTTTTCCCAGAAAAAAAGAAAACGGGTTTGGTGCTAAAACTTGAAGCATTGGAAGGATGACTATGGCCCTTGCTAGAAGCCTGGCTTGGGAGACACTGCATCCGTTCCTCCATTTGGTATGTTTGTTTCTTATCCAAGGAGTCGAAGGTTTGAATCATGTTTTGCCTAGCCTTCAAAAGTGGAACAACGGTTCTTCTGCAAAGACTCAAAGACCATGAACACCATGGCCGTTGGAATCCCAGTGGTTTTGGTTCCTATGCCAGTGAGTATTGAAAGTGGCCTGCTTTGAAGCCAGCCCATTTCATTGATGTGTGCGGAAGGACATGTCCCAACCTGCCTATTTCTATTCTTTTTGCGGGGGGGGACGTGAAATGAGCACTTTCCCCCATATAATCAGAGCCACGCACTTGCGTTCTCCCTGACCCTAGGATGGTCTCCAAAACCCCAACCGGCTGGACGGCTGGATGCGCCGTTCCGCCCAGGTCCGAGATCCCTCCGGAGGATTTGGAGCTCTTCGACTCGAGGCGAACGCGTTCGGGACGAACGCGGCGAACGGCACGGCAGCTTGATCGACCAAGTAGTCACTCCCAGGTAACCAACTGCCAGGAAGAGACCCTCTTAAGGTTGGTTGGTTGGTTTGGAACGGATCCGGAATCCAAGAAATACTGAAACTGAGGTTTTGTGCGAATCAAAAGTTGCCGCAACTTTGGGAGACCTTGTCAAAACGGTCAAGAAGTTGTGAAGAGTGGCAGCCAATCAACCCACACAATATGGATACCAAGACCGGCTGGGCGGCTTGATTTGGGGATCGTGGACATTTGGGTGTTTCTAATTAATTATAACGTGTGTTTTGGTCTACTTTCCTTCTAGGGGTCTTTGGGAGGTCTCCCCATTTCAATGCATTGCACAGGTTTGCTTTGGGCACACCAGGGGCACTCCATCACAGTGCGGGATTTGGAGGATCCAAAGCGTGCCTCGATCTTTGCGCATGCGTTGCATTGCTTGCTCATGCGTCGGTCATCAGCCACCATCACAGGCAGCCTCATATCACTTACACAGTCAGTGAATAACCTTCAACCTGTTTGGGACATTGGCTTCCACTGTTTCATACTGTTTCCAAGGTAGGCTTTTGTCATATACATGGAGTGTTTGCGTACGCACGCTTGTTGCTTCAGTTTCCAGGCAAAGGTTGATGTGCAGGAGTTCCGTCCAAGTCACATCACTACACAGACACAACATGGAATCTAAAGTCTTAACCCGGCTTGATGTCCCGATCGCATCCCGAAATCTCTTCAGTTTGGTGGTGTCAGGTTAACGCTGATGATCACCATCCACGTGTGCCCTACCGAGCCCTCAAAATTGGCAAGTTCATTGCCTGTAGCCGGATTAGCATCCGGATTAGCTACATGTCACTCCTTGCGCCCTAGGCACTATGTGCTACACCACCGTTCCAGGTCCTGCCATCCGCTACCGCAGATCCACTGGGGCTACGGAACGGATCCCCACCCGCCATGGCTTCGACGGGGTCGCGCTTCTCGGAGACGCTGAGAGAGGCAGCAAGAGATCAATGGAATCGCGTGGTGCATCATCGATGGACGAGACTTGATGCGGTTGAAGCGGTTTTGAGCGGTTTTTTGAGGGAATGAGAATGGTCACAGTCCCAAAGCATTCATCCATGTCTATAATATTACAGCAATTAGCTAATGTACATGAAGAGGTCATTTCGATGAGGTAAATCTATTAAGTTCACCTGCTTTTTGTATTTTTTGTTCGATTGGTTGTATTTAGCCGAGTCCGGATTTGCTGAACAATCTGAAAACGACGAAAGTGTTTGGGCCCGTTGGTTTCCAAAGAAAGAATGACTCCCCTGGGCAAAGTGAAGCAACAATCGAGAGAGCAATCCTTGTTCGATGCCCATACGTTCTAGGTTAGCTTATAATTTGTTTGTGTTGTTTTTTTTTTCTCAAGGGCATTGTGCATTGCTTTTGTTCTCACCCCGGATAGTCGCTTTCGGAACAACTTGGAATTTTCACTAGACTATTTGGTGCCTTTGGTCGCTAGACTATTTGCCTCCTGACTTGGTGAGTTCTCATCCTGTGCCTTTTCCCAAGCAATCTCTAGTGCCACGTAGGCTTTTGTCCCCAGCATGGCTCATGTACCAATTCTGCAAATGGCTCGCATCATGTTGGACCTGGTGCTATCCCTAAGGGTTTACTGATTCAGATCATTTGCTGATCAGATCCAGTCAGATGGGTTCCAGTTCCACTCAGCTCGCCGACGGACGGCACTCGTAGGAAAGACTTGGCGAAGGGGACCCTGGACCTGAAGATCATGCGACGCGCCTAGGTGATGCAGGTGGCAGGGCATTCATCTGAGCTGAACAGAACTATTATATTCCCTAATCCCTACGGGGATCAACGATCGTTTTTAGGTTGGCATTTTTGTCGGAACTGAATTGAAGGTCTTACACTGTCATCCAAAGACTTAGGACCTTAGGATGTACTTGGAGACCCTTTTTTTTGCCGTGTCTTTTTTCCACCTACCAGTGTAGAACAGCCTCTAAATATATTTATAAACAGATAAAAAAGCAATGTTGGCTTGCTTCTCAGGAATTATTAATCATTGTTGGTCGGTTGAATCGCCAAATCACTAGCTCTTAACACACCAGCGTTTCGGGGAACATTGACACGCAGTCCACCGGTGGGTGAGTTCCGCGTGGGAAACAGCAATCACCAGATATTGCCATTGGCAGACTTCAGTTTGAAGACGATTGAGAGTGAGGGAGGGAGAGAGGGGGGAGGGAGGCAGAGAGAGGGAGAGAGATGTTTGTTTTCATGTGGATGTTGGTTCTTCCAAGATGTCTTGCCTTTGGCATCCGGGATGTAACAATAATTTTCATGCAAGTTTCAAGTTTGTGTTTCGCAAAGATTTATATTTGGCTCTTCATTGTTTGTAGCAACAGTTGAAGCCGGGGAGGATGAGGAACTATAGACAACCATCGCCCTCGTTCGAATGTGTTCCCTGATGTCGCTTGCAGCTCGCACCTTGCGGGGTCCAAGCCTGCCAGCAACGAGACGAGCCTCGGTGTCCCAAGGATATTTGATCCAAGATCATCGCTTTTTGGACTCCTTTGTTGAGCCTGGGCCGCAAGTATTTTTTCAGCACAAGTTCATCGGACATGTTGAACAAATTGACCTGAAAGAAGAGGTTTTTGCGGGCTTGATGTTCTTGGGGGTGTATGCATTTTTGTTACTGTGTCACGGCACCCCCCCAAAAAAAAAGAAAGTAAAACAGATATAGAGCGACCGTGCCCACACAAGGGTCGAAGTGGCTTCCACTTCGTTTGACTATGACTAAGGGATGGGCCTCCCCAAGATTTCCAAGACGCCTACCTGGATCACCTGCAGGTCACCTACCCAGGAGTTCAGTGAGTAACCTGGATTGGAAGACCACTCAAATCCAGGTCAGTGACCGTCGGACGGAAGCCGTTTGACGGTTTCCGGTCTCAACCGGAGGTCTTGCTGGCGAGCATGGTGGCCCATGCACGATGCTTGGAAGATCGACGCTTGGAGGGAGAGATGGTGCCAACGTTCTTCTCGGTACCGGGTACGACGTCCCCTTTTGGCGTACCCTTTGATTTCGCCGGTGCTGCTGGTGCTGGTGTTGCAACTGTTTATTGCACCCGGAAACCCATTTTGGAACGAAGATGGAGTGATGATCTATGCGACTCCCAGGAGTCACATGGAGTTGGCTGGTGTGGCTCGTCCCATCCAGTTTTCGTGGATGTCCTGGGCACCCCGACTACCTCCATGGATAGCATTCCTTTCTTATCCTGTTCTGGGACTCTCCAGACTCTTCGAGCTCCGAGCGGTTTGGGTGCCCAAAGGCACCCGACTGGACCCAGACTGGACTAGACCCCGCACCGAATCGGTTTACTAAGAGTTACCTAACGTGGCAGTGGACAACGGCCTGTTTGTAGAAGAAAGTAGTCATCCCAGGCATTTTCCGCTTCCATATGAGTAAGTCAGAATTGTACTCTTGACATCTCTTGACTATTCTTCATTCTTACGAGTTTCATTCCTCCCTGGCATGTGGTCCTCCTTTTGGCCCATCTCCGGTGGAGACCAAGGCATCTTCGGATGTCAATTTCTGGCCTTGGCAACTTGGAGATTGAAATGGAGATGTCGTCTTCTAGGCTTCTGTGCACATTCCTGTTTGACAGACCTCCTGTAACGAGCACGTCCTGTGGACCGCGACGGCGGTGTTCAAAGCAGCTTTCCCAGCATGGTCGAAAGACATGATCGTGGCTAAACAGCTTCAGTCTGTTGAGTTGGGCTAATCAGCGCAATCCGACAGAATTTTCTATCATGGTCCTATCAACGTACAAGATCACCCTATATGGACTCACAAGTGTACCTTGTACAGATCTGTATAGTATACAAGTCCATTTTTGACCCCCCCACCCTGATTGGAATGGAGGGGACGCGGGGGAAGCCTCATGAAGAGCTCTTGATGTGACCATTCTCCAGGTCACTGGCAAAGAGAACACCTACTTCGAGCGTTGCTTTGCTGTGCTGCCCCGATGCAAGCCAGCTGAGAGAGATACCCAGCTGAGAGAATTCACACCGACAGCGGCACGGCATGGGTCTAACCGGTGTAGTTACACTTGCCCCCTTTAAACAAGTATTCGAAAGGACAATGTTTCCGTTGCAAAAAGTGAGCATGTGTCACTTCCGTGATGGTTAGGAGGAGTGTCATTATATACTGTATTGGGCGTGACAGTGACCTTTATAGTTGTCAGACTTGCCGGACCAATTTGTTCTTGAAGGAGAGCTGGCCTTGCATTGAGTTTTCACGTGTTTCAACAGGTTGAGACACATATAGAACGTACGCAAAGGGGGACTCCACGTCGAGGTGTTCGAAATACGTCAGCTATCCGCTATCCCAAGCTTGATTTGTGGGTGGTATGCTTGCCACAGTAAGATTTCTGGTGTTCTTTCTTGAGTTTAGGTTGTGGTTTAAGACCTGCACCCCTGCAGTTCACACCCATCCCAGGCGCCTCCAATAGCTCGGACGATCTTGCATCCCTCAGAGCCCAGGAGCAAGTCCCAGATGCTTCTTGCACCAAGGGCTTCAAGGATTTGATGCTGGAAGTGGCTAAGACAGGCACCTTAGGAGAGATGCTTGCTGTTCTCTTGGCGCCTGGGATTCCGGTGGCGCATTTCAGGGGTGAGGTTGCTGTTAAGCATTTGTTTTGAGGTATAGAGATCAGATATTCGACTTGGAGTTCAGAGCAGTTTGGGGCTCGTTTGTGGCACATGTGTTCTTGAATGAAGTCTGCTGACACATTGCGGTTTGGCTCGCGCGGGTGGGAGTGGGAGAACAGAACCCTATGTTTTGGGTCATGACACAATACAGAGACACGGAATGGTGTCCACTGTGATCCCAGGGCATTTGTTCATGTTGAGGCAATCTCTGTGAGATTGAAATTGACTGGAGCCTGAGGATATGCTCTTGCGCTCATGTTTTCCTTCGCAAACCCACTTTGCCCCAGAACCCGACCTTGAAGAGGAGTCACTCCGGACTCCGTACCCTTCGCCTGGCGGGGGGGATCCCCCAACGGCCAGCCGGAACGTCGCGCAGCCCCTCGGGGCTGCGTCGGCCTTGGGGCACCGACGACGGCCTCGCATGGGCTGAGGTGTGCGAGTGGACGTACCTTTCATGGGCACAAGCCGTGGAGGAAGAGGCGTTGCGGGAGAACTTTGTGCTCTACGAGTGGATCGATTTACACACCTGTTTGGCCACCCGGCAGGCAAGAAGAAGGATCTCTTGAAGATGGGGGATTCTTTGAGTTGTTTGGGTTTGGGGAATGCTGGTGGAAAACCTGTCGGAAACACCTTCCCAACTGCTTGGTTCTGTACTAAGACGTGTGTCCATCATCCACAAGGGAATCCATCCTCCACCAGGGAAAAACGGTCCGCAAGTTGGTTGGTTTGGGGTTTGTTGCTTTGGGATAGTGATAAATTCAGGTTTTCTCCCACGGGTCCCAGGTCATGCGTCCCGAAGCTTCGAAGTGTTTGAGGTGGATGTGGTCGCCTACTTGCAGAGGCTTTTGGACAAGGAGGGGTGGAAATGGGCACGCATGAGAATCTACATCATGCGTCTCTATGACTTTAAGCAATTGTGTATTACTAGCTATATATGTTGTTTGGTTGATTGGAGGTTCTTTGCATCATGTTGTTTTTTACATTTTTTGCTTTTTGTGTGCATATATTGCCATATATATATATATATTTAGTGTGATACTAGAATTCAGAACCACTATTTGGACAGAGATTCCCAAACACAATATACAGTAACTGATATATACACTAATATCTAAACTAATGTGAATTGTATAAAAGAACCCAATTTCATGCACTTTGTCTATTTTGGGGGTCACTCTTCATGGGCTGACCCAAGTTTTCCTCGAGTGACCCGGCTTCACCCAGGAGGGTGAGCTTTTGACAGCTGCTGAGCGGCAGAGATGCCACGATCGCTTCTTGCAAGCGGTGCAGTTGGAAGAGGACTGGGAAAAAGGTGACGACGGTCATGTGCGGGAAACCACCAAAAAAACAAAAACATCTAAAAGACACAATTAACAGACACAATTCCATGCTCAGATTCAGCCACTTTGGTGCTTTTTGTTGGCTTCCGACATGAGAAGTCTCTCACTTTCTTCTTTCCGAGTGGTACATATAAGATGGCCTGTCCCTTAAATAATTATTCCATGGTCCGGGTAACCCCCAGGAATAATTTTCTGGGAATAATTTTAAAAAAATTGACCTGGAATAATTTATTTTGACTATGGAGAAACTAGACCAGGGGGTACCATGGAATAATAATCCAGACGAACCTCTGCCTACCGCAGAATATTTTTTTAAGGGAGTGCCTCCAGACTTCACAGATCGAATCAGCTGTTTTGGAATTCGTTGTGTTCGCAATGCAGAGCTGGCGAATGATTCGAGATTCTGGCTCAAACACGCCATATACCAATTTCTCACATCTTCACATTGGCCCCAGGCCCTATGAAGGCATCGCCAGACACAGCCCACCTCCCTGCACACTTAGCCCGCACTGGCCACCAGTAATGAGAAAAATATTCTGGGGTCCCCAACCCCTGTTGGACATCAGAACAAATTGCTCCTGTGCTCAGGGAATGCACCCACTGGGAGAAGCTAGGCCTCCAAGTAG
>CAXAMN010024473.1:200939-234945 GCA_963970005.1 Durusdinium trenchii | reverse complement strand
TTTTTTTTTAGCCAGTATCCCTGAAGCATGTGGTTTTTGAGGCAGTTCCCTGAAGTATATGGTTTTCCAACCCTGTCCCTTTGGGGAAGTTTGGAGTAAATCAAAAGAAAAGACTACATTTTGGATATACTGGTTGTAAAGGGGGTCGAGTAGTGCGGATTTCAAAAACCACAACACGATTTGTTTGATTTTGGAGGTGGCAGAAAACCTGGTGTCATTCTTGGAGACCCTATCAAAAAGTCAGGCAGGTCCATCCATGAAAGAATCATGACGCGGTTTTTGAAAACCACACTACTGGGGCATGCTTCAGAACCAGAGCTCAGAATGTTGTGGAATTTCTTCAGGCACCACTGGCTTTGGCATCCAAGGTTCCCAAGATTCCACATCTCCAAGATCTTGTTGAAGACTTCACCAGCCTTGCCAAGCTGGATCTCCATCTTTGGCTTTAACCAGTTCATGAAGCAGGACAGGTGGAACAGATCTTGAAGGGCTGCTGCATCTCGCTGGGCCAGTTTCTGACCAGGGTTTCTGAACAGTTCCCAACACAGATGTACAAGATCCCCCACTAGAAATTTGGGTTTATCTTAGTCCTTTGGGCACATCCATTTGCAGTCCCAGCCTTTTGCTTTGCGGTTGCTGTCTTGGGGGCCTTGCGGTTGAAGTCGGACATCACGCGATGTGCCCACAAAAGCACTGCATCTTCGGTTGATTCCTGTGGGGATGGAAGATGATGGAACAGAGGTGATTGAAATCTCATGAGATATGAACCAGATTTAACATTTTGGACTTCACTGGCCTGAGCCTCTTTCCACACACCCTCAGCTCCATCGGGGATGGTTCCAGGAATGTAGTAGTCCCCGTCCATGTTCTCGATGCACATAGCTGCAGGGACACGATTGTGAGAGATCAGTAGGGATCAGGCAGTCAGGCAAAGCAACAAATCTAACAATGCAAACTGCATTGGGTTGAGAAAAGAACAAACATGTTCAACATGTTCCCAACAGGGAGAATGGTAGCAGGATTCTGCCACTTAGCACATCGGAAGGTGAGTTTAACACATCACCACCTGCATACTCTGGCTTGGTGTTCTCACACATCAGTCCAATGATATCCAGAAGTTCAGAAGGACATCTCAGGAGGTTGTAGGTAAGACGACGGACATCATCCTTGACTCTCCAGTTCTCAGGGTTGTTCAGTAGCAAAGATCAGCAAACCGCTAGCAACCCCAACCTAGATCAAGTTGATTGGTATATATAAACTGAACTGAATTCTCTGAAACAATTTACTATAGTATGATAATATATTGAATTCACCCGCGTACCCAATCCTTGGGCACAGTCTTGTTGTACTCGGCCACAGATCCCCAGACACAATCCCTCAGGCTCATGTGTGGGTTGCTCTCGCGCTTGATCCTGGCTGCTTCTCGGAAGATCAGCACATAGTCCAAGCAGGAAGGCTTGACTTTCTCAGATCTCCGGTTTGCCAGGCCTTGGCTGGGCCCATCAAAGCAGAGATTCGATATCAAATAGAGATTCGATCCCAATTAGAGATTCGATATCCATGTTGACACGATTGTATAATAGTTTGGACTCCTTTGGAACCAATAAGTTATATGAATGACACGCGATAAGTTTTGACAGGTGACTCAGGGACTCATAGATGTACTGTTCTGCTCGTTGGTGCTTCTTAAAGTTGCACTTCACATGCCGGAAAGATGCCAAGACCCTTGCAAAGTCCTTGTCAGCATCCACATCAGCCTCCTTGATGTCCTTAGTTGAATGTTGTTTATGTCTTTATTAGAGTACACGCCGGTTGATCATGGCTAGTAGAAACTACTTAGTTACCATCTTGATATTGGATGTGAACAGGGGTCTGGTCAGCTCCATAGGTTTAATATGGTTTAATTCATGCTATGGGTGAAAATGACAGCACTGCTGGGTTCTAGAAGAAAGGGGATGTTGTGTAAGGTGACAAAAGCGATGTTCGAGTATGTTCGAGTATCAAGATATTAATCCATTGTGACCACGCATACGCAAGGTCTACAGATAACAGGGATGACAAACTATATATGGTTGGCCATTTTTGCTGGGTCAGCTCCCAAACGTTTTATCCAGACTGGGGACCCTCACAAGGCCAGAGAACTGTGAGGTATGATGAGGTATGGCATGGTCCATAATCCATATCTCATATCTCACATCTCATTAACTGGCATAATCCATATCAAATCCAACCCACCCTGAAACTGATCCCTCGATTCAATCCAAGCATCGCACAGCTCTACAAGGGCCAAGATGCTTTGGATGATGAGCATCTTGTTCTGCCCGTCCACAAACTGCACGCTGAAAGGCTCAATGGTGCCATCGCCTCCTTCCCTGAAGCGCACATCAATGGGCTCGCGGCTTGCCTCATATCCTGAGCGGAGGAAGGATTGGAAGTGGGCCTTGTACTGGAGGTTCGTGGGGAAGCGACCGTTCTCGCCATACTTGGACTTCTCAGAAAAATCAAAGCTCCATGGAGACAGGTAGAACTCCTTCGAAGATTGGGGGATCGATTGAATGATGGGCTGAGCATTCATAGCCACCATTTCCGCCACAGAGTTGAAGTTGAAGGTGCTAGACATTGCCTTACAGCCCCAGTGAATGAATTTCAACAAATCATTGTGATATATGACACGGTTGAGTGATAAACCTGGGTGCCATGATGAAGCTCTTCTTTCCATCTTCAGATCCAAGTTGAGACCACAGCCACCGTCCCATGTTGAACTCCGAGCATATCTGATCAGGGAGTCCAGAATCAAAAAGATAGTGTTGAACAGGAACATAAATTACCAATGGTTAAAATCACAACCTGGTCAGAGCAGCCACAAAGCCTCCTCCATCCGGGCAGTGAGGCGATCTGCAATTGATCCAGTCGGCTTGGTGACAGTGTCAGTCTCATCCTCCTTGGTAGCTTTGCGGCAAACTGCTGCAAGATTGGGCTGTGATCATGCATCTGAAAAACAGTTTGCACAATAGGCAAAATACTGAGTGGTGTTTTCCAACCAGGGTACAGCAGGTTCAGGGGCTTCCTGCTTCACATGCTGAAGCACCATGATGCCAGCTAGTAATGGCACCAGTGTGTGATCCCAAAACTGCTGCGCTTGATACAGTCAATAGTTCCCTGCGGCTCCCTGCTCATTCCAACTTGGTTTCATTTGGTACTGTTTGGTGAGGATCAACTTTCAATGTTTTGGCACAGTGTGGTTGGTACAGTGCGGAAGAGCCGAGTGTCTGTGCTTCTGGACCCCAAGATACCCCAAGTCAACTACTGCCGGTGAAACCTGACAATCATTGTGTGCATCACATGTGGCTGTGGCTCATGTAGAACCACACCCCCACGCTGTACCCCAAAGTTTGAATTTTCAATAAAGCTTAGATGTGGAGGCGGTTTTCGCTCCACTGCACAATCCCCTGCAAGCTGCAAAAGATAGTGCCCCCCTTGCATACTGCTGGTAGTTGTCGTTGAGGTATTCAGCGATCTCTCGCAGAACTTCCTTGCGATCATCATCTAAGGAGCATGCAAGACCTCAGAAACGAAAGCTGGACACTTGGCCTAAAACCATGTGTAGGAGGATGCAACATATTGAGAGCAAGGTCATGTGTCATGGTTGGCGCTTAGCTGAACCCAAGTTAGGTCCAAGTATCTGTTGGCTTCATTTCTAGCGATGCTGCAAAGGGAGGTAAAGGTCTCCTGAGCTTTGCATCCAGGCCATACAATTAAAGGCGCCTGGGAACACCTGCGGTCACTTACATAGCCCTTGATCAAGAGAAAGACATCGCTGTCATCTGGATCATACCGCCGGGGCAGAGCATTGCTAGCCTGGTCCACCAGTTGTTGCGGTATGCCTCAGACAGAGTAGAACTGAGCTTGGATGGGGGATTTTCCAAAAACAAGTGATGGCTCAAAGTTGCAATCAAAAGCCAAGTAGGACCACTTGTTTACAGTTTGCATGCAAATGGCAATCCCTTCTCACGAATGTAAAGGAATGAGGAATTTCCAGTGGATCTTTGGCACGCTTCCTGTAGGCACCACTCGTGGTCGCGAAGTTGATCATGTTGCCAGTCCAATCCCGGATGACAGTCACATAGCTAGCCTGGAAAAACAAGTTTTTCTTGTTGAAGTGCTCCTTCAGCTTTGAATTCAAAAACCTCGAGTGGGTCCAGACATGTTGGAAATAGTGTGAACGCATCAGGTTTCAGCAAGTGGACACTGACATGTATGACTTGTGGGTGTGACATCAAGTCATCCAGTGCAAACAGGTTGCCATACGATATCTTGTGGAGACTGCCTGACAGACGGCGCACAGAGTGGTTGTGTTCAACATGAGTTCTTGTGCATGTGGCTGCACAATTTCATAGTGGTCCATGCAAAACTAAGATGAAAACATGTCTTCATCTCCTTCTCGGATGAGGCGAGATATGAGGCCAAAAAGAGCATCTTGGATGCAAGATGATGCAAGGTGAAGCAAGATGATCCAGAAATCACATAACATTTCAATGGACATACATCGGATTGCATTGGATGAAGATACTGAGACTGTGACCTACATCCTCGTGAGTGTGTCCAACTTCTAAATGTTCATGGGCCACGCTGTCAAAGCATTGACATGCTGTTAAAGAACAGCAAAAGCGGTCGAACAAGGAGTTCTTGATTTCCTTTCAGGGTGGTGCAAGCCATGAATAACCATTCAGGCGCTATGAACAACCAGACCCACCAACAAAAGCATAAATTCAGACCATCCAATCTCTCCTTCGGGGTGTTGTCTGAAAACAATTTGCAGGTCCTTGGCCAAGGTTTCCCTGACTGTTGCCCCAATTCCCATGATGTTTGAAGGCTGCGGCTGAACACTTCGATACTCCAATCAGACCCAAACGACAAGTCGGGGTCAGCCACATAAATGAAAATGCCTCGTCCATGTACGATACACGCTGTCACTTCACACTGGGGGCGAACCTTCTGCTCCAAAGCTTTTGGGCAAATACCATCAGCATACCTGGGGATGCTGAATTTGCTCTTATCCATGGAATCCTGGATTGCAACTATGAGGTCCTGCTGAATGGTGGCCCGGTGTCTAAACTCCCAGTAACACCTCCGATCTGCACATTGACCAGCTAAATGCCTCAAATAGTCATCTGCAGCAGCAGCATGTTCTTGCAAACTTTTGGCCTTCCTGATCTTGTTCTTGAGCTTGTGACATGTTGAGCACTTGGCATGGGTGGTCTTCCCACGGTGCCTCAACTTTTTCCTCCACCCTGACGTTTTCAGAACTCTAAAAAATGTGGAGCAGCTAGCAGCTGGTTCATTGACAGAATGGCAAGAAGCAGTGTAGAGTCTGTAGAGATCGCTGAAATTTCCAGGCGGGAGGTACCTCCGAGGTAAATCGCAAGGGTCAGTCTCCATCATCCCAGGGGCAGAGCAAAGAGCAGAGTTGATCAATGCATCAATCAAGACTTCACGGCCATCTTCAGTTGTGAAGTCAGCTTTCCCCACTTCCATCCTGGCATAAGAAGGGTTTTTATGATAGAAAGACATCAGACCAGAAACCCCTATATACAAAGGTAACACATTGCACACTAAGGAATATCCCCACTAAGGAAAAACATTACTGTTACCAAATCAGCTGATCGGCTCATGAGGTAAAGTCTCCGCTATGCTCCAATATGTGTGCTGCAGAAATCTGAGCACGGATGCAGAAACTTGACCGCAGCTAGCTCCAGCTCCTTGATAGGAAAGCTGGAAGTTTGAAGGAATATGGAATGGGTGTCGGGGAGAACGCTTCCATAAAAGCTGGCAGGGTCAACAACCAATTGGTGGATTAACTATGGGCGCTTCCAAACAAATCCAAGAATCCATATTTCCTGGCATCTTCCCCCCGGAAAGCACGTTTGGTTCTGAGCAATCTTGCGCGTCCAATGCCCAAGAGCTGCAGAAATGCAGTGCGACACACAGCTTGCCCTGACAGGGTGAGGAGTTTGTCCAAAAATAACTGCAGATTCAGAGTGAACCCTCTTAGGGAAAAAAGTCTTTATATACCAGCCCGGCTTTCAAAAGCAGGCCTTCGATGAACCACTTTGCTCGTGAGGAATTGCTGCCACTGCTGGATCCAGAGCTGTCCTCACAATCTTGATCATCAGCTGCTTGGCGACCATCAGCTTGAAGGCTCCAAAGCCTTGGGCTTGATAGACATAATGGTATATATTGGGTTTTTACTGGGTGGTATTAAGAATGAAAGGGGCATGCCTTTGTAAAAATGGTGCACCCACATTTGGTCAAGCAACAAGGCGTCTTGGCCACTCTTGCTCAAGCTCCAAAAGGTTATGCAGCAAGTGTAGATCATCTTGAAGGTAAGATGTCTCTTACACCGTTGCTTGCAGCACGGTTTCTTGAAAGCTAGCATGATGCGATCTTTGCTCTTCCCATTGGCAGCAGCTTGAGATTGATCTTCATCAGCAGCTGTATCCATGCACAAAAGGTTGTTCAAAGTCAAACATCTCATTTTGTCGACCACATCGGCTGGAGAACTAGAGCGCGATGATGATGAACTGCTGCCAGAACTAGACTTTGCCCCCCCGGAGGAATCAGAGCCACCCGAATCAGAGTCACAATTCGAGCTGTCGACATCATAGCGGCCCAGCATGGCTAAGCAATGGTTAGATAAGCTGAATATGGTAATCATATGGACTAAAGTAACTTCCTTAACTTATAATCCCATACTTCTGGAAGACTGTGGGACCATAATTGGCAACCGGACCATACTCATGTGTGAAACTGTTTTTACAGGAATATCAAGAGCACTGACCTACAATGACTGCGGTGATGCCCTCCCTGATCGGTGGTGGGGGAAACTGCAACGTCTAAGGATTACAGAATATTACAGATCTCATGGAGTTCATCGACTGACCGGTGCTGAATGCTGAGATTCTATCATGTGCCCATTAACGTTGATCGAACATAATGATCAGCAACCTGGCTTTCACCTTTTTGCCCTAATTCCTCAAACGTTTGTCCATTTCAGCATTGAACTTGTTCACATCGCACATGGCAAGGGCACATGTGTACGCTGCTGCCACTGCTTTCACGTGGTAGGAATTGCCAGCCAGGCTGTGGATTTCCTCATACTGAATTTCATTCGAATGATTGCATGCAGTAATTGTTTGAAACTGGAGCTGGTGAAGACAAACTTGGGTTTCTCATAGTTATCATATTTTGTCCCAGTGAGGATTGGGGAAAGGTGAAAGGCTGCAGTGGCTAACTTTTGTCAAGAAACTGCATTGGTGAGATGTGCAAGTCTCAATGCATGGACTGGAAAGCCCTGGCATAGCAATTTCTCGATGCCTGAGAAGGGCTAAAGTCAGCGAAGATCAGAACCTAATATAATTTAATAATTCAACCCAAAAGAATCCAACCAGGACAGGGTGTCAAACATGTTTTTTACAGGCCAGGCCTGTCAGATACCGCATTTGTGCCATAGAGAAGAAAGCCCCGCTGGGTGTAATGCAGGGGATCATACCATCACGCCCAGAAACCATTCGAGATATGCTCTGGCTGGTGTTGATGAACTTGTTCCCAAAATATCCAGCAGTGTTGAAGATGTCCAGGGCGTGTTGAACCCTCTGAGAATGAACCACAGGATGGCTTGCAGTCAGAGGAATCAATTGTCGGGGCTGCACCTTCAGGGAATCTAGATACCAAGAGCCCCACAACAAAAATAATGGTTTAGATTGGAAACAATCACCCCATGAGTTAAAAGTCATACTTGGAAACCTAGTTTCTTTAAACTCGGGGCCTTCAATTCACGCATCATCTTCCAATGCTGTTTCAACCATTTGGGATTTTCTTGTTCAGGTTCAGATTCCCAATCCAAATCATAGATTGGGATGTTTTGGCTGGATACCAGGCGGGTTTGTTTCAACCTCTCAATGTCCTCCAAGACAATCGGGTGATCGTTCGGAAAGAGCAGGTCAGCCCTTAGAATCACTTTGAAAACGATGTAAACCATGTCACAGGAAAACCAGCCAAAAAACATACATCACCTCTCTCCCCTAAAAATTGTTTTACATTACACACATTTTGAAAGACAAATCTAAGAGTCGGGGCAGGCACAGCAAAACCCTGCAGCCTCCGGTACACAATCTTGGCAGGATCTTCCAGGTTCTCATTGCTCAAAATGTTGCCCTTGAGCACCGACCTGGGCTGAAGACTATGACACACTATGCATGATCCCAGGACTAGTTCAAACTCACCAATGTCGGAGGTTGAAAATCAAAGTCTTCTCCAAAAGGAATTAAAACAAACTAACTATAACAACACAAAAAACATACAAAACAGTGTGACTTTGGTTCAGCTCTGCAAGGAACTTGTGAATCAGCAAAATGTAAACCCTTCGGCGACTCACGCATTCCCCCAATTTGCAAGGGTCAATCAACAGGCGACAGTAGAGGTATGCCCGCTGCCGGTTCAGATATTTCTCAACTGAACTCCAGCACCGCAGGATACCAACCACATTCTCAAGCACACTCACCAAAGGCTCACATTTATATATCGTACGCATAGCTTCTCGAAATACTTCAACTTCAGCCTCCCCCATCAAAGAACTGTTGTTGTGGAGGAGAGAAAATGGCTGGCATGGGAACCCGCAATCGTAGCAACCAATAGCACGTGGCAAGCTGGAACGGTCTCGCTTCAACATGTTTGTGTACATCCTCACTTGTTAGGAATAGAAGGACCCTAAACTGCTGTGGCTGAAACAAGTTGAAAAACATACTGTCATCTTCAAGCAAAAAACCTGACACATCTTGTCTTTGCTCAACCATCATGTACTAGGTGGAAACCAAGTGGAACTATGCATGGCAAAGGTTCAGCCTTGCATTGGTGTTGGCCACAAGGAACTTCAGGCACCCATGTGCACATTCAGTATGACAAACCAAATTGGCCCGGTCCCCAGTAAGCTCCTTCAATGCCCACCAAGATCCACTCGCTCCAGTACCTTGAAATCATGTCCAGCGCAAATAACAGCAAATAACAAGTCAACGGCCAAAGAGCATGTGGACACTTAGTGTGGACAGAAAAAAACCTGCAAACCAAGTTTCAATCTGACATCAACGACAGCGGTGTGTTCAGGGCAGCTAGGAAGTCTGTAATTCCTGAGTGGCTGTCCAAACAAATCTGAAATCCAAGTAGAAACACCCAGTCAAAGTTGCCACTTTCAAGGCTGTTGAAACGCAATCAGTGAATAGGCCATATTTAGTTTAGCCCATCATCACCAGCTATCATGTTCATGCCCCCAGTGACTTACAGCAAGCAAAGTGTCCACCCCTGGTTGCCATAGCAAGA
Source organism: Durusdinium trenchii (assembly GCA_963970005.1). Lineage (NCBI taxonomy): Eukaryota > Dinophyceae > Suessiales > Symbiodiniaceae > Durusdinium > Durusdinium trenchii. The sequence goes on along the minus strand of CAXAMN010024473.1, from coordinate 225,573 downwards.
CCCCAGCCAGAGACATGACCTCGTTGTACGGCAGAAAGCTGCACATGGGGCCTCAAGTCTGGAGTCCTTAGGTGGCTGAACAAGAATGTGAAAAGGAACAACCACATGGACACCTTTAGAAACTCAAGACTTGGGAAATGGAAAATGAGTTTCATTCCAAGTGTTTAACTAGTGTTTGTCCAACACTGCGATCATCTGCCCAAGATTTTGAACCGAGGATCACAGTCATTTGAGCTCTGCCGAGTATGTCAGAACTCTCAGTGGATGCCGATGTGGTAGCAGCGGCAGATTCAGCAGAGCTACTCTCATCACTACCACACTCATCACTTTTACTTTCCGAAGATTCACCATCATCGGAGTCAAGTGCTACCGGGTCAAACCGGGGAGACCTAGATCTAGACCTCCCAGCCATTAGAGCCAAAACCCTTGCAAATTTCCAATAAGGAATTCAATTAAGATATCACTTGCTGAATCCAGTGGTAATTCAATAGCACGCCAGCATTCGCTAATGCTGCCAGGGAACGTAGAGATATCGCTGGTAGAAAAACCTGAGAACACAAGGGGTGGCAGTCATAACTTGTTTGACAATGCCCCGATATGGACAAAAGAAAGAGGAAATGAAGGAGTAGAAACTGCAATCCAAAAGTTCCAGACAGCAAACCGCCAGCCAAAGAATAAGAGATCCAATCCAAGACTGCATTTAAATCCATTGGTTTAACCAACTCATTTCATCACAGCAGGCCCAACCCCAGCCCACTTGTTTCACAAAGCTTTGCTTGCGCACCTAGCATTTCCCAACAGTTGCATGACCTGTCGCAAGACGTTTGAAGCAACAAAATGTCATTCCTAATCATGTTCTATTATTCCATTACCATCTCTATGTTCTATTGCTTACAGGTTTCTTTGCATGGTCATGGTTTCCAAGGTGGGGCTGTCAGCTGACTAATCTTAGCGACAGCTGCAGACACTCGCACCAATTCAAAAATTTTGTCCAGCGTAAGCACTGGATTGGTCCCGCATTTGTCGTCATCAAGGATCATTTGGTGAACCTGAGTAAAAACTCCAGACCAAACCAAAACTGAAAGTGAGGGGTGGCTCAATTCAAGTTTACAACAAAAAACAACTATAATGAACTCTTTGTATGGTGTGTGTCAGAGCTCCTGCTGCCGGTTGAGGGAAACATAGGGAAACCAAAAGTTAGAATAAAGCGAGGGACCCGTCTCAAAGTTAGTGCTGCATAAGCTTCTGCTCCATCGTTTGCATCGATCACAAAATCCATCTCTTCCTGATGCAGTAGTGTTGGAAGGTTTGGAAAGGCCCACAGCAACAGAACCATGCCATCTTGAGGTTGAAAATAAACATTAAAATCATGGTACAAGTTGTTCACCAAAACATTGGACAATCTGTTGAGTGTTCCTGCACCAAGATACCATTCTTGTCATGGTTGGTGGGAAGAGGACAGGAGGTTGATCAGGCTTCACGCAGCTCACAACTGTACACTGGGATGGTTGATCACGATGTTCTTCTTCAGGTATCCCTCCTTCAGGACAAGACAACAACTTTTGAAGCACCAGTTCAAACATGTGGATTATTTCCTGTCATGGCTGTTGGGCTCCAGGTTTTAACCAGCAACAGTGTCATTATATTTGGGCCCAAATGTCCTGTAGCATTCAACTTGGAGGATGTGCCAGAATCACAACCATGTTGAGACTCTTGAGAGGACTTGACCGGAAGCACTGGCATAGGAGGACGGCCTTGCAGGGGCAATGTGTTTGGGAACCTGTTTTGAAACAACTGCTTTGAAGCTTGAAACCAACAAACACTTTCTATAATATATAAACCAGTGGCTTGGATCTTCACACTATAGTCACTGGCCTTCATGAGGAGGGCTTGGATTGAGCCGCCTTCTCTTGCTCACCAAATCCATGTGAGGGCAATCGGGGTACCTTTTCTTTAGCTCCGGAATCTGGGCCAATGCATACTTCCTAAGCTGGAAGTGGCTGGTGCAGATCTACCTTTTTTGCGTAGTAGTGAGTGGTTTCACTTTCTTGTGCCTATGGTTAATGTCCCCTGCACCAACCAGCCCACCACTAGATACCAATAATAGCCCTCATAAATCAGTTGTGGATGTTGATCCAAATCCCAGAGACACAAGTGAGGGCACCAAGATGAAAGTGACCAACTGGAAGCCAAGCGGCACAGTGATGTAGGCAGTGTGAATCGGCAGACCACGGTTTGTCGTTGCCGGCTTGACAGTGTTCTGGAAAACAATCCTGAGTTTGCAGCAGGGGAGGACTTTCCAGAACTAGCCGCTAGCCTTCCAAAATATAAATGGGTTTGGAAAGAAAAGATACATGGCTGAATAACATTTCAAGGCTCTCAGCACTGTGCTTCACCTCAACCCTGGAATGGCATGGATCGATCGGCTCCATGGCAGAGGTAGGTGAGAAAAAACAGTGGCACTTTTTTGAGCCAAGCGCCACTAGCGATTGGCGATAGGGGTATCATGAGGTATCCCAAAGTCCCCGGCTCGCCAAGAAGCATTGATAAGATCAGCCACCACCAATCATTCAGAACCATGTACCTTAGCTGGAGTGAGGAAGAGAGGACACCATACTGCCCACTTTCAAGTCAACTGATCCAACAATGATATGTTTTAATTTCAGCCTGGGTACAGGGAAATCGAAGTGGATGAAGAAAGGGCAGCCAACTGTTTGAGCCAATATTGGTCCAATCCTTAAGGACCTGCTTGCAAATGACAGAGGACCTGGAAACAATGACATGAGCTTATATATATATTATATATACACATATTACTATACAATGGTTGTTCAGCAAAGCAAATTTATCGGGCAACTCTCAGAATCGGGCACGAATCTAAAGGAGAGAGTGTGGCTCGATGCCAACATGCGGGTATGATTGCACCCCTTTGGAGCCCCCCATGAGGTTCTAAGGCTTTTGCTTGAGTCATAGATGAGGTGCTTTGTGTTTAGAGATTTGCTGGAAAGGCCCCTCGCCTGACCTCTAAATGGAAGGATGATAGTATATTCTCCAAACTAAGAGCAAAGGAGCAGTACAGCTGGTGATTTCTTTGGCCCCTCAATTTCCATAACCTACAGTGGTTGCTTGGAAGTGTCCACACGGGCTATTTGTTTACATGCACATACATGCAACAACAAAAACATGACAGGTTGGGGCTCGGTTGGGGGGTTCTCTATGTTCCCCCAAACATCATATATTCCGCGCGGCCTGGCAGCGTTGCGAGCCGTGCAATGCAGCAGGTGACCCTCTAGGGAATCACACTTGGATGGCAGCCAAACGCCTAATTTAGCATGCCATCACTTTGCGATCTGATCACACCTACAGCCTTCAAAACATATCAAAATCGCCATGCCATCAGGGAAAAAAACATATCAAAACATATAGTGTTTCCCTTATGCCTTGGGAACATGCCATCCAACACCGAAAAAGCACGCCGACCCTCGCAGGCGACCCGGCCCCGCTAGACGTCCAGGTGCGGCCGGTCCTTTGGCCGGAGTGAAGAGGTGCTCTTGCCGCTGAGGCGCGGGAGGGGAGGAGCCAGGATAGGCGGTCCGGGTTGTGGGATGTGGCGGTCAGGTGAAATGATAGGCTCCAGAGGAAAGGCACGGACGGAATGAACAAGGATGGGAACGCAAAAGAAAAGGGAGCTGTAGATGTTTATAGAGTGCAGGGCGCTAACCATATGATATATTATGCATTGAGACAGATCAGTGGGCGTGCGCCCAATTTGACAGCCTTATGATATCATGTTATTATAGAGCTTCAACAAAGATGACATGTTCAAGCAGCTCTCCAAGATGTAGTAGAACATGCGTTGGTTTTTTCCAATTGCCACTTACGGCTGCTTATGACTATGCTCTCATATATATATTGCCTCCAAACTTCCAAGTCTGCATCGTTTCAGCATCTGGTGGAGCTCCCACCCAGGCCCAAGGACAGACACACGCCGGGGAGTCCCAGAGTGACAGAATCCGTTGGAGGCCGTTTGGAGTCCGTGTAGTGACCCTCATCTCGAGGACCACATGGACCCTGACCATGTCGGGTGGTATATGAGAATCGTCTTAGAGGGCGGCGAGGTGTCCGTGGGGGTCCTGAGATGAGATCGGATGGAAGGACCATGAGACCAACCCAACAGGTCTTCATTTCACTTCAGACCGACAGGCCTACATGACGACTCCGACCTCTAGAGGACACAGTTGGCACATCAATGAGGGGTGAGGGTTGCGACTTCTTCACAGAATCTGTTCAACTTCAGATCCTGGTACTGGGAAGGTTGTCCGAGGGTCATCTCAGGGGTCCTGTATTCAGCCATATGATGGTGTCCCCCAATGTCCCCCAACCGTTCACCGCTGAAAATGAGTCGAGATCCCCAAACCCAGTGGTCAGGGGCAGGCAAACAGCATGAAACCAAGCCCTGGCAAAGTCCGAGGTCGTGGCTTCGACTGTATTTGTGCGCGTAAAGAACTACTCGAAATGACTCCAACCAATCCACTGCTCCGGAAAAACGGCTCTCCACTTCCAATCTCCAAAAAAGACTAGACAGCTAAGACTAGAGAGGTGTTCTAGAGTCTAGAGCAAACCAAATTCTGGAGGGAGTAGAGTGGTGTTTTTGTTTTTCCTGTGCTGGGTTCCCCTACCAATCATTGAATCCGGAACAACCTCCATGTACGGAATACATGCCGACATATCCTACATGTCATTGTTCCCCCCAAACCACCCCCAACCCATCAGAAAAAAGTAAGATAAAAAGCAAGACAGTGTCCCATGGAGTGTACGCAGCTTGACGAGGAACAACTGTGATTTGACCCACTTCCATCCTTGCTTGCTTCCCTTCCCGCAGCCCGGCTCCACGCCCTTCACCGGGGGCCGTTCCCTCCGCCGTCGCGCGCCAACGTCCGTCGCGCGACTGGGCGGGGGGCGGAGGGGAACACCCTCTGTCTTCGGCGCGTTCTTCCCGCGGGGCCCAAGACATGCCGATTGGGGCGCTGAACCTCCGAGCGCCCCAAAAGCCGCTCGCCGCCGCGGAGACGGCGGCGGAGCCGACGGTGGAGCCGTCTTCCGGAGTGCAGATCTTCAAGGGATGGACGAAGGATCCAGAGACTTGGGCGAAGATGAAACAAGACGAAGAGGCAGGAAGTCGGTGGTTCCAGTTGGAGGTGAAAGTTCAAGAACAGTGAGCAATTTCAATAACTGAAGGAACTACTGAAGGACCAGTGCAGGACATTAATGACTAAAGGATGTGCAAAGCATGATTAGATATCTTAGATCATAACATCATATAGTCTGATTTGACCGAGTGTGTTTTGGTCATTGTCCTCCAAGTGGTTGAAGGCATGTATTGGAGCCGGGGATGCTTCCTCAGTCATGGTTGTAGTGGGTTAGGGGATGTTGGGCCATGATCATTGATCATCCACTTTCAAAAGATGACTTATGCTATCAATCAGCCTTGGTAACGGGAGGGTGGCCATTCCCCACAAGGTGTTTGACAATGAATGAAGCATGTTCAGACAATGCGCATGAAGATCTTTGGCTTTGAAGGCAGTCTTCAGGATTCCAGCCAATGATCTGGGAGAAGACACTCCAGGCGAGGTCCAAGTTGAACCTTTTTCACTTTTCACTTGCGTGGCTGGTGTTTCTTTTAGGTAATACTGCCAGTTGTTGAAGTCGAGACGTGTTTTTTTTCAAATAGCAGATAGAAGGTGATGAGCAAACCAGGAAGTCGATACACTATAGCGTTTCCTTGCAGGATAGAGTGTGTTGGAAGATGTTTTCTAAATGCATGGTTTTATTCAATGGGTTTGTTTTACTCAGCGTTCACAGTGTTTTGATTGCACAAGACCTACCGCAAGGAAGTTGGCAGGCAACCCATAGGTTGTTTCTAGAGGTTTCTATAGGCAGCCCATAGGTTCCCCTTCATCTTGGGATTGTGGGTCTCATATGTCCAACCCTCCAAGGGCTTATAGGGCCAACCCTCGGAAGCAGGGTCCTCATGGAAACCTGGCTTCCGCTGTGAAGCGGGCCCACTATTGAGTGGCATGAACTTGTGCCAGATGAGGTGTGCCCTTGAAAGAAAGCTTGATTGGGCTACCTTCGCTGGTGCTGCCGGTCTGCTGCTGGTTGTTTGCTGCTGCTGCCTTGCTGCTGCTGGTTGGCTACTGCTGCTGCTGGCGGTTGGCTGCTGTCGGCTTGCTGCTGGTTGGCTGCTGCTGCTGCTGCTGGCTGATTGGTGCCGGTGCTGCTACTTGCTGCTTGGTTGCTGCGGGTGCTGCTGCTTGCTGCTTGCTGCTGCTTGTCGCTGCCGCTGCTGCGGCCTGGGCTACAAGGCCTACTCATTTGCTGCCTGTCATTGTCTTGCACGCCCTATGATTATAGCAGGCTTCTTCCATTGCAGACTGGGCATTGGAAACGTGACATCAAGCTTGGTGGCAGGCCTGTTTGGTGAAACGCGGTGCTCTATGCGGAAACAAGTATCGCAAGGACGTTGCCGTGACTTAGTCGCGGCGTGGTGTCCCAGTTTTTGATTGGTTGCCACAGCTGCATTGCAAGGACTTTGTGTTTGGGCGTTAGTGGGCATGGGTCTTCTGGGCAAACGTGTTCATCTCGCCCAATACCTCGCCCACATCTCGCCCTCTATCTCGCCCAACCCACCAGGCACCAGGACCTCCAGAGGTGTGCGATGGGGATTGCCATTGTCACAACACATATGTGTATATAAGCAAAGGCCTCTTCAATTTACATGGCCCCCCAGGCAAGGAGCGATTTGCAGGGCTCATGTTTTCATGCGTTCATGTTCACATTTTTCGCAGGTGTGCCACGCGGAAGTGTGTCCTGCACAGTCGTTGAAAGACAGGAACGCGCACACACAGACACCAAAGAAGGCAAAACGCAAGCTAACCATGGTTTTTTCGCGGTCTTAGCATACTTCTGGCAGAGATCGGAAGCCGATGTGCCATGGGGACAATGTGGGATTTGCTCCTGTGATGTGGGATTGGTGAAAACGGTGTGCCATGGGATGATGTAGTTTCTAGCCTCTGCTGGTTGGGTGCTGCTGCTGCTCCTGCTGCTGCTGCGCTGCGCTGTTTTGCTGCTGGTGGTCGGCTGCTGCCAGTTGCTGCTGGTTTGCTGGCGCTGGTTGGCTACTATACTGCTGGTTAGCTGCTGCTGGCTTGGTGCTGCCTGCTGTTTGGCTGCTGCTGGTTTGCTGCTGCCGGCTTGCTGCTGCTGTTTGGCCGCTGCTGGCTACCTTCTGCTGCTGTTGGGTTGTTGGTGTTGTTTTGCTGCTGGTTGTCTGCTGCTTGCTGCTGCCACTGCCGCTGCCTGCGCTACAAAGCCTACTCATTTGCTGCTGGCTGTTGTTGCACAAACCCTATCATTGTGGGAGTGTCCGGTTGTAAACTGGGCTTGGAAAGCATGGTTTTGGCTTAGATGGCCTGTTTGGTGAAGCGCGGTGTCCCATGCGAAAACTAAGTGACTCTGCCGTGACTTAGTCGTGGTGTGGTGTCACAGTGTGATTTGCTTGCCGCAACTGCTTTGCAAGGACTTTCGTGTCTGGGTGGTTGCCCTCGAGGTAGGAACTTAAAGGTGGTGCCAACATGTGGGTGAGAATCGGTGTGCCATGGGGGTTGGATCATTTCAGCCCATAGGAAACCTTAGAACCCATCAACGTGTAGAAGATTGAATCGCAATGGAATGGTGTAGGTTTACAAACAATCTAGGCTGGGAGAAAAAGTGCTTGTTTCGAAGCGGTGCGCCATGGGGATTGGGAGAGGAATAAACACAAGAATGCATAGATATTTTTGACGTTTAAAGAACAATTCCATGCTGTTTGCACTCCAGGTAGAAACTTAAAGCTGGTACCAACATGTGGGTCAGAATCGGGGTGCCATGGGGATTGGATCACGGCAACCCATAGATAACATTTGAAAACATTAACATGTAGAAGGTTGAATCGCAATGGAATAGTGTAGGTTTAGAAACAATCTAGGAGAAAAAGTGCTTGTTTCGAAGCGGTGTGCCATTTTGTCCAAATGGGGTAAGTTCTTACATTCGTGGGGTAAGCGGGGTGCCATGGGGGTGGGTCAAGTTCATGTGCGATGGGGTAAGTTACCACGTCGAGTGGCTCTCCAAATTGCGTTGCCATTGGGATTTGCAGTTGAAGTTTTCTCTTTTTGGAAAGGCGAATCTGGAGAACCTTGTTCTGTATGTAGCGTTTACAATGGGGAAGGCCAGCAGTCTTGACTTAAGTACTGACTTTTGCAAATCGGCGTTCCATGGTGGTTTAGTATCCCACATGCAAAATGTATTAACTTCAACGGGCACCAGTATTGGTTTTGCTTAGCGTGATGCTTATATATTCCCGAACTGGGTGACTCCCCTAATACACACCCTGAAATCATCACCGAAGTGGAAAACCATTTGTTTGGTATTCGGAGAATGGTCATCCAAGGGGTCATGGTTTCAGGGAGTGTAAAGACTACACCCAGATACTCCATAGATATATGTATCTATAGCTTTACCTCCTCATGTCAACGTAGGTTCCGTTGCCATGATTCAAGCTGCTGAGTGGGTGGTGTCAGTAGCTCTGAAATCAAAGGTTGTTTGCTCCCGGCCAGTGGGCAGAGATAAGAGCATCCCTGTGAGCCACAAGCCAGGAGCCTTGAGTAGTAGTATAGAGCCCTTCACTGACTGATTTGAGGCAACTCTGGCAACTCTTACTCCAGAGGAGCCAGCCTTGCTTGGAATTTCCAAGAGATTTGTACTCCTGGTATGCGAGGAGTAGGCTTGACGAAGAGTCATATACCACAAATATCTATATAATTCTATAAATACCTTGAGGACTATGCTGGGCGGATATGGGAAGTAGGTACAGGAAGTGGTGAAGTGGTCACCCAGTGATTAATTGCTAAGGGCCGATAACCCAGTGCTTCTTCAGTGATAGTCAGCTGGCCGACTTCGTAGCTGAGCTGTGGGGAGATAGAGGGGGTGTTATGCACATATGTATATATATATATATATGTGTGTTTTTTAGTATTATATTAGATCTACTTATGTTCATTATATGTATATATATATATATTTATGTGTGTAAGATGTGCTGGCTATATTCTCCGTGAAGGGTTTCTGTATGGAATATCCTTGGCCCCCTGAAACCATATGATTGCCAGTCCCATGGACTGTTTGGGGTGAATTCTGGAGGGGCGCTGCCAGCAAGAACCCGAGTTCATGCAAGGGCGCTTCTTCCGGGGCACTGACCCTGGACACCATCCGACGCCCCCGCGCCAGCCCATCACACCATCCTGGGCCGTCGTCGGCGAACAGCCGACGTGTTGCTCCAGGACGGGAAACCGGCCCGTGGGGGTAACCCCGCGTGGCCCGGGGTTCACGTCATAAGGGGTTCACGTCTCCCATGACCGCAGCTCAAGTAAAACATTTACAGGTAGTTAAGTGAATAGTTCTTCATGATTAGTCTATTGTCTCATTCCTTGATCTTCGGGGTCTGAGAACCGCGACAACCCCACAAGAGATTGGAATCCACCGGAACACCTGTTGCCTTCCAGACAACCTCCATGTGGAATGCTGATCCCTGAGCTGAACACGCATTTATGTGTCCTGTTGCCTTCATCTTCATCCCAAATCATCTCCTCTGGGTGAGACTCGCGGATCGCCAACCATCAGACGCCCCATGGAGCGCAAATATGGCCTACATGACTGCTGTTTTTGGGTGGTTTTCATGCAGGTCATGTATTACGCCACCATGGATCCCAAGCTGGGCAGGAGATGAAGGCCTTGAGCTTCATGGACCGTCACGGCTTTGACTCGGACGACGTGAACCAGCCCTTCGAGCGCCGTTTCGGCACAGAGGAGAGACCGAGTGAGACGGAGGTGCCGGTAGAGATGGAAAGGGGAAGAGACACCAAAGCCGTTTCAGCGCGGGGGATGAATGGGTGATGGCTTGCAGGAGCTTCTTTTTATAGTCTTGAGTATGACTATAAGTGGCAATAGCAACATGTATATAGCATTTAAGAAGTTCTTGCAGTTGCTCAGGCTCCTGGAGTACGAAGGAGACATGGATAGACATGGTCAGAGTGTTTGTCCTTTCGGGTAGGAGTGGTAGCTGAAGGGTCCTGGACATACTGTGCGAACGGAGCCGTTGTTGCTGATCGGAGTCGCCCAAGTCCGGGGAGAAGGACGAAGCCGAACGAAGCCTTTGATGTCACTGATGATTCTCCCTCACTCCACCCCTCTAATCATACGGGCTTTATTCATCAACATTGTCTCCCTGGAGTGGCAACTGACCGACGAGAGGGGCGAGGCATCTTCCTCTGCAAGATCCTCTGACTAAGCGATATTCATGGAGGGTGAAAACCATATGGTTTCGTGTAGCTGTTCCCTTAAACATCCTTAAACCAAGTCTGGGACTAGAGGCTTTAGTCATCAACACCAACCCATCCTGAACAGCCCATCCTGAGCCCACAGGAGATCTACCCGATCCACGTGGCTGCTCAAGCAGGCGACCACGATGCACTTCGAGCGCTGCTGGCATCTAGAGTGGCTGAGTTGGCAAGTGGCAAAGCGTTGCAGTCCCCCTCCCCGCTTTCAGAGAGACGAGGAAAAGGTTTCTTTTCAATTGGAGTACAATCAGGTGATGCTCACAAGCAAAGTGGACAAGACAGACAAACGTTGGCAGATGTTTGCACGTGACATGAAACCATACGTTCGTGCGCGCCCCCGCTTTCGCGAATGTTGGCCTGGAATTGTCTCCAGGGCCCTGGGCCTAGCGGGGCCGTCGTGGGCGGTCTTAAAGAAACACAACACAACCACCAAAAGCAAAAAATCAATCAAGTTAGAAGGCAAACCTCATGGAGAGGATGATGCAGAGAGAGAGAGAGAGAGGAAGAGAGAGAGAGATATATATATATATATACATGTCAACAAAAGTCGCCCAGCGAAGATCTACGCTGTTGTCAGACCACACGTCTTTCACCTTGGTCAACACTAGCTGGTGGCAGGAGGGAGCGACTGAGAGTCGGGGGTATTCACATCTTCCCCATTGAACAAGTTCCCCAACCCCTTCGAGTCGATCGTGACTGACCTTTTCACGGTCACGGCGGAAACGGGTGTCACGTGGTAGACGAACACCTGGTGTCGCACATTGAGAGCAGTTGGCATGTTGGCAAAAGGACGGAAACAACTAAAGATCCTTTGACTCGAATGTTTCGTTTGCCGCAAAAAATGAAGATCCCATTACTTATATTTACTTATATAGCATCCCATTCTATACTTCTGTAGAGCTTCTGTAGAGCTTCCAAAGGGTGTCCGTGACCTGCAAGTGGTATAGGGTTCTTCATTGGGGACCCCGAACGGAAGCAACTGTTTCTTTGTTGTGCTTGTATACCTCCTATATGTAGACCGTTGAAACCCCATTCCAGTACCACCTTCTTCATAGGTTTTTCTCTTGTTGCACCACAACGGAGAGCCCCAGGGTCAAAAGGAGGGAATGCCGATCCGAAAGGGATCCGAAAGGCACACACACAACAAAAAAATGGTGCTCAGGACCAGGCCCCATCATCAGCCTGTTTCTTTAGCAAATGAACTTTGCCAGACATCGCCAGGTCGGTAGGTCTTTGGAGCTGGTGAGCTGAGTGCTGTGCGATGTTTTTCTGCAACAAAAAGCACACCCACCACCTCAAATCAAGCACACATGCTTTTTCCTATCAAGGAACATGTTCATTTAGATGTTCAAGATCCTGGATCCGTGTGAATTTTGGTTGTGTTCCCCTCCTCCTCTTAAGATCCCTCTAAGGCCGATGCCGCCCAGCGCACCTCCCGCGGCCGCTCGGCGCTGGAGATCGCCGAAGGCGCCGACCACGCGGGGTCGCACCGGCCTCTCGGCGGGACCTGGTGAGGGCGGCGCAGTCGTTTGGAGTGGAACCAGGGTCGGGAGGCTTTTGCTAGGGTGTGGTGCAGGGGTCGCTCCCCTCCAAAAAATATGTTTTACATATGCTTGAATACGAGGACACCCTGGCCCGGGTTAGTTTTGGATGGTAGACTTGTTTATTGCCCCATCCTTTTTCAGGGGGTCAGAACGCCTACGACGAGGCTCTCCCCAGTTGGAGTTCACACCCAGAGAACAACTATGGAGTTCACCAGCTGTTTGTGGATTCCAACGACCAAGTGCCTCCATGAGAAAGTACTTCGCCAGCACCACGGAGTTCGTGTTCTTGATGAGGATGGAACATGCATCGTCAGGGGTGTCCATCAACCACCCGAGTTCTCATGAGTTCTCGGTGCTGGTGAAGAGGTTGTTTCGACCTTCAGATGGGATGTGGGGGACAGGCATGAGGCAGCTGCTTAATGTTTTCACTTTGATCTCAGGAGCGACTCCGGAGCCCGGTATATTCAGTTCTTCCGCATGAAGTAAGTAGGGAACTGTTGCCACGGGAGTTCCCCAACCCCTTGCGACCATGGTGGGCAAGAGCTCAGACACCCCCTAGCACAGGGGCCAGGGGTGTTGATTTTTTCCCTAAAGTGGGTTGTTTCACACTACAAAAAGGGGGTTCTGACGGTATTTGGTTATTTAAGGGCTGGGTTTGGATTTGAGGTTTGATTTTGTTTTGTGGTGGTGGAGGGTCCTATTTAGCCAAGTGGTTGATGTTGATACATTGAATCATGCAGGAAGAGGCATGGACATGCCCGGTTCACTGATTCATCACTGGACGATTAGCTGAAGAGGTACACCTTGTTGTGGGAAGTCAGTCATGCAAAACCCCCAAGAAGGATAACGCTTATCGCCGGGTTAGTTATAGGTGTAGTGCTGGGTTTCAGAGGACGTTCTTAGACTTTGCCGCCCTGCGGCCTGCAAGTGTTTGTGATTGCTATGGATTGCTGTTCTTTTTGTTATCAGGGTTTCGGTTTTGGTACAAAAGTTCTTCCACTATATAATGAGTAGGGCCTGTAGGACTGATCTACTCCAATTCTTTTGTCCCGAGTTGACTGCAAAGTTGCGCAGCCCCAACAAGGGCATTTTACCGCGACCAAGGGTCCGCATGCGACTGGTACCATCGACTGAGGCGAGTGATTGCTTTGCTTCGGCGCACCTAGTGGGCCCGACCCATGAAGTTTGCATCACAGTGGCGGAGCAACAAATGCTCCTAGTAGCATAGCAAGAATGCTCCTAGTAGTAAGGACAGGTGCCCCTAGTACTTGTAGTTTCTTGTTGCTACATCTATTATCCATCCCTTTTTTGGGCACTAGGTTGTCCCGGTGAGAGAAGTTCTTGGCAGTGAAAAGCTACGCAGGTCCAGGGAGCAAGTGAGCAACAGAGTCTCAGAGCAATGATGACCTTTGAACGACTTGACTTGACCTCTACCTGTTCCAAAAGCGTGAAATTTGAACTCCTTCGTCCTTGATTCATTGATCTCCTCATGCAGAACTCAAGTGCCAAAATTATGTAGACGAAAACTCCCTGCTGGCCCTGTGCCGGACTATACCCCAGACAACTCCATGACTTTGCTGGGCTTAGAATATATGATTACATATGATTATATAGATTGATCATCGATCCCTAAAATCCAACACCCCAATTATAGTGGTTTCAGGATGGCACAATCCCCAAAAGGACATCTTTGGGTTTGTGCCATCTACTCTGAAACCAGTGCAATACAATAGGTAAATATGCCAGTCCCAGACAGATTACATGTTGGGTCGAGCCTAGACTTGTTGGTGAACCGGAGCAACGGCAGCCCATCGGAACCGAGGTTGCAAAGATCTTCCAAGTATGTAGAATTTTCGTCCTTCAGGTGGTTTTTACAGATGAATTGAGATTTTTTGGAGAGCTGGAAGATCTACCTGAAGTTGGGAATGGAAAAAGGTAGCCCGGTAGCAAGTTTGCTGATCACGTTCCGGACATCCTGCCTAGGGCCTATCCCTCGATCATTCAAGCGCTGTGAGGGTCGGGCTCATTGAATTTGAGCGCGAGCTCAGATTTTGGCTGCAAGCCTATAGCTCTCACAGAGTGAGAAGCTGGGCCGCATGCAGGATTGGCTTGGAAGCGTGTTCCTTTGAATTCGTCACGTTGAGTCACGTTGCCAATAATTTGTTCATGTCTTTTTGCTTGTGACCCATATCATCCGATTCTCGAATCCACTGGGCACGCGGCGTTGGACGTCCAAGCGATTTTCCAGCGGCCCATGAGCATCTCAGCTGCCCCAGGTGGGCGGAGATCACCGCTGCAGTCCTTGCGGTAGAACAGATGGGGCACCCCTTGAAGGTTGTGGCCACGATGGCATCGTGGCCATGAGAAGTATACATATAATGGTACAATAGTAATCATTATATAGTATAATGTAATACTGTATATAGTATGCCCGGATGCTCTGCCATGCTCGTCACACTGCTTAAACACACACATATATATATATAATATAGTGTTTGTTGTGATTTATAAATCAAAACACAGGATATCGACAAACATCCGAGATTTCAGAGGTTACTTGTGTTGAATGGCTGAATGATGTGTTCCTAGTTGGGGGGTCATTGCCTCCAAAGGTTCCCCCTTACGATCCTTCAAAAAGCTATTTCCAAACCAGCGACTGTATACAGCTCTATGAGACGTGGTGATTTTTCTGTGGCAGCTTGACGACAAAAACGGTTGATCAACTGGTCTTTATGACCCTCAAAAACGACTGTGGTCCAACCTGTGCAGAGGTCCACGACGGTGGTCCACTTCTTCGATATACGCTGCCAAAAGTAACTTCAGCTGAATAACAGTAGTTGCAGTAGTTTCAGAGTAGATAGATGGCACTGGCACCCCAAAGATGTCTTAGACAGATGGGTGATAGGGCTCCATATAAACCCACCGAACTTGCGGGCCCTTGTGCCATCGAACCTCTGAAACCCACTGTTGGAGATCTTGGGCATCCCTTGGCTGAATACAGCGAGACCAGGTTCCTATCCTTCACGGGGCTCAAGAGTTCGACACTGTTCGATCGGAGATCGGAAGGCGGGTGCTCTCGGACTAAAAGGGAGTTTCGTCCGTCGGATAAACGGCAGTCTTTGGATGTCTTTGGATTTCATGGGTGGAGGATAGTAGAGGTGCTAATCATTGTTAACCCTTATCAATTCACATATTGTTTAACATTGATGGAGAAATGGATACCCACGAAAAAACTTCAGCCAGAACAGACAGCAATTGCTTGGAACATCCAATCTTGATCACACGATTTGTGAACACCGCGGGAACCAGGACCGCTTCGACGCAAAAAACCACGCCCGCCGAGGCCGCAGAACTCGCCGAGGCACTCGCCCTCACCCACCTCGGACCGCGCGCTCCAGGTGAGACGAGAAGAGAGAGAAGACATGGTGGAAGATGGGGAAGTCGAAAATGGTCCCTTAATGGATCTACTTTCCTCTACAAACCAGTGGTTTTCAGGTTCCATGTTAATCTTCCAGAGTGTATCCTTATTATTGGAGAAGTTCCTGCAGGTAATTAGGGGAATGCGATGTTCAATTCCAGATTCAGGCGTTTCAGGAGATTTCCACTTAGCTTTAGTAGTGGTCTAGAAAATGTCTGGAGTCTTGATTAAACATGGGGTGGCTTATATCCAATTCTGCAACAATCCTGTTGCTTAAAAGAACAAGATTCGGACCTGACGTAACCTGGGAGTCCACATCCTGATTTTGGATTTGCCAAGCTGAGAGCTGCCAAGAGCAAGTGGCTGGGCCCATGCTGGGGCTCCAATAAGCTGGTACATGTGCCTTGTTACAGTAATTAGATGCATCTATAGTGGACTTTGAGTCTTGAATGGTCCGAGTGTGTGGCAGGGATGCTGCCACATTTTTGCTGCGGGTCGCTTGATCCAAAAGTTGAATTGAACTAGCTAAGCCCATCCTTGTAGTCCACATCACCATCGATTCTCTCCTATATCCATCAACTTCCGCACCTCAGAGGACCTCATTGTTGCTGGTACATGTGCCAGGAGAGCACGGTGGCAAGGAGCGCAAGAGAACCGTGCGCGGGCCACTTCTCCGGCCGTGCCAGGCGCTCATGCGCGGAGAAGAGCCACAGCTGTTGCTTCTCGGCCCATGTCGCCGACAGCTTCGCCGACAGCCACAGCTGCACTTGTTCGACACGCCGTCGACCTGAGACGAACGATGAAACCCAGACCACCCATGGATGGAATAGATACCTATACATTGGGGTCATAAATGGGGTAAATGTATGTAACGAGTCCATAGATGGATGGTTCGTGAAATGTTAAAGATACATACTGTGCATAATTGAAGAAATCAAGTGTTCTTTGCACGACCTTGGAAGCAACGCACTGCCCGTGTTTGGAGAAAGAAACCGTGTCACAAGTATGTTCACCAACATCAACATGCGGTCCTCCATCTCGAGTTTGGTTGGAATCGTCATCATCGTCATCATCAGAGAAGGAAGAAGATCCAGACTGCGGGTTCAAAGGATGCAAAACGGTCTAAGAGTCGGCCACCCGGGGCAGACTGTCCTGGCCAGGTCAGGGTTTAGGCTTGGATAGCCGGAGGATGGAAGTGTGCTGATTGGCAATTCCACAGTAGGCACCGTGTCAGTTTCCATGCAATATCATGCAATTACAGTAGGCACCTGCAGATTCAATGTGTGTTCTGTTGCAAGGCTAGCATATCCAACTACCTTCCATCAGAACATAGTAGAACAGTGCTGCATCCCTCCTGTCCAAAGACCACGCGTTTGCTGGTGAGCAGATCTCATCCTCCGATCCATCCTCACTCCATGGGGTTGGCTGAAATCAAGCACCTGGCCGTTTCTGGGCATGCCAGTGACAGGTCATGGGGCTGGGTCGTGTCGGATATCTCAGGACTTCATCCCCTTAGTGACTAGTGCATGGTGTCAGAATGCCCACCCCGTCTCTTCAGAACCCCCCTGGTCTACAGACTCCAAGCCGTTTCTCCCCATCGTTTCGGTCCGTTCCCTTCGAGGCGCGGTCGCCCCTCAGGTGGGCCGCCTCGCCGGATCTGAAGCCGAAGCGCAGCTCGCAGTTCTCCTTCGGCGGGGGGTTGGGGGGGCCCAGAGGCGCGGCTGCTCGGACGTTTTCACGTCAGGGCCCCTGCTCGGAGCTTTGTTGGAAGTTGGAGTCCTTCTTTTTTCTTGTCCCACTCCGTTGTGGCAAGGCTTGGCTTTTTGTGTAGGGACTTGACCAGAAGCACAGATGAAGCACATCCAGAACCGGACCGTTGCATGTCAGCATGCATTTGAAGTTTGGAAAGTGAGATGTAGTGTTGGGGGGGCAGTTGCCAATGCTGGTGCTTGAGTGGAAGCAAACCGGCATTGAAGTTTTGGACCCCAGGAACCAAGGCCATGGCCAGTAGGATCCAAAGTATACCTCAGGGCGGACCACTCAAGATGTGAGTTGGTGCTGTCTTAGCGGATGTGGTTCAAAAAACCATATAAGACCAACTTTGGTAATCATATAGTATTGATTTATATATTTGCACGTGATTTTGATGACACAAAACTAAAACTTGCAGAAAGCAAATCATGCAGCAACAAGTTTGTTTTGTATATGTTTTGTGTTTAAACCTGTATGGCGTTTGAAGACCAGTGAGTCTTGCACAAGCCAGACGCACTTGAGCGACTTCTGGCGCGAGAGGTAATATTGCATGTGGCACAGGAGGGCATAGGAGGACTTACCAGATCCATTGTTGAAAACCCTCTGTGTGTGTGTGTGTGTGAGTCGATGTGACTTTCATCATGTTGAAGGCACAAGTTTGACTGAGGCATGATGAGGACCAAGACAGGTGTGGGCATTTGGGGCACCTTGTGCCGGGCAGGGGCAGGGAGAAGAGAAGACTCTGAGAGTGGAATGGACTCATCAGAGTGTTGCCGATTCCAAGTGCGGCATGGTGCGGCTCATTTGGATCGGGCGATTGGGCGCCGCCCATGTTTTGGATGTGTGATGTTTTTCCCGGCGGGCCTTAAGGACCAGTGAGTGTGTGTACTGTATCAAATCATATCCAGCATTTGCATTCCTCGGTGCGAACAGTCGCAAGACTAATTATAGGAAGGAGCGCGAAGCAGTCACGAACAAAACTTGTGGGCAGGCTCTGAGGGGGGGGTCCAAAGCACACGCGCACTCCAGCACATCATCAACAAGCCGCACACACCGCATCACTAAGTGGACAACCACCTGTTTCGTCTTCGGAAAATGGTCATCCAAAGGCCATGCACATATAAGCATGCTGCATTTCAAGGGGAACATCTCATCCTGCATGAAAACCACCTACAGAGGTTAAGTGACCTGAACTAGGACCCGTCACCAGGGGTACCTATAGGATAGTCTATGGGCTTCTTCGACCTCTGGCATTTCACCCAACTCTTCCCTCACTGCGGCTGATTCGGCTTTACATCTCGCTAGGTCCACGACCTCCAAGTCGCCGGGCAAAAGCGGTACCGACAGGCGAGGACGTAAGTCCGGGTTGACCAAACGATTCGCTTGGTCAAGGAAGAGAGGAAACATGATCAATGGAACCAGGCTTGCGGCACTCACGCCCCTGATGTGACTCATGGCAGAAGTTCTTCTTTTCGGAGCAGCTGAAAGGACCTGAAAGGACGACCCTGAAAGGATGACCTGACCTACGCAGTGTGTGTTGGTTGCACTCCACTTCCATGTGGGCTTGGAGTGTACCTTTCCCATACACGACCGATGGAACTGCCATAGGACTGCCGCCCCATTGACCCCCCTGGCACCACCCCAAGTGATCGGCATATATGGCAGTCCCATGGAGCGTCTAGGTTTTGCACCTTGCTTCACCGGTGCACCGGCCACCCACCACTGAAGGGATCCGGCCACCGGTGCGCATCAGCCTTTCGCCTTTCGCGGCACCGAGCAGAGGTCTTCTCGGCCACGAGCCTTGACAGCAAGCAACAGCCGTTCGTGGGGATGCCCAAAGGACGAGCAACTGAGTTAAAGGGAGGAGCAATGGATCTCTACAAGCCGCCAAATGCTCTTCTTTACTGTTGGGTCCTGCAATCAATCAATATCCATCCATCTCAAGGTGTTCAGTACACCTTGAACGACTCTGGAAGGGATTGCAAGCTGCTGGTTAACTAGGACCTTCCTGCCCCCTCTATGGATCCAACCAGCCCATCATCGGAACGCTATTGATGAAAGGATGGGAAATTCGTTGTTCTGGTACTGTTGTGGTCTGCTTGTGTGCCCTTTGTTTGTGGTCTGCATGTGTGCCCTTTGTTCGTGGTGCTGTGTGTTCAATTCTTTATCTCGAATTGCATGGATTTGGAGCGCCAGGCGCCAGGCGCTGCTTTCTTGGCAGACATCTGGTGTGATCGAACCCATCTCAGAACCCTCCATCCCAGGCCCACCCGAGCCTTCGCCCGGGGTGGGAGGGGTCGCGAGGCCCAGCTCCAGAAGCCCACGGAGCGCCGTGAGCCCACGGTGCGTCGAGGGCGGAGCTTGGTGGGGTAGGGACTCAGCTGGCGGAAGCTTAGCAGGCTCGGCTTAATAGAATGACACTGGGCGTTTGGCTTGAAAGCTGGTTCCGAGATCGCCTCGCTGAGGCTTGGTTCATGGTGTGAACATGGCTGAGTTCACGCCCCCCGGAGAATCCCGGTGGTCCTTCTAGTGATCCCATCGCAGCAGAAGAAGTTTGCACAACTTATGAGTAGGATTTGAAGGGGTTGCCAGGATTTCCACCAGCAAGCCACCAATTTGAAAGGGGTTGGAAGGTGATAATTTCCCAGCTATGTAAGGCTGTAAGGTGACAATGTCCCAGCTAAGGTGAGAACTTCCCAGCCAATGTTCATCGACCCACCATGCGTTGTCACCTTTGGCCAGGTCCATGGGAAGATCTGCATCTCCATACTCCAACCGAGCGATCTATGCTCGGATCGCCCAGATCGGCCGCGGCCTACCGGAGGAAGTTGGGCGGAAAGCACCACCAGAGGCTCGCTGGTGCAAGCAACCTCCTAAGAAGGTGGAAGGCTGGTGTTGGAGGTGGATCCACCCGCCTATCGTAGACTTTTGATTAAATATATAGTGTATTAATAAGCCCCCCAATATGAAGAGGATGTCCAATTCAGATGGGTGGGTTTATCAATCAAGAGTCTACATTAGCTGTTTGCCCACCTGAGCAAGTCAAATGTACGGTAATTTGATTTAGGGAATGGAAGCCAGAGCAAAGTTTGTCCAACAAAGCTGGGAGTTCCGTTGCTGAAAGAACTTGGTCAGGCAATCAAGTGCTGAGACAACAATAGCAATCAATAAGTTATATGAAGTTATTGAAGCATGTGATATCAATCATATGATATCCGGGTTGTGCATTCAACACCATGAGTGATGCACACCCATGTACATCAGCCCTAGGATTCCAACCACCATTGATTTTTAATATAACAATATATATATATATTATAAGTTTACTGTAGATATTTATAGAATTGGTTTTACCAAACAACATCA
This sequence comes from Durusdinium trenchii, assembly GCA_963970005.1. NCBI lineage: Eukaryota > Dinophyceae > Suessiales > Symbiodiniaceae > Durusdinium > Durusdinium trenchii. The sequence goes on along the minus strand of CAXAMN010024473.1, from coordinate 205,060 downwards.
AACAACCATTGTTTTACTATGCGTTACTCAGGGTTAGACTACAAGACCAGGTCAAGCTTTTTTGTTAAATGGGCTTGGACGGCTAGGGTAGATGTATAACGACTGATGACCACATAGGCTGGTCGCGGCGAGGAGTGGGCCGAAGACCAAAGCTCAGCGCTGTCGGTGTGAATTCCTGTGATAGATGATTCAACCATTTGGCTATGTCAAGGTCAAAATGATTCAATATGCACAGTATAAGAGAGAGAGAGAGAGGAAGGGAGAGAAAGTTGGTGACAACCAATTGATGTTGATATGTCCAATTGTCGCACCTGTATCCTCATACAAGAACGACTGAGGAGATTTGAGGGCATTACGGTAAACACTTTGATGATCTTTAACGTTTGTTCTTAAACTCCTACTGATCCCTTCACAACGGGTCCTAACAAAAGCAATTATGGTCGACAGTTTCGATGACTCCATCGACCATCTATGCTCCTGTGCTCCTCAGGTGGCCGACACACCCTGGTCTCATCCACCGCAGTCGGTGCCAACGTGGGGCGACCCAAGAAGTGAGGAGGGCTGTGGAGGAAGGAGGTTGGATTTGGGGTTCTTGTTTGCACAGATTGGGAGGAGGTTGTTGGGATGTAGGGAAGTTGTTGCATAGAGGTCCAGGTGGATGTTCATGGATTTTCAGATATATATTTCAAGACATTCAACGACCTTTGATGGTTTTCTGGTAGCCTTTGGCATCACAGAAGTGTCAAGTCTTGGAGCTGAGAGTTGTTCGAGTCTGGTGCTTGGATGTTCGAGTCCGGTGCTTGGATGGATACACTCGGAGTTCACTCCGAACACCTCCCAAGACGTTCCCAGATATATGCCAGGGATTGCCACAGCAGTCGTACCTCTTGAGATGGTCTTTTGGACATCTTCGGAAGAGGTCCAAGAGGTCCACCTTCCTCGACCAAAACTGACTGGAGGCTCCTGGAGGCCCAGACATGGGGGGAATCAAACACACATGTGCAGCCTTCCTCCGGGGAGGATCCCATGGACCATGAGAACGAGAACGAGAGAGTTCCGTGGTGAATCTGGAGGCTATAGTTGGTTGGATTCCACCCGTCATACAGCAGGGTGTTATTTTGGAAGAAACAATTACATTGAGTGGAATCCATATTGAGTCTGCAGGAGGCTATGTAGATCATTTTGGGCCTCAGGGTCTAGAGACTCCCACGGCTCCAGAGACCTTGATTCACCCTTTGGATCCCTTTGGGCCTTTCTGAGGAAGGCTTGGAGATGACTTGGTCGGAAGGCAAGGAAAATCAAGGAAAGCAACGTTTGGTCGATCATTTGTAGCGGATGTTTGTGATATAACTAAGATATGATTGAGCACGGAGTTTCAGAGCTTGGAACATGCATGGACCAGCAATCATGGACATGTTTCATGATCACGTAGATCGTACATTTTTCTGTACACTTGATTTTGTCGCGTTTGTGCATGGGGGTAGCACCCCTGGCCCCTGACATCAACTCATCACGACCGCTGCTCCTGTCCAGCAGGCGCGCCCAACCCGTGCCGCGTCACTGGCGCCACCGAGTTCGTGCCGCGTCACGTGGCCACGTCGGAGTTCGTTTCACCCGGTGTTCATGGCGTAGACGGGTCAAAACCGAAGGGGGGCACCTCCATCGAGCCAGGCTGGTGGGGGCACCTCATTTGTGGTGGAAACCACCGAATGTTCGTCGGGTTCGGAAGCTTCAGGCCACTCGGTTGGATCCGGCACTCACTCAGCCAGGATCAGGTTTTTACAGGAGACATTTGACAGAAATACATGGCCCACATTTGACCACAAAGGATTTGACCCATTCCATGACCTTTGTTGTTGCCTCCATGGGCGGTTTGTTCCTCAGAACGGCCACCGCTGAGAGCAATGTCAGGCAGGACGGCTCAAAGCGCTTCGATCACGGCCAACAAGTGCCTCATAGCCCCGAGAAGGGCCCACATCGAGGAGTTGTGGAGGCTCAAGTTCTATTAATATATATTTTATATTTTAGCGTTTCCCCTCCGACTTCACTGCCTATGAAAGGCCGTGATGGACAGGGACCGCTCAAGATAGTTCCTTCAGTCGAGCTGGAGTCACGAGTCACGAAACGAGTGGATGTTTGCAGATGAGCTCGAAGCTACAACGGGGGGTCACGGCTCACCACCCAGGGGTGCGGATGTCACATGGTCCTTGACTTTCCCCGGAGGAGGTCCCCAAGTGGTAAGTGAAAGAAAGACCCCACGACGTCGATAGAAAACCACCTCCGTTTCTATATTGAAGATGTTCAGGAGTGGGTAAACAAACTCATGCTTCTGACTCTCATCTCATACAGTACTTGACAAAACACGTAACAACTATAATGTTGGGGTATAGTCCGGTATAGTTTACCCATGTTTACCCACTCTCAGAGTCAGGCAGCTCATGTTAATTTGTCTATGCACAGTCGCTGCCTGGTGTTGCTTTCAACGGTGGCGGCGAGGGGCGGAGCGGCCGGTCGCGCTGGTGCGGCCGGTCGCGCTGGTGGTTTCGGAGGATGTTGCGGAAAAAGCAGAGCTTCGATGCCCGACTGGTTCGCATCAGTCCTCGTGCACTGTCCTGTGTGCTTGAGTATCTTCAGTATATGTTCGGTATGTTTTGTAATTAGACTGGCTCGGTTGGTAGCTGCAGGCAGGCGCTTTTTGGCTTAGTCATGTGCAGAGATACCAATGTGTCCAATGTTACTGAAACTTAAGGGGATTTTGACTGAAGTGCCAGACCACCAGCAGTGTTCAACATGTCAACAGCCGCCAAAACCCTTCCACGGCCCGTCCGAGCTGTTTTGGCACGCACCGGGTGGCAAATGATTGAATGTAGCGGGAGGGTCAAGCTTCGCACACATGTTGGGGGAATCTCCGGCTTTGGCCGATATCATCATGGATTGATGAATGCAAAGTAAAAGGTGCTGTTGCTGACTTTGTCATCTCATGAACTGCTGGGTGCACTTCATACAGAGACAGATAGAGAACTTGCAGGTAAAAGTCAATGTGTTGTGCAGGTACTGACCCAGAAAGCTCCGGCAACGATCGAAGTGGATGACCGGAGAAACCGCAGATTGACACATACATCAATCGACACACACACAGACACAACCCGGCTGCAATCATTTGGTCGGTCTACCGTGGAAGAGTCTCTTGAAATATATCAAAATGGTTTTGAAGGATGTGTATCAACAATGACTCTATTATATAGAAGGGCCCAGTTTGTATCAAGTCAAACTGTAGTTCAACTGTAGATCTGGTTTGAAGGGTAGTTTGGCAGCAACACCGTCTTCCAAACTGCTTTTTGACCACCGCGTGGGTGTGTAAAGTGGGACGTGATACGGTAGGTGGACATCGCTCCAGCAAATTTGTTGGATGACATAGTCCTTCTTTTTGACTGCGCATTTTTACGGGATTTCTGTATAAGGCAATTTTTGGGCAGGGTCACATATCTTGTAGTTTGTGGATTTGTTTGGCCCGAAATCCTTCGATGCGTTGCCAGCTGTTTGTTTCCCCAGCGCTGCCACTGGCTTCCAGGTCGCAAGGTTGCTCAATGCATTGGAGTCGATGGGACAGTCACATGCAGATATTCCAAGGCTTCCACATTTAGTCCACACCATCCAGAACCTAAAGCCGCAAGAAGCCACCACTTCCACGCCACGGATTTTGCCGCCGCCGGGATTCTCTTCGTTTTGGACCTCCCAAACGGCCGAACGGCCGAACGTCCGAAGTCGTTGTCAGCCATGGCAGGCAAGGGTGGCCCTTATAAGGCACCAGAGAGACGGACGGAGCATGCAGACGTGTTGGAATTGGTTTTCCCCACATCTCTGTGTGGGGTTCTAGTTTTTTTGGCTGCCATCCCGCCCGACTCCGCCCGCCCGTCCCTCCCTCCGTCCCTCGCTCCTTCCCTCATCTTGTGACTTGTGATCATCTGACACACACGCATCTTGTCACTCACTCACTCACTCACTCACTCAATTCACTCACTCACTCACTCACTGCGCTACTGCCATTGTGATTTGCATAGCAACGGCTCTAGAAGGGGCTGCGGCGCGCGGAGTCGCCGCTGGGCCCCCCTGCGGTCGTG
>CAXAMN010024473.1:179613-200929 GCA_963970005.1 Durusdinium trenchii | reverse complement strand
CCCTGCGGTCGTGTGCGCTACTGCCATTGTGATTTGCATAGCAACGGTCACTCACTCACTCCACTCACTCCACTCACTCACTCACTCCCTCCCTCACTCACTCCCTCACTCACTCACTCACTCACTCACTCACTCACTCACTCACTCCACTCACTCACTCCACTCACTCACTCCACTCACTCACTCCACTCACTCACTCCACTCACTCACTCCACTTTACATCCTGCTAGCACTGCCCGCCGTGGTCGGGATAAGACCACTTGATAGCTTTGATGGTCGTTTCGAGTGTGTTACGTTTTGAAGGTCTCATGCGGATCTGATCTCAAAATCCAGAGCCTCCAAACTTCTCTCTCCGCCTCCTTCTCTCTCTCTCTCTCGTCCCTCTCATCCTTGTTCATCACATCATCAGACACTTTATCACACACCCACACACACACACACACGCACGCCATCTTACCACACGCACACACCTCCTCCCTCCCCTCCTTCTCATCCTCGTCCATCACATCATCACTTATACTACACGTCTTAGCACAACCGCCTCATATACCTTCTCTCCTAACACTTCGTTCTTGACTTTTCATCTCACTACTCCGTCTCCCATGTAATGTTCATATACAATTGAAATTTGTAAAACTTATCATGTGGGGTTATCCGGTCCTTTTATTGAAACAGTTTCAGGCCTAGACCTAGATGGGATGTCAGTGGATATCACGAGAAGTGTGTAGAGTGTAGATGATGGGTTTCCACGAGAAGTGTGAGGTGAAATGGTTCTATGTTTGAGTGTCCAAGATACAGGTGTAATCCCCGAAATCGTCTAAATATGTCCGTGGTGGAAAGATTACAGAGGATCAAAGACAACTTGTTGACCTTATTGTGGGATATCAAAATGGGATGGGCTTGACCCCACCGCCCCTTGGAAGATCCAGTCCCAGCTGAAGAGGTCCATGAGCGATGTTTTTCCAACCAAGGTCGCCAAGGGACATCAAACGACCTGACTTTCTCTCCGGAAAACTCTTTTATTTTTCCTTCCAACAACCCATGTCCAGGTGGCGGTATGTAGCTGTACCACTCCACTCGCTCCCCTGTTTCTTCACCAACCAAGACCGGGAAGCTCCGGGTCTCCGCCGCTCGGCGGCCCTCGCCTGGCTCGCCAGGTCTTTGTGGGCGGCTTATCGCAGGAGGTCACCACCGAGGCGTGGGCCGTGGAGAGAGAAACCCGGTGGGCGTGCATGGTCAAAAGATCGTGACTCCATAATGTGGAGACATCATGAGAGACAGTATATTACTGCATATAGAAAGAGAAAGAGAGAAAAAAAAACATTATACAGATCAGATCTATAATAATTATATCACTACCAGTTTGGCTTTGGAGGGCTGGGGTTTTAATAGATTTTCAGGTCACATCAGAATAGCCCAATTAACTATGCTGTAGGCCGGCGACCTTTTGAAATGCATGAAAGGAATGTCCATGTCGGTCTGCAAGTGGAAATGAGGGAAGCACGATCTTCTGAGGCATGAGTGGTGATGTTGATGAATCGTTGAGGTTGTCACACGTCACACTACAAATTAACAAATGTACAGAATTTAGTGGTTCATTTCATAGAGACTCCAATGTATGAATCTGCATGAACTATATTTCATGAACTAACTATCTAGTTACATTTGAGTGGTTCCAGGGGTACAATAATGTAACGTAGGCTTATATTCCATACATACGGAGCCTTTGTGCTTTTGGATGTTTTTGCATCTCTAATGGGTAGGACGGGGTAGGACCAACCAGTGCGCCGCTCGCTTCCTGCAGCTCTTCGCCAGCGATTTTCGACGCTTTCCAAAATCCCGCTGGTGACGCCGCAGATCCTCAGTGACTACTTCTCCACCTTCGGAACCCTCACAGACTCCGTAGCACCTTGGCGATGGAACGTGAATGAACTCCACACGGAGAGAGAGAGAGAGAGAGAGAGAGCGAGTCAGATGTTCTCCAGAGAGAATATCAACGTCGATTCTATTTTAGGACGTGGGTTTGATTGTTTTTGTGCTATGAGAATTGGATTCCAAATTGATGGGTTGCGCATTTGAGGAGGGTTTTTGATCATGAGAGCTCACAGCATAGCCTTTGCAAAAGCACGTCCTTACTGTAGTGCTTGACCGGCCCATGTTCTGCGTTCATATATTCTCTGTTCATTTGTGTGGTGCTTTGCTGAAACCAGCACTGCATTGGGGCGATAAGTGGTGAATATAATTTGTATCACTGTATCATGAGTCATGAGTGTTTCTTCAGTCTCATATTTATTCGGTCCACACATGCGTGCCAGACTTCGCTTTCCTTGAACTCCGTCATTTGGGGCAACACCACCCACCGCATCCCAACCACCCCACCCACCGCATCCGCGTCCCACGCCCTGCGGAAAAAACCGCCGCCAGGTGATGACGGACCGAGGCACTGGCCGCTCGCGGGGCTTCGGCTTCGTCTCCTTCGATACCCCCGATCCCGTGGATCAGATCATGGCCATGCACAAGGCGCCGAGACGATGCCCAGAAGAGACCAGAAGCGACCAGACCAGGTCTAATTGGGAGAGGTCTTTGAGGTTGCTGGTGCTTGGGTGCCGGGCGGGTTGGGAGTCACGGGTGTTGGGATCTTTGTTTGGTGTGTGCAAGGTGTTTGGTGGAAGGCAAGGTGTAGAAGAAGGTTTGGAGAGTGTACACGGTTGTTTTTTTTTAAGTTTGTTATGGAAATTGTAACTTTTGTGAAGGACGGGATGCGACGGATGTGCTTATATATATATATATATATGTCTTTATAATTTGTTGTGTTCCAGTGCAAGGTTTCTTCTTTTAAACGAATGGGGCATTGGATCAGGAACGGACTTCTGTTGAATAAGCATCCTGAAGCATCTTGAAAAAGCAATCAACAGTAACAATCCAACCTTCCTTGCTGAAAGAGATGGTGTCAAAGATGTTCCATGCTTTCTGTAGCAGGAATTACATTTGTCAGATGCGCTCCCCAGTCAGGAGCACACCATCATGGGCAAATGGATTGATTGCCGGGGGCCCGTGGTGATTGGTGGCAGCAGTCTTGGAGCTTTAGATGAGCAGGCTTGTAAAGAGCACCAGTGTGCAGTCATCAACCACCAGATTCTCATCACCATCAACCAGATGCACTCCATACCCACCTGCATATCCCACTTGATCCCAGCCAAGTTTGGTTTGTTCAGAAATTCCCATCAATTCCCTGCATTCGCAGCAGCCGTTGGCCACCAACCAACCCTTTTGCATCGATCCGGCTGTCTCAGGATCCGTCTCGCTAAGGCAAGAACGCCACGCCCGAGGGCACCAAAGGAGCCATGGGCGGCAAGGGCGACTATGGCGGTGGCGGATGTGGAGGATGTGGCGGATGTGGCGGACCCATCAAGGGTGGTGGGACGCTCGCTTGGCAAGAGAAGGGACCTCAAGGGCCGGATAGTCCTGGGGTTCCTGGGTGGTTTGAGGGTAATTAGAGATTCTATGGAGTGAGCGTGTAGGGCCTGTGCGGGGCCATAGTGTAGCTTCGGATTGCTAAGCAGATGGAAGGACCAGTGGCAGGCCGAAGACAAGGACACTGTGGCCAAGCGGCTAAGTAAATTCATATTTATACACAGCCGCGTCGCGGCCCGTCACGGCGCGTGGGATGTCAAATGGGTACGTGGTATCAAGTATGAAGGGAGGTTGTGTTCTAATCAATGGCCCGATGGATCTCAGGGAGGCTTGGATGTGGTACCCTGAGGAAGATCCCATGGATTTTCTTTTTAAGTTTTTGTCAGCAACCTTGCACATCTCTGACTGTCAAGGACATTCCATGATGTTTGGTCATCTCCTGAAAAAGAAACACCAAGCGCCACACTGGCCAGGCCACCTCCCTGATATAGTAGGAGATTCTATGAGGTTTCCATCCCAGTGGACTCCTTTCTGCTTCCACACCGCGTGTGGCCGCCGCTTCAACCGGTCACCGTCGTGAAGCACCGAGGAAGCCCGGCGATTGGAAGTGTCCCAGTCCGGAGACCCCGGGGAGCCCTGTTGGCGGATCCGGAGACGTATGCACTGACAAGCTGGTGGAATTGCTTGGGTTTGATGGTGTTGTTTGTTTTTAAAGGGGGTGGTTGTAGAGTAAAGGGGGTGGGACCTTGTAGAGGTGTGTCAAGGTATGTCCTACAGCCAGGTTGAGATTGGCCATGAGTGAGCCTGATTGCTCTTTGTGAAACAAGACTATGTCCCAGCACTCGGCTTTACTGGTCGCTTTGGTGGCATTCGGAGGCTTCAAAAATGAGCTGTTGGACCATTGCTAAGCGGAACTTGTTAAGGACGAATGCTTTCGGGAATGTGAGAAAGAGCTTGTTGAACAAATGCAAAAAGACACTGGTGAGTACACACCTGTTGCTCGCTGAGAGTGTTCCTGGCTGGAATATATGCCCACATTGACCCCAGGGCGACCACCCCAATGTAGGCATCGTATGGGATGTGTATCAAAACAAGGAGAACCCCGGCAGACCTCGTAGAAGAATTGGACAGATCCAAAACCATTTGGGCGACGTTTTTCCTCCTGCGACTCCCTTCACATGCATGTCACGCGTTTCACACAGTGGTTTTCGGCACGTCAGACTGTGGTGCGATGTGCTTTGGGTCGAAGGACGTTTGCGCGGCAGCCCAGTGCATTTATGTGCGCATTCGTGACCAGATATTTAAACGGGTAGGTAGATTTCGGGGTGTGAGATGATATACTTGTCAAACCACAGAATTGGATTTCGCCGAGGATGAGGTTGTTGATCTCCATGTGTTGGTCTCCATGTCTCCACCGACCTTCTAGTACTCCGGGCTGCAGGCTTCAAGTGCGGGACGCCGAAGTCAAGCGGTTATGGCGGCGGCGGTGGTGGCGGCGGCGAGCTCAGCGACAATCAGTGGGAGAGACGGTGGAAAAAAGGACGGTCGCAGTGTGGATTTACTGAAGCTGAAGATACCAGTGGAATTGACTGGGACCTGCATGAACCTGGATGCCTTACCAGAATCAAGATGGACTGCAAAGAATCACAGCCAAAGTCGTGCTTGGAGGCTATGGCGGTTATTCAGCAGTGCCTCCGCCCACCAGTTATGGAGGCCCGTGGGATGTTCTGAAACTGCCGGCCCAATGTTCTGCCGCCCCCAAGTGAACACCCTATAGTTCTTATAAATGCATGCAGAAACCAAGGCCAAAAGGTGAATTCCTACTGGTGCCAGGTGCAGTGAGTGCGTATAGGGAATGCATGGTCAATCATTTGTAGCCAAAGATGTGTCCAAGGGAACGCAGTGGAGCGCATGTGTAGTCCCTGGTCAAAATTCAGTAGGGCAATATATATATATATACCAGGACCCTCCTGTCGGGGTGCCCTGTTTGGAAGCCTAGGCCGGTAGTGTGGGGTAGTCCAGCCAGGACACCCCGAAGGTCGGAGGGTCCAGGTATATACCTTTAAATGTTCCTGCTTTGGGACTGCCTTCTTTGCACTCATCAACTCACCACTTCTGAAGAACAAATTCCTCAGGTCACTGACCGTCACTGTGTGCGTGTAGCCTTTTCAAGAACCAGAAGAAAGAAGACTAAAGAAGACCACTTGTTGCACATGGGTGGCCCCATATGTCGTGTTCTCCTAGTCCCGAGGAGGCACCAGATTGTTCTTGGAACGCCGGAACTGGTAGGGCTGGTAGGGCAGTGGGTCTAGAAACCACCGGAAGCTGGGCGGTGCTGGGGCGGCTCTGTCTCTCTCCGGCCGCCTTCCAGGCGGTGGATGTGGTGGGGAACCTCAGGTGGTGTTCGGCGTTGAGGCCTATGAACGGCACCAACAACGTTGGGCAGGAGAATCCACGAAGGAAGGCACAATTAGGACCAGATACTAAATATGCCAGGATCATCCTGTTTGGGTGTCCAGAGGGCTACTTCCGGATCTCCAGACAGGACACCCAGACAGGATGATACCAGATGTGATTTACCTGCCACGTTCGCTTTCTCGATCCCGAGGTGGTGGTGCCTATGGCGCCTGGGCGATTGAAAGACGCAGACGGACATGACCCGCGGATCGGAGGGCCCGGCGCCGGCACGGGGTTTTCGGCACCCACGGGTGGTCCGGGTGCAGCACGGCGGTGGTGGTGGTTTGGGTGGATGAGGGTCGGAGGTTTCGAGTGATGCTCCATGACCCACTTGGATGAGAGTTAGATTTTCTTTGAAGCACTGGGTGTTGATCCATTGCATGGTCTACTGCAAGTGGAAATGGACAAAAAAGACGCAGCAATGCCCTATGCCCTCCCCCAGAGGGTTGCCCCTCATGGCAACCACCAGGCATCCTCCGATGAACACGTGAATGGACCCGAAAAGGATGGCTCGTTTCCTCTACATCGCTCGGTTCTCGAACCTGACCTGTCCAATCCCCGGACCTGACCTATCCAGTCGGGCACATTTACAAACATGTCCTCTACAAGACTATGGGATTGTCCACATTCCATGTTTCTTGGAGGGAGGGTTTGGGGCTCCAAGTACCTCGTCAGAAGGTATTTGGACCCTCCAAACCCTTCTTAGAAGGTACCTGGAGCCCTAGGGTTCCTGTTCAAATCCACAAGTTGTTAACCCCCAGTGTTTACAGCACCGCATTCGGGTCACTTATTGTAGCGACCAGCTCCGGCATAAGCACATTGTGGGAGGATAGCACAAGCCAGGACCCGCTTGTAGCGCCACAGGTGGAAATGAATTTTGGGGCCTTGTCACACGTTCTCACTTGTTTCAAGTGCCAACGACCTTGATTTCAAGAGATCTTTAAAATGACTCTCCTGCCAGACCAAGGTGGAGGTGCTTATGGTCCGCCCTCCAAGCGTTGTTCGCTTGTTTCTTTTTGTCGGAGCGGGGTTTCTCCAGTTAGAGAAATGTAAGACAATCGGAGTTCTGTATATTACTTATTTACTTAATATAGCACATCATTATGTAAAAAAACAAGCGGATACATCATACAGTATGTGCGTTTGTGGTGTTTTCACATATATATATATATATTTGTATAGGCTATGAATAGTAATATGCAGCCCGTGATGAGTAACACTTTGGTCCCAACTCTGTGTTTTTGTTCTTTTGTATCTCACAGGTCATTTTGACAAAAGACGTGTTTTTGTTTGTCAACAACCTTGTGAACATGTCACCTCATCTCTTCTACGGGGCTTGTTGGCCAGTCTTGTTTCCCCACACCTGACATGGAAAGTCACACTGCTGTGGGGTGAACTTGAAAGTACCCGGGAATAGCTCGCCTTGGCCTATATATGGCCAATTTCATGAAGAGGGCGATAGAGAGAGAGAGAGAGAGAAAAAGAGAGAGAGAGAGAGAGAAAGATCAACAGTTGCTGGTTGGATAGACTCGAGATTGGTGAAGATCATGTGCGCCTGTGTCAGACATGGCATGGTCGGAATGCCACGCTTCCTGGTTGAAGCCTTCACCTGGTGAAGGCTTCTCAGCGATTTCCAGCTCCAACTTGCCAGGGGGTGGTGGCTATGGTGGCTATGGCTCTTGTGGAGGCGAACACTCAGGGATCGACTTTAGGTCAATCGTGACACAAAACATCCAGTGAACACATTGCCTTTTTTCAGACGCAACATCATTCATGGAAGCAGGGTGGGGACCGAGGTGTTTGAATCAGTTGAGATTCTTGCACCTCCATTTTTTACTTGTGGTTTGCAGTTTTAGCCAGATGAAGCACTTGCAGTGCTGCCTACGTTAATAGTTCATATCAATTACTGTATATGTTGTTTTGTCTGATGTGGATGCAGATGCCATTGCCCAATTCAGAAGAACAATCTTTAGGGAGTTACTGATGGCTAGAGGGAGTGGCCTGATGTCTATGCAAGCGTCCACCTGTATTGATCCCTTTTGTTTTTACATGTGTGTTTGGTGTCAATGTTCGATACATTCCCCTTGGTCCTCTTCGTGAAATCAAACAATCCACCACCACCAATAGACGGTTTTCCCAACTTGTCCGTCGGCCCAAATATTCCATAGCAATCACAGATGGATGTGGCAGTGGGTCAAAACCAACCCTGGTTTGCCCCTGGTAGACGGAACGGATTCGACTAAGGGAGGGTGCCCCTGAACCCATGGTTGGGTGGATTTGGTTGACCCTCCATCGCTGCCATTTGAGGCTGGGGCATGAAAGGTGCGGGCACCAAGCACGACGACTGCGCGTCTCAGTCATCATCCTCTTGGGTGGCCCACCTGGTACATGCTTCCCCAGTCGCCCCAGAAAGACTTTTTCTATTTGTCTCAGACGAACGGTGGAAGGGAACATGGACAGGAAACCCATGGTGTTCTCCCACTTCTTACGGGTGTGCTGCAGACTTCCCTTGAACCAATTCTCGGATATTTATATAGGTTCCCCTATTGCAGTCCAGGCACAAGCGCGAGTCATGGTGGCGTGCATCTGGGCCATGCAAGGAACGACGCACCACAACCGTTGCGGGAGTCACAATCAACGATGTGCCCGCTGCCCAGGGTGCGTTCCAGGTGTTTTGCCAGGTCGATGGGGCACCTTGGACTCGGACCCGCCATGCTGGGACGGCCCATCCAGCACATGGCTTTGGTTTCTCCCAGAGGTCGATGTTTCCCCAGGTCCACCGGTGGGTGAAGCACGAGGACCCCGAGCAAAGAGCTGGGTGAAGCTGTGACCCAGCTTGGTGCAGCTGATCGTACTGTTCCAGCTGACCGTTCCACCTTGCGCGGTTCTTCGCCTTCCTTCCACCTGGGAACTGAGTTAACTGAAAACCAATGTCAGTGTGTGTTTTTGTCCAGCTCGCAGCGCGAGGTGGCTATGGCGGCTACGGAAAGGCACGGGCACTTTCCCGCGTCATTGTGGGTGGATGGTTACCGATGGTTGCTTCATGTGTTGGAGGCGCTGGTTGCTGTCATGTAAAACAGTCTCAAGTCGACTGAATGTTCAATGCCTCAAGGGAAGATTGAAACAGCAGCGCCGACATATATGTTGGTAGCAAGAAGGATCCGTGAGGTGAGCAGCTCGACTTGTTGGAGGGTTCATGACCTGGGAAATGAGCGACCTGCATCTACTCTTTGACGAACACATCACATGGTTACGTGGATAGCAAGGCGCCGAAAGGAAGACTGCTTTCCTCACTTCCATGTGATGTGTTCGTCGGAGATCGTCGGAGTGTTTGAGGATAGCATGGACCACCGGTCGAGAGATTCCACCGGTGGCAGCAAGTGATTAAGAACACATGTCATACGGTTCTGTTACAATGTTGCAATGCTGCTGCTGCTGGTGTTGTTGTTGTTGTTGTTGTGGTTGTTGTTGATTCTTTTGATGCCCTGTACATGCTACCAGCGCCTGTGACTGACTCCTGTTCCAAGCAACCTTCTAAGCTAGAGAGACAGGCTCCAACACACGCCGACAAGCTGTAAAAGTCGCATGCCTCAACATGCTTGAACATCGATCCATCGCCTGGCTGTTTGTCGACTGCAGGATGGCAAGGGATGCTCCCCATATTGAGCCTGGCAGCTACACCCCCGCGGGCTGCGCGCCCGGAGGGGTGCGGCTTGGTGAGCCATCGGTGCACACGTGGCGCAGCCTGGTGCGCGAGGTGCGCACCAGGCGCAGCAGGGAAGATAGTTGGAGTTGGAAAGGCTGCAGAGCTTTCAGAGCTGGACTTGCACGGAGTCATGTGTTCGCAGCAAGCTGGGAGGATTACAAAAAGAAAGGACATGTTATAGAACCTTCAAGGATCGCAAAAGGAAGTGCGAACTTGTCTCGGGATTGAGTTGTCACTCTCACAGCTATAGACTTCGAATCAAATCATATCCCGTTTCACGGCCCCCTGCGGATGTTTAGACTGTGTCGAGCCCCAACGGCCTGAGCCAATTCCAACCACTGTGGATCAGCGAGTGAAGCGAGGTCCGTCGCGGCCAAATCCCAAACGGACTCGTTTTCGGCACCGTGAAAAGGTGGCTTCGTCAAAGGCAAAGGTGAAACACCATGGCATGGCATGGTTCGTCAATGATGCTGGGCACAACAACACGCAGTGAGTCACGCAGTGGGTTGCATTTGTAGATGGGTTCCTTTGTTGGGAAAGTGGCTTAGCCGCTTAGCCGAGTTTTTGTGCAGATGAGGCTATCAGAGGAGAGGCGGACTTTGGTCAAATCGGAAGATCAAGGGGCGTGACTGTATTCGAAAAGGGCGACCTCCAAACCAGTCAGTGGAGTTTACGTTTGTTTTTGCTTTCACACTTCTCAAAACTAACATAGACCCTGGAAGAGTGTTTTCCTCTACCAACCAGTGGTTTTCGTTACGTTCCTGGACCTTCTTTCGGGGTGTTCTGTTTGGAGGTCCCTTAGTAGTGGTGGGCTGGGGCGAAACCAGCCAGGTGACCCCGACATGAAGGTGCTGGTGTGTTTTTGCTTTTAGAGGGGTCTTCCCCTCTTTGAATGCAAAAGCAAAATCGTGTTATTTTCTTCTCCGAAATCGGGGCCAAGGGATTTGACTGGAGCGACCGAAGGGTATGGAGGGGCAACCGCTAGCGACCCGGACTTGACCGGCGGTGACCAAGCGCGTAAAAAAGCAGAGCAAACTCGGTGGTGGAGGTTGGGTTTCCATCATTTTCCGTCACTTTGTTCAGATGTTGCGTTTGACATGCAGAGATTTGACTCGTTTTCGGGTGTTTTTGAGAAAGTATTGCTTGGGAACCTATATCGCTGTATTTATAATATATACGCAAAATGGTGGAGGTTTGTTGTTTGCAGTCATATTCCTAACAAATCTTTACGGCTGAAATCAAACAGCCAAAGAGTATGTGTTGCACTATAGTAAAGAATATGTTTGGTAATTGAATTATATCACTTCTTGGGTCCGCCTTCAATTGTTGTTTGCTGCACAGACCTTGACGGATTTGTACGAGACGGTCTCGCCCCTGCCCCTAACAATTGGTTTGTAGAG
This sequence comes from Durusdinium trenchii, assembly GCA_963970005.1. Taxonomy (NCBI): domain Eukaryota; class Dinophyceae; order Suessiales; family Symbiodiniaceae; genus Durusdinium; species Durusdinium trenchii. The sequence goes on along the minus strand of CAXAMN010024473.1, from coordinate 189,952 downwards.
CTTCAGGTCATTGTTAAGGCAGCATCAGAACCCTCAAATTACACCATTAATGTTTTTTGTTATAATGACGCCTCTTAAGCAACATGTTTCCTCTACCAATAGGATGTCCATGTTTGCTTGGTAACGAGCCCCGCATCGACCGAGTTTTGCATCGACCTCACTTTGCTTGGCTTCGTTGCTGCCAACGGAATGCGGTGAGCGAAGAACGGTGTTCAGAGGAGATCCACAAGTAACAGTATATAGGGTCGTCGGTTGGTGACCCGTTGAATGGTGAAGGTAGCAGTCTGACGTTTTTCTTGTCTTGCAAGGCAGGCTTGCAGCTATAGGCAGCTTATTCTGAGGACAGCCAGCATATTCTCATTTTGAAGATGCGAAGGCCTCCAAAGCCCCGGAGGAGCCACCAGACGTGCCCAAACTATCAAACTGCCCTCAGGATATGTCTCACTCGTAAGCAGCCACCCCAGGAAGGCCACCATGTGCCCTCCAAAAGGATATGTCTCACTCAAGCAAACCCCAGAAACGCCTGCCGTGGTTTCCACGAAATCAATCGAAATCATGATTGTGATGGCACAGAACTCGACACCAACATCTTCGCACAGCCCCTCGAAAACCTGTGCGACCGGGTCGCTGAACCACTGACCAGCACTGACCAGCAGTATTGAAAGCTGGTTTCCTTCCACCGGATGTGCCATGGTGGAGATCTACCGAGGTCCGAAGGGCCAGGGGAAGGGCTCACTGCTTCGTTGGTTCGACGGACCACGCACCGGTGGAGGGACCTCGAACCGGTGTACGCAAGAAAGAAGTGGCGATTCTCGCGTTTGGGCTCCTGGCCGCGTCTAACGACCGAACCTGAGGAGATGGACCAGGAGCCCTAGGGCCTGTACTGTTGGACTTAGTTGGATCAGTGTCCCTGAATTTCAGTTACAGGTACCCACCCGTGCTGGACATTTCAAGCAGAATGACGAGTGGTCAGATCATTTCAAGAAAGTACAATTTGTTGATCGGAAATCGTTTCGATTATCGGCAGCATTGGTACTTGAAGGAGGGAGCGAAGACCTTTTCACTCACATCCAAATCGGTGACCACGATACTTTCTTAACCAATTGTATCCGCGGACAGGGGTCTATGTATAAATTGGTTGATAAGGATACAAAGTGAGCTGCTGTTTGCCCGATGTTGTTTTCGCCCAACTGGCGAATCAGTTCACAGTGAATTCATCTCACATGGGTTGTTTTGTGTTTGACTGGCTTTATTTTCGATATCGTCGATCGACTCCAGGGATGGCATGATCAAAAGAAAAGAAGTCGATAGATGATCGATGAACAAACAAACACACACAAAGGAGTTGTTGTGATGATAGGTCAATCATGATCCATCCATCAGAACACAACATAAATCAATAATAATCAATTGGTAGATTCAAACCATGGTTTAATTCCTATAACCCAGACACTCCATGGGACTGCCATATATGCCTACATCGACCCCTCAAACCACCCCAATGTAGGTAAATATACCATACCATGGAGTGTTTGGGTAACATCCTTTTGCCCTTCTTCGGAAGGGATGGTCATTTCCCGACCTTCCGACCCGTCTCGGACCGAGGCTGCGATCGAGCTGTGTCTTCCGCGCTGAGGGTGCAAGACTCCCGCATCCCGGGCGCTGGAATGGGGCTCTTTGCCGCGGAGGTGGTTTGGGGAGGGCCCCCCCCAGCGGCAGAGACGGAAGGATCAGCAAGCGTTTTGGCATTCCTCCTATGAAACGGGGAGAGAAAAGCACCGTTTGGGCTGTGTTTTGATGAGGTTTGAATGACTCAACCCCCAAGGGTTTCAGCCCTTTAGCAGATCGGATCAGATCCGTGGCCGCAAGCGGTGCAAGCGCAGCCCGAAGGGGTGGACGGTGAAGCAAAACGGATGGAACGTCCAACAGAGGTGGGGAACGAACCGTCCCCAGGTGAGGTAGGGTCCTATGAAATCGGTCACTTAACCCGCAACTACCTCTGTTGGGTGGTCCTGGGGCAAACGTGATGAAGGTTATATATATATATAATATGAATTCCGAAGATTCCAAACAGCACATCTGTGTTGGGTGTTCGTTCGGCGGCGGGTCTATGACTCACTAGCATCCACAAGCTGTTTGATGCAGTTTAGAAGGGTGCTTCTTTTGGACTAGTCTGGTGGAAGTAGAAGGTAGAAGAACTGAAGAACTCTACTATTCTGTCATTGAAATCCACTCTTAAGCTTTCATGTCCTCAACCACTGCATCTCCCCATGTTGCCGGTTCCGACCACCTCCTCGACCTGACCGTTGTCCTCACCCGCAAGGTTTCCCTCACTCATCGGCTCTCGGCCCCGATACCCCGCAGGAACTCCCGGAGTATGTGGTCATCGGCCAATACAGTGGCGAAGTGAAGGACTATGCCGCGACCTGAACACCCGAAGTTCGCCCGCGATCGATAGGGTCGGGGGGTCGGGACCGAGGTCGGAACGGTCCGAGGCTCCGAAGATGGGAGAGGTCAGTGGAGTGGGTCACTCCACCGGGGGGCTTGGGACAGTCCCAACACCAGCACCCTCGTGTCAGGGTCACCGGACCTGGTTTCGCCCCAGCCCACCACTATACGTACAGGCACCTCCAGACAGGACACCCCGAAAGAAGGTCCAGGCATGTGGCTCTCGGTGTGGATGGTTTGGTGATGTTGATGTATGAAATCCCCCTAATCAATCATGAATCTGGTTGAATCGCCCGGTGAAGAAGCCACTCCAACCGTATACCAGGTCGGCCTTCGAAGAGGCAACATGAGATCAAGTCCCGAGAGGAAGCGCATGCCATGGAAGATGTTGTTCAATCAACGTTTGCACCGCGCTGTGAAGAATGGGCTTGGACAGAAGAACGGACCTGAAAGCAAGTTGGCCACACATTGCACGTGGATGCAGAGGGCCCACCCAGAGTCCTTAGGAGTCCCAAAGAGGGCATCATACCCTAGGGATCCAGTCGTACCGAACCTCAGAAGGTACGACTGGCCCTCCAAGCCTACATAACAGTGTCTCCAATCACCTTCTGAGAAGGTTCTTGGATCCTAGGCCCTAGGGATAGTAGAAACTTTCTGATGAATGCAGGTGTTTTTTGGGTCAGACGAGTGAACATCCATCCATCGTGCCCTCACAGTGGGCCCTTCTCCGCTGGTGACCTGAGGCCCGCTTCGGCGAGAAGGTTCAACGATTGGGTGTGGGAGCACGGCGCGCATGGAAGAGGCGGCAACGACATGTGCTTGGCCAAATCATCACAATGCTCACGGCATTTGGACAGGTCGGGGGTTTTCCTCAGGGATGTCCCACCTGATCAAGCATGTGGACATGGAGGGGGAACATGAACCAAAACGGTTTGCACTGGCAGACACTCTGTGTCCCCTGGAAAGGAGCTCACTACCTCATCATCCTCATGTACTTTCCGTTTTCCGGACCTCCCATATTTTTCCATGTAGCGTTGCAGGTGGACAAGGCGCCTCAGTCGCCTTAGTCAATGCGATTTTTAAGGCACCCTGGCCCTGGAGACAAGGCACCTGCTGCAGGATATTCCAGCAGCGTCAGCCTTCCACCTGTGCTGCGTTTCCAGTTTCCAGTGTGGTTTTGCTGAGGTCACAATCACTTGCATCCCTTCTACCTGAAGCCAGGGCTTTTGGCTTTGGTCCCAGGGGTGTGGAGGGACAGATTTGGACATTCCTTGGATTTGATCCGGGCCCGAACCAAAGGGAAAGGTTTGTTTCGTGCATAGGGAATGGCAGTATCATTGAGACAACATTCGATTCTTTGAGCATTCCACCATTGTGATGCGCACTACTGAAAAAGCTCCGCATTGGCATTGCAATTTGTGGTGATCACCGTGCAATGGACTCCACCACAAACAGGTTTTGAGGACATACCGATCTTGGGGGCTCGAAAGGAGCTTCGTGGCTACTCCACGCAGCACCCAGGTGGATCCCACTGATGAGGAGGGCGCTTTGCACCCTGCCTCCCTGCGCTTTGCCAGCCTGGCGACCGGGGTCAGCTTTTGGAACAGGACAACAACGGCATGTGACGGGTCGTTTGGGGCATCGGAGGCATAGAACAGGCCAACTACAGTGGTTGGCACTGGCCCCGGACAGATGGGGTCCATAGAAACCGCCGACCTTTGGGGTTGTGCCTATTGGTCCTCTCAATCCACTCCCAGTCGTACCTCCTCAGAAGGTATTTGGACCCTCCTGGCACCTACATAACAGTGTCTCCAATCACCTAACCTGAGAAGGTACGACTGGATCCCTAGGGACTGAACATGGCCCGGCTTCTTTGGACACTTCCTTCGGTGTCCGGCGTGTTTGAGGGACAGGTGAGGCAGGTGGATTGGGGGGCAGGTTGACGGGAAATGGAATGAACAACTACAGGAAAGCCATAGCTTTGAACCATGGTGAAGCTGCAGATGTTCCCATAAACCTGATGTTTAATCAGGACGCAGTGACAGAGACTTTTCTCGGAGTCGGTGTGCAAACCCACGACACATGCAAGTTGGACTCGGGTGGAATCATGCATTGTACAAGCTGGAGTCCTGCTAGATTTGGGCAATGCTGCATGGCTACCAAGGCGCAAACATGCGCAAATGTTTAAGCCTATGGGATGCCCGAAAGTTGCCCATAGACTATAGACCGTGGTGCAAATGGTTTTCACAATTAGGTTGCAATCGTTGTTTCAGCCGGCATTATGTGTAACTTCACACATGCATCAAAAAGCGTATGTGGACGTCGTGCAAGTTCCAACCATTGAGTCGTGCAAGTGCCAACCTGCTTTAAGCAGAGCCACGTGCGGTTTTCTAGGTTGGATTATACATGAATGTGGGGCAACTCGTGATTAAAGATATCCTGCATCACTTTGGAGATCTGGACGGTGAACGGAAATTCAGACGTGCTCTTCTGCATTTGACGCATTTCTTTGCAGGCAATAAAACTGTTGCCCTTTGCTAGACTATAGTCTGTAGTTGGGTGGCGATCTCAACCATTGTGGATCAGTCATTACTATGACTATCATCACCGAGTTCTCCAGAAAGTCTCATTGTATACATACTTGTCTCCAACAGGTTGGTTGACATGACCTAAAAATATAATATAACTTATATATATATATATAGAGAGAGAATAGTTATTTAGTCAAGTCCAGTATATCGATATATGAGCTAAATGTTGCCCGCGCCCACTTGCTGCGAAGCCGGAGCGCTCCACTTGTACATAGATTCGGCTGGGCGGATTGTGGTGGAAAGAGTGGATACCAACCCATTCCCAGAAACGTCATATTTGGATTGTGCTGTGGAGGGCAGATGTTGCTGTGCCTGCCTGAACCCTCTACCCCAAGGGCCTTGGGCTCAATGAAATACCAGAACACAGTTCTTCTGCGCAACTTTTTTGGCAAAGGCTGTGGACACATTTAATATGCCTTATAATTGCCATATGCAGTTTCAACCCAGGGCCCGCGTTTGAAGAAGACTATACCCCAATGAGTGTCGTCAGTGTCGTTTGCCGAACAGCTTCCTCCACGCCACAGAGCTACACCGAAACCAACCGCCATGGAGCCTCCGAACAAGCGCCGGCGGCGGAACAACGCCCCTGCGCCCGAGAAAGCGTGGCTTGAAGCAGATGGAGTGTGGCCATGGTGTCCTGGGCCACCTCCGTTTCGGTGACCGGTGGGCCAGGGGTGGGTCTGGAGGGTCTAACCACCTGAGGAGGTGGGCCAGGAGCCCTAGGGCTCAAAGAGTTTGGTGCGGAATCACCGTGAATTCTCCTGATGAGTCATGTGTGGTGTCCCTGGTTTCCTTGATGTGGCTCCTACCAGCTGTGGCGACGGCGACGTTGAACGCATGGGCCGCATGGGACTCCCCTTTACTCTTTGCACGGGAGAGAGGCTCAATCGGCATGCAAATCGGCTGCAGCTTTGCTTGAGAAATCGAGATCAACAAACAAGTAATTAATCCTGAGTGAGGCATTGGCTGGCACATCTCGGAGTATGCCTACCGGATCGGGAGTGGCTTGGATGGAGACGTGCTACGTCGCCTATAGGCTTATCCACCACCGGATCGCGCGTATACCGGAGAATCTGCCGAACGAAAGACAGGGCAGCCACTGGAGCCAAGGTACTGTATACATCATGTGAGAGTTCTTTTTTTGAGTTTTTGGTTGCCTTGTGATCTCAGGATGCCTCCCACCAGAAGAGCAACCAAAACCTCGCTTGGGAGGACCCCTGTCCGGTAGGACCCTCTGACCCTCTACACCCGATCCACCCGATCCACCCGTCGAGACCATCGTTTGGGTCAGAGCGACCTACGCTGCAGAGTGGCGATGTATGAAAACGACCTGGTGGCGAAAAGGATGCGAAGTGAAGTTCGTGAACAACTCTACTTCTTCCACCCTACTCATCCACTTCCATCCACTTCCACTCCTTTTTCTTTCCCTATGTCCACTGAATCTTCCGGATCGCCCTATATACTAAATCCCATTCCCTAGAGTAGAGATCCAAATACCTTGTCAGAAGGTACTTAGACCATCCAAACCTACCCCAGTCCCACCTTCTCAGAAGGTACTTGGAGCCCTAGGGTTACACATTCGACTTCCCAAATTCGATGTCCTGATGCCAGCACCCCCTAGTTGCACTTGACGGCGTTCCATTTAAGGCTTGGATATTGGGTGTTTATGTTTTGAATTCTTTTGATGTAGTCTTTTCATTCATTTGGGATCATCTCTTACATGCCCTAGAGCTCCAGGTGCCTCGGAAGCTATGACATCTAAACCCTCCTGGCACCGGGCTCCCAGTCCCACCTTCTCTGAAGGGACGACGGGAGCCCTAGGGAAGTATGGAGAGTCAGAATCCCCGACCGCAAGGGTTCCTTTGCCCAAGACATGGCCACACTCCATTTGCTTCAAGAAAAAACACATCATGTCCAGTTTGCACAACAGCCTAGGTCATCCCTAGGACCTAAGTATAGGTCATCCAGTTTCCTTTGTGGCCATGGGTATCCTAGGTCCGGTCATTGAACACCACGCAACGCACGTCCGTGACACGGCGCCGAGGCTCATCGTGGCCACCGACTGCGGGGGCTCGGTGGGACCCCCCTCGGCACTGAACGACCTGGGCTCCTCGGGTGGAACTCGGGGAGCTCCTCGGGCGTCGGTCGGGCGCCGGCGGGGAGGGCAGGGCGGGGGGAGGCTGGGGAATCCGTGCGGGTTCGGGGTCCTCGTCGCTTCAGGCGCGGGCTGGGTGGGGCTGGGCGGGTTTCTACAGGGGAGAACCAAATGCCAGACACGACCCATGGGACGGCCATACCCAGACACTCCATGTATGCCATATATGCCTACATTGACCCCTCAAACCACCCCAATGTAGGTAAATATACCATACATGGAGTGTCTGGGATATATGCCGTTAAGTGCCGATCAAGCCAGACCCCCCAAACCACCACCCCTGGCCTGATCGGCAGTCCTACGGCAGTCCATGTGGTGACGCTTGGAACTCAACCTCCCAACTCACAAGGACCCAATCATCGTGAATTCTTCGGGCTCCAACCACCTCCTGAGAGTGGAGGGGCAGACTCCTTTGGCCTTTGGCACCCCCCAAGCCCTTGGGATGTGGTTGGAAGCCTGAACATATATAGAATGATATGGCACCAATCCAGGACCTGAAGGTGAATGCTCATGAATCTCTCAACCAAGTGTTATAGAATCGTTTGGATCGATCGTCGCTCATCCATCTCTTTGTCCATCGCCCCGGGACCGCTCCAGTACCGGTGCTCCCAGGCGTACGCTACCGGCACATCTTCGCCTGCGAATCGGACCCGACCAGCTGCTCAGATCGATGGAACGAGCGCCGCGGACCGGAGCGAGGGGGAAGAGGACCTGAAGGACCTCAAGGACCCAATGGATGTGCGACTTCTCCCGAGTTTTGGGCAAATCGGGAGAATCCAAGTCCTTTGAAGGTTGACGTCCTTCCAATCCCCCCCTGTGGATGGGGCGGATGAAGATCTCAAGTCCTGAAAGGATGTGAAGTGCTTGGCCTTTTTTTCTTTTTTTTCGGGGAGGGGAGGGGGAAGCTTTCTATGCTTGTGGTCGAAAGGCAGCGCAGTTTCAGTGAAAGCCGATGAACGTGGTTGACCCGATACTAGGCCCCCTAAAGGGTGGTCAATGAACACCCCTTAACCTCTAAGGGGCTACTATTAGACACCCCCTTAGTTGGGCCCTGGTATATACACTCCAACTCACTAACACGGAAGTGGAAAACCCCTGTTTTCTAGAGGAAAGTCATCTTCCAAGCGACATGCCATCCACATCCATCTTTGCCACGCCACATCGTGTTTTTCCAGAAACTGGAGAAACCAGCGCCGGAGAAACCAGCGCCAGGTAACGAGTCTTCAGACGTACTTGAGCCTTTAGGCCACGCAAGACGCAGCTCAGCTACTCGTCGCAAGCGAGGCCAACAGCTCTTGTCCTCCCAGCCGGAGCCACCGGAGCGCCTCTTCGGGAGCATGATCGGTCGGGACCGAGGCCGGGGACGAGGGAGTGGCGACCGGCCATGATGTTAAGTTGCTTGAGTTTAGTGTTTTTGCTCGCAAGAAGTGTTTTGCACCAATGTTATTTGGAAAAATGAAAGAAGTGTTTTGGTGTTTCCGTGGCCAAGTCTTAAAACACTTGCACAACCAATAACCATTCGACCCTTCTTCGCACCCTCAATACCCTGAAACACTACAGCCATCAGTCACAAATTCCCAAAGCGCAAGCACCAAATGCCGTTTTTTAAACAAAAAAATGCAAGCAGTCTCACTAATCCAAAGATCAGCTCTTCTTGAACAGCTTTCGCAGGTCTTCAAACAAACTTCCTACAAAGTGTTTACAAAGTTTTGGATCTTTACAAAAATCTGACAAAGTTTTGGAATTACAACTTGTTTACCGAGTTTTTGCATTACAAAGTTTTAACAAAGTCTACAAAGTTTAAAGATAGAAATAACAAACTTCACAAAGTTTTTGGAAACTTACAGTACATTGAATTTTACAAAACTTTGGAACTACGAAGTTTTTACAAAGTATTGAACCTTTAGATATCTGAACAAAGCTTTGGACATTTATCAAGCTTTGAACAAGTTTTGAAGTTTCTACAAACTTTGTACAAACTTTCTACAAAGTTTCGTTTTTTTTCAATCTGTGTCAAAACTTTGTAAACTTTATTATTTGAAAACTTTGCAAAACGTTGTAAACTTTGTAAGAACTTTGTAAATACTTTGTAAACTTTGTAAAAGCTGTAGAAACTTTGGTGAAATTCTAAAACTTTGTAAACTTTGAACAAATTTTGCAAACTTTGTCAAAACTTTGTAAACTGTTGTTAAAATTGTAAACTGTTTAAACACTGAAACACTTTAAACTTCCTAAACCTTTGTAAAAACTTTGCACACTTTGTAAAACTGTGTAAAAAACTGCGAAAACTTTGTGTAAAAAATTGTAAAATGCGAAAACTTTGTCAAAACTTTGTAAACACTTGTAAACTTTGTCAAAACTTTGTGAATTTTGTCAAAAAGTTAGTAAACATTGCAAACTTTGTACACTTTGTACTAACATTTTGTAAACCTTGTAAACAACTTTTAGATGTTGTAGGCCTTCGTTAACTCTATTAAAAAAAAGACCGTTATAAACTTCGTAGCACTTTGCAAACTTTGTAAAACGTTTTTAAACTTCGTAAACTTTGTCAAAGCATTGTAAACATTTTGAAAGACCTTGTGAACGTTGTGAAAACTTTGTAAACTTTGAACACTTTGTAAATTTCCTCAAAACTTTGTACAAATTGTGAAACTGTACAAACTTGGTAAAAACTTTGTAAAATGTAGAAAGATACTTTGTAAAATTTGCAAATAAATAAACTATCAAAACTTTGTAATCGTCGTCAAAACTTTGTAAACTTTGTCGAAACTCTGTAAACTTTGCAAAACTTCGTAAACTTGGCAAAATCTTTGTGAACTTTCCAAAATCTTCAAAACTTTGTAAACTTTGTAAACACTTTGTAAATTTGTGTAACAAAAGGCAAATGTCGCAAACTTTGTCAGAACGTTGTAAACTTTGTAAAAACTTTGTAAACTGTGTAAGAACTGTGTAAACTATGTAAACTTTGTAAAAACTTTGTAAAACTTTGTAAAGTTCTGTGAAAGAAGTGTTTTTGCACGATTTTTTGCTTGAAAAGAAGTGTTTTTCATGTCATTTGTTGTAAACATAAGTGTTTTTCACCAGCCATTTGCAAACTTTGTAAAAACTTTGTAAACTTTGTAAAAACTTTGTAAACTTTGTAAAA
>CAXAMN010024473.1:160038-174989 GCA_963970005.1 Durusdinium trenchii | reverse complement strand
GTGATGCCGTAGTGAACTGAAGCACTGCAGCTTGCAAACATGTAGGTTGCCAACCCTTTTGCGTGTTGCCGTAGTGAACTGAAGCACTGCAGCTTGCAAACATGTAGGTTGCCAACCCTTTCGTGTAGGTCTCCAATTCTTGCAGCGAGGCAGTGGTAGGACGAAACTGCCACATGCCACCGCAAAATTCCCAGGCAATCCGCTCGAGCAGCGGAAGGAAGCAGCAATGACAGCTGTATGCACCCAGCATGCCGGAACTCCATTGCAAAACAAAGCGGATGACACTACTCCCAGGGATCAGCCGACTCAGCCACACTAACTGGAAAGACCTGGGCCCGTGGCTAAAAAAATCGTATGTTTAAAAAACGATACCGTCCAAAGGCGAAGGTGAGGGCCAAATGGTATGCCAATGTTGAGTCTAGAGGATCTTGATTCATAAACCCGTCATTCGGGATTGTAAACCCTTTCAAGGCCGAGGGCCTCTACATGGCATCTAGGTCAACAAAAATAAACATGTAAAGGGATGCAAAAGAAAAATAACAGCTGATCAGCAAGACAAAAAGTAAGGATCAAACCGCAAACATGTTTTTGAGTCTGGTGGTCCCCTAGGCCCTTGGTCTCCTGGTCCGCTGGTCCCCTGGTCCTTCGGTGTCCTGGACCACTCAAAAGGGAAGGCCCCCTGGTCCAATGATCCTTTGGTGCCCTAGTCCATTGGTCCCCTGGATCTTTGGTCCCCTCATCCTTTGGTTCTTTGGTTCTTTGGTCCCGTGGCCCTTTCATCCCCTGTCCTTCACGCTCGCACTCGCACTCACTCTCACTATCACTCACACTCACACTCACACTCTCCTGGTCCGCTGGCCTCGTGGTCAATTGGTCAATGTTGGTCAAAAGCACGAGGTTTGCGAAAACAAAGCGCTACTTGTACCCGGTTGCCTTGGTGCTTGCGCACCTTTTGAGTGCCCTTCGTTGATGAGGCAAGTGGTGTGTAATTTTCGATGGTGATCTATTTTAAGGGGCCTTTGGGTCTGATGGCTTTTGATGTTTGGTTCGCTCTGGCGGGGAGCCCTCCCGCCCAACCCCCTGTTGCACGCACTTGCAAGCGTCCTTTCACTGTCCTGTGGCGGATGGGCCCCTCGTTGATTGGGCAATACGGTGTGTAGTTTGCGATGATTATGTATTTTGCGGTGCCTTCAGCGTTTGGTGGCCTTATGTGGCTTTTGTAGTTTGCAACCCCGCTTCGGCGCCACGAAATCAATGCGCTGACATGTTCATACATTTTCTACTTAGGTGGCACTTTGGACTTAGCTACTTATAAGTTACTTACGGGGGACTTATACACTTACGATTTCTGGTATTTATAAGTAGGTCGTAAGTAGCTTGTAAGTATTTATAAGTAGGCATGGCTATTTTTAAGCGTTTTAACATGTTTTCAAAAATTGACGGGCCAAACTCTTTCTTTCACCCCAAGAGCCACATATCTTGGCCGTCTTTGCGGTAAAACAGCGGAGCTTCCTTCGTTTGAAGGGCTTCCTCTAACGTCAGCCACCTACGCAAGAATCGGCTGAGACCACATGCCTCAACTGCATCATGGTGCGGCAGCCAAGAAACGCTGGGAAAGCGACAACACCACGGCTGCAGAGAACATAAAAGCTGCATCTATAAAAATATCAAAGAACAAAGCAGAAGAAGTGTACAAAAGGGACAAATCTTGTAATGCGCCGCGGACAATTCGCGGACATCCACTTTTTCACGCGGACACTCCGTCCGCCGCGGACACTTGTATACCTAGCCCTGCTGTCCTAGGCCGCCTATCCACCTTAGCTTGCGGACATTCGCGGACATCCCCAAGCTTGTCACCTGAAGCTCTGTGGGTGTTGGTGTCTGGACAGCCGCGGACACTGGCGGACAGGCGCGGACATTCTACTATGCCGCGGCTTCAAGCTCACGCGTGACCGCCATCATGAAGAGCAGGCTTGTTTCCAGCCACAGGGAGATGTCTCTCCAGGACACTTCCGCTCCTGCTGTTGGCAGCGAGGACACTTCCGCTCTTGCAGCTGGTAGCAAGCGCATCAAATCATTTTCTGCTGTGTAGACAAAGCCATGCGGGCCGAAAAAACAAAACCGGTTGCTGGAGCCCACGACTCAGCCAAAATAGATCACTTTCATGGCCATATATCGACGAGTGTTTAAAAAGTGTTTCTAAAGAACCAAAAAAAAACTAAGTAGCTAAGTAGTTTGTAAGTAGCTCGTAAGTATTTTGTCATTTTGAATGATCTACTTATAAGTAGTGCATAAGTGGCTAAGTATATCACAACTAACTTAAACACCAACACCTACTTACCATTGAATTAACCAACTTATAATAGACTTAACATGCCGTAAGTCTACTCGAAGTATACTTTAAGTATAGTTCAACTAGCTAAGTCCCGCGCGCCCCCTAAGTATCAAATAGGTTCAAACTTCAAACCCCCAAGTTGCTTCGGTTGAGTTGGGAGTGGTGGAGGAAGTTTCGACCACCTAGGTCATCTTGGAAGACCTGGTGGTGGCTGGACGCCAGGACACGCAGTTCCATGCGCCAGAACCTTCCAAAAACGGCCGGTGGCGTGGCAAAACGACTCAGAAGACGTTCAAAAATTCCCAAACATCTTGCTTCAGGCATAGCCTTGCCATGGTCCAAAACGAACGAGTCAGGCTTCACCGAGCTGTTCTTCCCTCCACGGACCCGACCAGGATCAGCATGGGAACCTGGCGGCCGATGCCATTCTCGCTTTCCTCAGCCAAGCCGGTGGATATGAGGTGGACGCTTTTCCGGCGCCCTGGAGTGCACGGGGCATGGCCTGGTCGAGTTGTTTGGGACGTTGGGGGGGTTGGTCCGATGATGACCTGTAGCAGTCGGTAAACAAGAAAATCATTGTTTTAGAGAAGGGCCTGCAACCTGACCGACATCTACTGTTACTGGTCATGGGAGAGATACCCTATAGTTATGTTTCTTTTTTGGTGTGTGTGTGTGTCGAAGAGATGCTCATGATTTATGAGGATATCTGCGGAGAACCGTTGTTTGTCTTGCATAACTATTGTTTGAATTTGGCCAAGTTCTGGGGAGAGGACCGCAATTGCAACCAAACAATCTATGGGCCGAATCATGTCGAATCCTTACAAAAAAGAGAACATGTCCAGCTGTTAAGAGAATCTTTAGGGGTTGTCACCATGGGCCACTTTGGCAGGTTCTGGCCTCTCACTATGGGTTACCTCAGAAGAGGCAGCGGCTTTACTATGCATCTTGGGTGCTATGGGCAGGGCGGGGGAGGCGGCAGATGGTAGAAACATGTATTCAGATGTCATGAGCAACGTGCTGTCAGAATCGGGGAGATGATGAACAACCCATATTTTTTTTTACAATATGTATGTACAATATATCTCCTTTTCTTTTTTACAATATGTATGTACAATATATCTATATGTGTTTTGTGATAGTTTATGAGATTGTGATTAGAAGGTTCACTCAAGAAACTCTCTTTCTTGGAAATTCCCCGGAGAAGCTGCAAGATTGTGGGGTTCCTGCTTTGGCCCAAACGACGACCGTCACAACCCCACCGAGCGACCTGGCCTTTCATTTCAAAGCTCCGAAGGATCATCGTGTTTTATTTCCGGAAAGATGTCCTACATGGTCTTACACGGTGAGTGAAAGACCAGATCTTGTTGCTTGGGAAATGATCTGGTCCATGTTTGCTCGCTCATCTTCTTACATGATTCGTCCATGAGCTGCAAGATGCTGCGTCCGGCAGCATGACATGAAAAGCCCTTAGACTCGGCTGCTGTTGTCCAATCATCCACTTTCAATGCTACAACTCCTATTTAAGTGGATCAAGTTGGACCTTTGGCGCATCGAGGGCATCCATCCATAACCCCATTTGCTGGACGACCCTGGATCAGCCAAGGTCATGATCAGCCGTCAGCATTTGGAACCCAGCGACCAGGCGCGTTTCGGTCGCCGCGCCCTCTTGGACCCCTGGACCGCCCTCTATGGACACGTAACCGTTGGTGCAACATGGAACATGAGAATCACCCTTTGGTCCGAAGACCCGGCGCTCTGTAGTCGCGTTGATGTGTGCGCAGATGCTGCCGCTGCGTCAGGCTCCACTGCAGCCGGTGGGCAATGCCTTAGAGAGCCTGAGAAGCTTGGTGCATGACGAGCCACTGGACGCCGAGGACACGATGAAACCGGGCACAGGGAGCGCGACGCCAGTCGCGGGGCCGACAGGGTGGTGCAGCTCAGGGGTCGGGTTGTTGAGTGCTGTCCAAGCACATCCGAAGGTGCTTGGGGGGTGCCAGGGGGGTTTGACTACCTGAGGATGTGGCTGGAGGTCTAGAGTGTTATGATGATTGGTCATGATTGGTCCATATTGGTAGGTTGAGTGCCCAACATCACCTGAGTGATTCAGATGATTCTACTGTCAGCAGACTCAGACTTATAAAGCTCAAGCCCTGGGTGTCCTCGTGACACCTCCGCCGGTCGAGGTCCGAACTCGCACGAACGGGGAGACCGTGGGTCCGCCGGACGCGGAGTCGCGCAGGACCTCCTGGGGGAACTGCCGAGCAGCACTGGGACGGTCACCGGGACCGGGATGGGTCGACGCCGACCGCGGCGAAAAGCGGAGGCTGGGGGCCTGGCTGGCTCCCTTCTATAGGCTGGCTTTGGAAGGAAGGAGAATCTATACGATACCTAGCCAAACCTCAAGCGATGTTGGCAGTTGGATGAAGTTGTAAGTGCATTGGAGGAGCCTCAGAGAGCTTTGTGTGTTTGGATTGCTGTTCAGGTTTGACTGACAAGTGGCGGGAGGGGTGGCTGCACTCCAAAGCAACATGTGTTTCTTCGTGTGACCACGAGGCGGAACCGTGTGACCTGATATATTCGCACCCACTGGACGAGGAAAACTTTTTTCGGGATTGATAAAAGAGTGAATTGGAGGCACACTCCTGTCCCAGAGGAAAGCTTTGCTTCACATATCTTCAGATCGTCGCAGCCATGGCGCGGCCATGTCTCGGCGCCTCATGGTGACGCTTCGTTCCGGTTGACCTGCAATTCCTTCGGGGCCTAGCCACTCCGCCCGAGTAGGTCCTAATCCCAGCCGCTCCGCCCGAGCCCGTCCAGGGGTTCCAATCCGTTTCTGGATCCGTGCCTCCGATCAGAGGGCCCAGATCAGGCCAGATCAGGGAGATACTATAGAGGAAGTGTCACGATCAAGGCACTTCCGGGGTTCGGGATAGGCCTCCTGATGAGGTGTTTGGGATGGGTTTGGAGGCTCGAAGTACCTTCTGAGAAGGTGTTTGGATCCAGTTGAGGTATCTAAAAGTGGGCCGTTTGTGATTGTTCTTGGGTTCAGTGAAATGACTGCAAGGTTCAGGTTGAAGATCACAGGCTGAGCATTCTTGACGCCAAAGTGCATAGAAAACGAAAATAGACACCATTCAAAGGTGTGGCGCAGCTCCAAAAGATTGCATCATTGCAGTAATCTGGTAGGATCCTGGACGTTAAAAGCACCACGTATGATAAAGTGTTGGTTTTTTCAAGTCTTTTGATTGATGCATTTGATGCCACGCAATTTGCCTGCAATAGATTGGCATGATTCCGGCGCACTTCCTATGCCTTGATTGATCCGCCAGAGTGCTACTTTCTGAAAGCATTCCGCACCGGCTGCTGGAGGTATTCTGGATGCTTTCGGTGCTTTTACTGTTTGGGGGATTGCGTAGCTTTTGACTCGGATGCTTGCTTGGAAGGATTGCACACTTAAGCCAACAGCCAAGCACGTGCGAGCGCTGTGTGAGGGCTTGGGCTGTGAGGATCGCAGCTTCACTAGCCTGTGTATTGAACCAGTTCGCTCATGGCGTTACCCCCATTTGGCAACTTCTTGCGTGTTGATACTCAAACCCTGCTTCAGGGCAACGGGGCACACTCAGCGTCCAAGTTGTCAATCGTGAACGATGGTGATGTTGGAAGCATCCATTTGGACGTCAGCTCGGACGTGTTTTTGGTATTTGCCACGAATGCAGCTAAGCAGGACGGTGGTCATGGAAGTCGAAATCCGCTAAGGAGTGTGTAACAATTCACCTGCCGAATGGACTAGCCCCGAAAATGGATGGCGCTCAAGCGGGCGACCGATGCCCAACCACCGACATGAATAAACTTCAGTGTGCAAGAGGGCGTAGCGCTTGACAGAGGGTTTGTTGGTGGGTCCAGGGGTGTTAGGAACCAACAAATGGACCATAATTGGATCCTGTTTCCCTTGGTCTGAAATGGGCCGCAACAACTATTGGGCATTCAATTGTGATCTCCTGAATCTTGAAATTCCCTGGGGACCTTAGGAAGTTAGATTACATGCATGTTAGGCCAGCGCCAAAAGATTAACCGGTTATTTCCTTGAATGATTTTGAAAGTACGGTTTCATGTGTATACCTTCGCATTTTTCAGAGAAAACATGGAGTGTTTCTTGCATGAATTCAATGAAATAGGCGTGAAACAAAGTGAGTTCCTGCGATTGGATCCATCCTGGTGTGAAACACCCGCAGGACCCCGAGTCAGCCGACCGCGCGAGTAACTGATGGACCAGTGGGTTCTTTGTTGGGAATGAGTTCTGATGCAGCTTGGCAGTAACTGAAGTGCTCGTGTTTCAACTGGCAGCCCTTAGTCACCAAGCACTCCTTTACTTCCAGGAAATCATGAAAGTGTTTGGCTTTGCAAAGCATAGTGCACCAATTTACTGTACAGAAACTTTCTCCTGGTGTTGAAGGTTGAAAGCTTCTGATTGGGAATGACTTCATTGAGGTTTCTTGAAGCAGTCCACCCTCACCTCACCTCACCTTACCTCCCTCGCCTCATTTGGCCTCGTGCACCGATGAAGGCCTATATTAGCTATGTTTTTTTTTTCCAAGGAAACGGCTCGGGAGTGGAAGTCCAAAAAGTTCTCCATTCAGAGGACATTTGGCCCCCTCAAACTGGGCCAGGGAGTTTCTTTAAAGCTCTTTGGGAACCACTGAGACTCCCTCCACGTGGTCAGTTGGATCCAACTGGGGATTTTCCAGCGTTCGGTGTAGACTTAGGCCACCTACCTTCACCGTCGCTTGCGCCATGAGCTCCGACTGCCCTTGGATGACTTGAGCTACTTCGAGGTCGCGGGAACCCAGCTGGCCAGGCTGGCTCGGACGGCGGACGCGTCGGAACCGCGCCACGTCTTCCGGGGTCAGATGAGGTCAGCGATGGGTTCAGAGGTGTCCAGGTCCTGGATCTTCTATCCTGGACTTAGACGTCTACACATGACCAGAAGAGACCAAATCCAACGAAGACGTGGAAGACGTGGTTGGGGGCGTAGACAAAAGGTGGTGGTGTGTTGAGTACGCCAAAAAGGCCAGCGGGCAAGACTTTTTCCCCAGGCCTTCTTCCGGGATTTGTGTCACCGGAGGACAGGGGTGTCACCTGGGGCCACCGCTCCCCCCATCAATGTACGCATATTAACATTCCATATGCATATTATGGAATAAGATATGCCTATCATTGGCCCCTAAAACCATCCCAATATGATCCGTTTCATACATGAAGTGTGGCGGCCAGACCGTGCTGATCAATCTTGGGGCCAGATCGTGCTGATAGGTGATGTGGACGACTTGGGGTCAGTGACTGGGGAGGTGCAATTCTTGGAGCTTTGCAGCTTCACATACTCTACCATGTATGACATTAGCGTCAGACTAGCGGTTTTCCATGCTTTGAGTGCCGGGGGTTCTACTTGCTGTACTCCCCAGCCCGCTATAGGCAATAGGTGGTGTTCCTTCGCAGGATAGTCAACACCTGGTTTCGATGGACCGTGTCACCTCGGAGGTGGCTGCGGACCTACCGTGAAGCCGACCTTTGTCAGATCCATTGGCTACGAGCCAAAAGCCACCAGAGGCTCGGATGGATCAGCGTTGCTGACTGGTGAACCAATGTCTTTTTTTGTCTATATGTTCCTTCTTCCACCGGGTTTTTGGGAGGCCTCCCTATTTTTTATATAATACAGGAGGGCACTCGGAATCCGAGGAACTCCAGAGTGGGAGCTGGGGGGAAGAAACCACCTCTGGATTTATTGGAAAGTGCCCCAACACAACTCTGATCCGGATACGTTCGAACTTGTTTCTCAGCTGCCGTCCGTGCCCGGACCCATGCGCGCGCGCTTTAAGGAAGGAGATCCGCTTTGTGTCCGTATCCCAGGACATGGCTCTGAGCCGTGGGAGGATGCTGAGTGCTGAGTCCACCCAAGATAGGTAAGATGAAGATAGATAAGATAGCACTGTTGATGAATGACATGGCGTCCCATATGAAGATGGTAAAGCCACTCTGGTGACCCTTGACTTTGACTTTAGACAGCTACCATGACGGGCGCAGCGGGTTCCTCGCTCTGTCACTCGCGAGGGTCCACTGGTGGTTTTCACCCTGTGGCTGAAAAAATGTGGATCAAGCCTTTCGAACAACGCATCCATGGCTGGAAGATTGCAAACCGTTCTTTTCATTTCTTTTCCAACAAACGCCTCGAGTCTCAGAGATGTTCAGAGGGGCACGAGATGTTCCATGGCGTCCCTTGTGACGATGAAGGGTTTAATGTCAAGGTTGGATTTTTGTTTACCCCCGAGAAGGTTTCTTGTTTGGGGGGTGGGGAAGGTCGGCCAATGCTTAAGGTGGTCAATCACCAAGATTAAATCTCTTCATGAGGAGAGATTCCCAAGACCAAGTCTCTTCATGGGAGGGCCCCCACAGACTTTGATCTCTTCATGGCTTCCTAAAGGCTATACATAACATAAATCTCTTCGTGAGGAAAGAAGAGTTGGGTGCCATATGAACAGCACTGTGCGCAACTGCACTGTGCCACAGAACATGTGGGAGGCGGTTGACCCACAGGTACTGTCCAAATGTTTTATACCGGTCTTTTCGCTGTGTTGTTTTCATACCGGTATTGACTCAGCAAAACGGATCAGCACACCTTCCCAGCGGAATCCGGCTCACACCAGAGAACTGAACACAAAATCACAGCTCCAAGTGTGTGGACCTGTGTGTGTGTGTGTGTGTGTCAAACCCCGTTCCGAGGGGCACTAACCTACTCTATTCTATTCCACTTTTCCTGCCATTTTAACAACAGCAGGGGGCTCACGGGTCTGTTCCTGGCGTGAGCCAACGAAGCTCCAGGTTCAGACTAGGATATCGAAAGAGGACGCTCTTTCGACGTACCTGCCAATTGTTTAATCACTTCATTCGATTCATTTCAAGCTTGTTGAAACATTCTGTTGAACTGACCCAGCATTCTTACCGTTGCATCGAGTCAAGTGCTAAGTATTCATTGGCTACTGCAGCAACATAAAGGGCTAATGTTCACCCCGAATCTCTGAAGCCACGCTCCGCGGAGCACTCATCTTAAGTGTATTTGGAAAGGCAGCCTGTCGTGGTTGGTAAAACTGGATTCAGAAGTTCTGATGAACGGTGGCTATTTGAAGGTTACCTCGCTCATGATGGGCGGCACATCATGGACATCATGCCGGGGCTTGGACAAGTGTTCAAGGGCCCCGTTGTTCGCTTTGGAAACCAAAAGGCCTCACAGCCACCACCAAGGTTTCTGGACATATCATCACAGGAATTGGGGGGGTGCAACAGTGCCCAATACCCAGAGCCTCCAAGCAACAACAAAAAAGCACCTACATCAAGGGGTGCTGAAAAAGGGTATGTACCTTACTCTGTGAGATCACGTCACCACCCGAAAAGGAGCAAAAAAAAGCGCCCCCAGCTAGGACGCCCACCGGGCTGTGATGAGCTTCACTGGGGAGATCCCCAGCTTGACGCCCACCACTCGGCTCTGGTCTTATCGGCTGCTTGGTCTTATCGTTTTGGTCGGTGTTCGGAGATGCGGTCGCAATTCGATGCGGTCGGATGGGGAAGACCCGAATCTTCCGAACTGAAAAGTCTTTGGGGTGGTGAGGAAAAAAAAGGTGGAGGCGACAGAAGGTGGTGAATTTGATCGTGTCAAAGTTTAAGTTCATGGTTTACAGCAATTACACTGCGTGTTTCCTGTCAACAACCGCGGAGGTTGTTGGTTCCGTGATGAACCTTATAAACGACTAGCAGAAGACCCTTGTACAGGCAGTCTGTGATTGCTTAACAAAGGCCAGTCTCTCCTTTTGTGTTTGTTCCCATCGTGGCCATTCATTAACTGCTGGTCGGCTGCTTGAGAGACACACACACACAACACGACGCCATCGCCGGAACTCCGCCGGGGCGATGAGTGAGGCTGCAACGTGTTTTGGGCGGCCTTGAGATGTTGAAACTGCAAGGCCTCAAGATGAAGAAGCGGCGGCCATAGGGGAGGGACTCCCAGTGAAACCTTGTTACAAGGACCTTGGCTCCAAGAGGAAGCACACCTTAAGCCTTGACAGAGTTTTTGGGCAGACAATCCCTATACAAATCCAGCCGTACCTTCTCAGGTTAGGTGATGTGTTCGACACTGTTATGTAGGTGCCAAAACGTCCGGTCCAGTCGTGCCGAACCTTCGGTACGCCTGGATCCCAAACGGGTATGTGGGTGGGGCTGCAGGTTTGTTCACTCCTTGGAGGTGTTCGTTCAGTCCGTGTCCTTGGAGGTCTGCCCGCATGGCGTGTGGATCCTCACTTCAACCGCCCTAGATGTGTGTGTGTGCTTTACCCAGGCAATTTGTTTTCACTTAGGCTTCTTCGGAAAAATTCCGGGGCGATCCGTTCAGAACGCAAGCTCTTGTCTTGAGTGTGTGTGTCTCCATGTTAACTCTTGTGCGCCCCTGGAGGGAAGAAAGCAATCTTCGGACTCAAGATCCATGTGTATATATGTATATACACGCATACATACTGATTACATGATATCATAGTATGATTATCTATAGCATTATATAGCTAGACATCCAGCATCATTCAGCTAATCTATGAGCTTCCGCATGTCTCCTCTGGGGCTTTAATCCAATCCTTTCAAACATGCCACATCCGCACCTTCCCTTCGCCCGTCCCGTCCGCGCGTTTGCGGCGGTCTCCGCCAGGTTTCAAGCCCGAGACGTGGACCTTGGAGCCGCTGAGCGAAGCTTCGGTGTGCCGCGTGGCGGGCTCCGCCATGACGGTGCACATGTGCCTTGGACGTGGGACGTGCGTCGGTGTATGTCGCAAAAAGCGGGTGGTGTGTTCATGCTTACTTTGGTAGGCTCCATGTTTGAAGGGTCGGTTTTTTTTTGTGTTGTGTTGTTTTCCGGTTCATTTTGTTGTAGTGCTTCTGTCCTTTTACGTCTTTTGGCTTTGTGGACTCAATTCTTGGGAATTTGGACATTCATCCAGGCGAAGGATGAACCCACCAGTCACGCCATTCACATGTGTTTCTGAAAGCGCGGGTCCACTTAGTTGTAACAACGGCTCGTGTCCGAGTCCACCACAGCCTGCTTCAATTGTTTCCAGACTTCCAATGATCGGTGTTACCCCGACCTGGTAGTCATGATCCACCACTACCATGGTTGTAATATATGGTAAAATGCATCATGTTCCTGGACCTCTCAGGGATACTCTTCCAAACCTTGGGTGCCGAGTCACCCTCTGTTGGTGGAGAAGCTATGCCCCCGCCAGAAAAAAAGCGTTGAATGAAAGGTTGACCTGGTGGTCTAAAACATGATAAACCTTTTGTGTCAGACATGAGAATTATATATATAAGTCAATGGTGGGCCAGGAGTATAAGTTACCAAGGTATGGACGGCATGGAGAACTCCTCAACAGCTTCCGTTGATTCGTTGCCGGACTGGCTGAATTCCTTCGCAACGCTTAGGATCGCAGCCCTCCTTGCCTCCACCTTGAGCTGCTTCGACCAGAAGAAGCTGGTTTTGGGCAGATTGGGTCACCGATTTTAGGATCCCGAATGGGGTAAAGCCATGTCAATCAAAGAAAACGTTGGGTCAATCCATGTCAATCGCCTACTTTCTATCTTCTTCTTTGCCGGTTAGGAACCAGCAAATCCGCAAGAGAGAGTGTTGAACAGGATTTGAAGATCACTGACTGATGTCCTTTTTGTAGTTTTAGTTTTTAAGTGTGTTTTTTATCTTGAAACCGGCAGGTGCCGTGGATGCTGTTTCAATGATTCCTGTTCACTGTGTGTGTATGTGCGCTGTTTGAAAGTCAAAGATCCTGGGGAGATGCTGGGAGCACTTCTCAGCCCACGGATGTGCGGATGAAGGAAATGAAGATGGCTGGATCCTCACAGAATTGGGGGCGAACCTTCCCCCATTCCTTACTATAGGCACGAGGCTAACCATGTACCAATATGTGTGACAATATGTAACATATGCAGCATATGCATTTGAACGCATCTGACTCGAAACGGTCGTGAGCTGACTTTCCACACTGTACATGCATTTGACCCAACGGGACATCACCTTTTTGCGGGGGTGAAAGGAGCACCATGGAAACGGCATCAAACAGCACGCAAAGGGTGCTTTCGGAAGGTGAGTGGGTCAAAACATGTCAAACCCTATATAGGGATACTTGGAGTGCGTTTCAGGTAGATTGAAGTCCAACCATCAGTTATATAGTCTGTGTTTGTTCATGATTTGGTGCTCAACCAATGTGTTCGTCCGGTTTTGACACCCACAGCCATGATTGATGTTTCCCCAGATTTGCTTGGGTCCGTTTCCATGTGAGCACTGTTGGGCTGCTTAATCCGTTTGAGGCTGCACTCGCCTGCCCAAAGCAACCTCTTCCCGGTGTCCGGCGAAATCCCCCTCCACCGTGAGCCTGGCCGAACTGCGAAGCAGGCGCGGGACGGTTACCTTGTTGGGTTGATTGATCTAAACATGCAGGGCTGTCAGGTGAACAGCTGCAAACTTCTCTGTCGACATGCTCAGTTCACCTCTCTGAAAACAGAGACATGCGACATGCTCGGCGGTCGCCTGGGGATGCCAACTTCACCCATAATGTTAGCCTATATCACTTCAACTTACACACTCCAGTCGCTCCAATATCTATTTACCCTACCCATTGCCTTGCACATAAACCCCCACTGCCGTCTCTGCTCACTGATTCGCAACACGCCGCCGGCAAGCGCGCCTCACTTCCTGAGGGGTGCCCTTTTTCACCTCCAACTCCTCCCGGAACCAGAGCGAAAAAGGGCCCCCAGACCCTATGTCTTCTACTTTCCATTTCTACCGCTTATCGGTGTGGCTGCGATGTCAACTTCGCCCCATAACATTAATCGTTGCCCGATGTTACCCCATCGCTGCCTCTTGCACGCCAAGTCTTTGTCCGGGCCTACCCTGAGAGCACCCCCTAAGTCAGAGGCTGGCTTTCGTCCCCTCCCTTCTCAGGTATACGGTATAGCCTATCCTCTAAGCTCCTCCAATGTTGTTGTTGTTGTTGTTACATCGGTCGGCCGAGATGTCTCCGGCTCTGGGATGTTGTCCTCTTTTTCGTGCTCACCCTCCCAGACATCCATCGCCGCACGCGGCCCTCCGTGCCAGGTATGCGGCCATCCGCCAGCGGCTCAGCGGCCTTCGCCGCTGCGCAGCCTTGGGGGCCTGAGGGACCTGATCCGACGACCCAGCGGTGGCAGAAAAGGCGGTCAGACCGGTTGGCAGGAGGCCGTTTGGGGTCACAGACATGGTGTGTTCGTTTTTAGGACACAAAAGCATCATCATTGGGTGTATTTGCGATTTGTCTTGCAGTCTAGGGCGCTGAGAACGTGTTTCTCCCAGATTGAGCGAAAGGAACGTGTCAGGTGAATTGGGGGGTCCTGTGAATAGTTATTGGGTTGTGCTTTTGGAAGTCTCAAGGCCCATATAAGCCCACACTGAGACCCACGATGATTTGTTGCGCCTCCAGCGGATTTGGGTTCAACTTTCATCGAGCGCCTGAACTTCTGAACCCTCTTATTCGAACGGACGTTTGCTCGTCCAACCAGTTTGCTTTGGGTGTTCCCGTTCATCTCTGGGTCCCAACGGACGTTGAACTCTTCCCACTTCCGGAGCCCTAGGGCTCCAAGTGCTCGTTTAGAGCTTGACGTCCCTGGCGTCCCGCAGCCCAAGAAGCGACCCCCGGAGCCCGACGTCCTCAGAGGTCCATGGCCTTTACGAATGAAGCGCCGCCCGGCGAGCGGTGCCCGTTCGCGCTGCGTTCGCGCGGTTCGCGTGGCGATGGATGTGCAGATCCCAGGTGTCCAATTGAACAAGGAATGCTTAATTAAGACACTCCATGGATGGAATCATTGGGTTCAGGGGTCAAGGTAATGTAGTCCCTTGATTTATAAACCCCCCCCCCTCAACAACCCAGGCCTCCAAAATAATGTATATGAAAATCAATCAGTTGATAATTAAATAAGGAATCCTTAGCTAGCTACCTCTGGAGCTACTCTCGCAATATTAAATTAAAAGGAAATAAGAATTCCTAACTTTGAAGACATCTGGAATATTAATTACAATATAAAAGGGAATGAATCAATGGAAATAGAACTAACTGTTTAAATTTCAATGGAAATCTCCATCCAAAAGCCTCCAAAAGCATCAAATCTCAATGGAAATCGCCAAATTTTCAATGGAAATCTCCATCCAAAAGCATCAAACCTCAATGGAAATCTACAAAGTTTAAATAGAAATCTCCATCCAAAAGCCTCCAAAAGCATCAAATCTCAATGGAAATCTTCAAATGTTTAATGGAAATCTCCATCAAAAGGCATCCAATCCTCAAATCTCTAGACATTATTCTAGGGGCCCCCCCTAAATAATGTCAGAAAGCTGCTTGCTGGACTACCCCCTTTGCTTGAATGCAAATCAAAACGCAAAGAAAAGGAATACAGATTTAAAGCCTCAAATCTCTAGACATTATTCTAGGGCCCCCCCCCTAAATAATGTCAGAAAGCTGCTTGCTGGACTACCCCCTTTGCTTGAATG
>CAXAMN010024473.1:129530-156314 GCA_963970005.1 Durusdinium trenchii | reverse complement strand
CTCCCGCCCAAGGTCCCTGCTTTGGGTGGGACGTCTAGTTGCCAAAAGCAAGATTGCCATGCAGGCAAGTGCTGCCTAGTCACAGTCTGGACATTGTCACGGTTTCACACATTGGTGAAGATGTTTTGGTATTCGTTTCATCAAATTTGTTTGCCTTTGGCAAACCTGGAATTGATCATTAGCTAGGGACGAGCCTCTTGGAGCATGGGCTATTGGATGCCCGAGCCACCACACTTGGGGCTTTGACACAGTGGAAGAACTTTTGCATCAACGGGCACCTGGCCTAAGGAGGGACTCCAAACCATCTCCCAAGTCGAAGGTGGGACTCCTGTGGGTGGTTTAGGGGACGTCCCCTACCTCCTGGGGATGTGGTTGGATCATGTTGGATCTCGGAAAACTGGATATCATAACAGCGTGACTTGCCTCAGGGTCCGGAGTACAAGCTCATCCTGTTAGGGCCATGCCATCCACTTCGATGTAATTACTTCACCGACTCTGCGCAGGTACCACCAAAGTGTCACTCTCCCATGTTTGTCCATGTGTTGTCCACCTGTCCACCAGTCTACCAGCACCAGCTCCACTGGGTCTCCGCGCCCTACCTGATGGGTCTCCGCTAGGCACCGGTCCTGGTCACACCGAGGCACCCGCACCTGTCGCCGGAGTTCCCCCCCAAGGACCCGCTGGTGCAGCGGCCCCAGGAGCGAGACAGACGGAGCGAGTGCGGCGTTTCCGGAGATCACAGGAAGCAGTCTCAGAGATCCAACGGTGTTTTTAGGGAATTCATTGGGGTGTGTAATAGGGAGCCCCCTGGCCCAAAATGGTCTTTGGTCTATGTCCTTTCTTCCAGCGGGTCGCGATGGCTGTAAAGTATATGCAGGGCTGGGGGGGATGTTACGTTGAAGCCATGGTTTTTAGAAGCACGGGCAGTGTTTTTTGTTGGGGTACTTCGACTGTCCTGAAATGTACAAACATGGTTACTTTGGTTTGGATGTAACATGACGAATAAGATGATCCATGTTTCATCCCCCAACAGGTGGTGCGGTGGTGCCATAGATGGTGCCATCCACTTCCAAACGTGACGACCAGAGTGTGTGTGGTTGTGTAGGTGGTTTGGAGGCGGGGCTTTGGAGCTGGAAGATCCATGATATAATTTCCGAAATTTTCCGAGTATCAATTATTTCCCCTGGAACTGCGGAGAATATGGGTAAAGTGTTGAAAATGCGAAACTGTTGTCAACACTATCACAATGCTGGTTGAATCACATGGATGATATTCGGTAGGACACTCATGCATATTATTCCGCTTCCAGGGGCTTTCGGAATTGCAACGTGGATATTGAAAAAACATGCCAGCCTGGCCCAGCTTTTCCTTGCACAATTGATCACAATGGTTAACGTTATTTGGGGCCAGGCAGCTAGGCTTAGAGGGGCATGAGTGAACACACGGCAGAATCCAACCGCACCGGATCGGTAGCGCAAACCTACTGCTATTTACTTGCAAGCTTCTTGTGGAGACTTGCGCCACAAACGGAAAAAGGGTTCAGGTCACTTGCACCATCTTGCACCCAACAAAACAATTAAACACCATAGACATGGGGTAGCCTCAAAAATACGGCCAAGGCGAGCTTAAGCTTAGTGTGTCTTTTGCTTCATTTTGTTCGATCTGTCCAGCGCTGCCTCCAGCTCCGTCAGTGTTTGAGAAGGCGGTGTTCATTGGGTTCACATTGGTCCACCAAACCCACAAATATGTTTCAGCAGGTGGTTATATAACCCCCCCTGGCACCCACCCAAAAACCATCTCAGGTGAGCCGCTTTGGCGAAGCTTAGTAAGGAACCCTCAAGGGGACGACTTCCCACATGCCTTTGCACCCAAACATGATCTTCTCAAAGGTGCACCCGGTGATGTGTTTCCCCAACAAACGGAACCATTCCAAAGGCCTTGCTGCAAAACGGTACGCGCGCCACTTGTCGTCCTCAGATGTTCAGAAAGCTCTTTGCATGTACAGCCTCAAAAGCCTGGCTTCCTATACAGTGGTTTCAGCGTAGATGGCACGGGCACCCCAAGATGTGTTTGTTGTCATTTTTTTAATATGGGGATCCATTTAAACCAACTAACTTGGGGATGTTGCTATCTACGCCACGCTGCTGTGGCAGTCACTGGACGTTCTCGCTTTGAGTGGTGGGGCGCGATTCCGCCCTCGCCGCGACGCCGCCGGAAGGATGTGGTGGAAGAAGTGGTGAGGAAGGAGCCAGTGGAGAGCCACTTCGAGGTGGGCGATGTCGAGCTATGGATAAGAAGCTGAAGTTTTGTATAAAAGTGTGTAATCTAAATCAAGATGTTCGGGGTCATCACGTATACATTGCTATTTCGAGATGCCCTCAAACCCTTTGACGATGACGAATCTCCTGTGGAATCCTGGAAGCAGATTCTTTTTGGCCAGCTTTGATCACATGGACTGGAAGCTCCCAAAAGAAGTACTCCATGCAATGGCACAAACAAGAAATCCGTGGCAGCCTCATTAACACGGGGGATTCTTGGTGCCTCATCAACACGGAAAGCATTGAACTCTCACCGCTCACCACCTCTTCTGCTTCAGAGAAGACACCGCCTGTCAGTGTCCACCTCTAACAGGCACAAGTCTACTGCGTACGCACTCGACTACGTACGCGCTCAACCCCTCGATCCCTCATCAACAACTAAACGTCCCTTGTGATGAAAAGGGAACAATGGCAAAGACATTTGCATATGTCACATGAGTCAATTTGGCACAAGAGAATTTACATGCAGATCAGATACAATTAATTAATTGATCCACTTGATTTGCTATATATAGGGTTTGGTATTTGTTTGCGTCCAAGCTGACTCCAACAAACACTTCGCTCTTGCTGGGGTCGGCGGGCATGGCCAACAAAGAGATTGCAGCTGCCTTGCACAGCGATTTGAACCTGGTCCTGGTGCAGTGTGCGCAGGGTTTCCTGATGATCACTGATGATTCTCATGACTGGCACACAGTCCAACGCTTGAAAGTGAGACGTCCAGCAGCTTGCGCATACGTCCAGAAGCCACTTATTACTTACACCATTGGCACACAGCACCCTTCTATATGGATGGTGTATAAGTCTATCCATCCTCCCCTCCCCTCCGCTTCGAGCGCTAGACCGGTCGAGACACCGGCGGCAGGTGGGCACTGACGCTTGGCGCACCGACTTCTCCGACGTGGTACTGGATGCGCCGGTCTACGAGACGGACTCCGAGTGAGGCGAGCGTTGGGACGGAAACTCCCCCAGTTTTGGGGGGATTCCAAGCAGCATGAATGGAAATAGGCTAGGCAGGCTAGGCCCCAAAAAGAAGAACTATATGGATTGACTGAGGGTTCTACACCAGGACGTTGATATGATGTGAAGGCGGTCTTTGGAAGGCCAAAAAGGGTACGCTGAGAGGTTCGGAGCAGCTCAGAGTGTTTGGAGTCGAGAGCTTCGCAGATAGGGCAGATCTTTGCTCCAGATTTTGGGTGGGTGGTTGGTGGTCAGAAGTCGCTGGTGGCTTCGCTTCTAGGATTCATATGACAGAGTTTGACAGGGAGAATCGTTTGGGTTCCAAGCAGATCATCCATCTATCATCTAGATTTCAAGCGCCAGTCGGGCAGTTCAATGTGCCTCAGAGCTTGCAGAGATTTCTTATAGCATTCCGGCAATGCAAGGTGGATCCACGAATCCTGATAAAGATCGTAGAGCAAGAGTTGTTCGAAGTTTCAGGTGGTGGGCCCGATCTCATTGATGAAGAGACTCATGCTGGTAGCTGTCTCACCCTTCGTTTCTTGCGCCATGTCACTAAGCCGCGAGAGCGTCATCGTGATGAAAGGCAGCACAGTGGTTCATTGAACAGGTTGATTCCATTTGAAGAATTGGAGCTTGCTTATACTTGCTTGCTGTTTGTTTGATATACTGTATATATATAATATATATGTATATAATTACTGTAGTGATTTAGTGTTGACCCATGCATTCGTGGCCTTACCTGTGAAGCTTCGAACAGAGGACATATGCAGATTTAAGATCCAAATTCTTTGGAACTCTTACTGACCGACCAAAGTTAGCCTGACATGGAAGCTGTTCGGAGGATGAACTACCGAAGTTGGGCGTGAGATAGAGGAACATGGGATGTAGTCCTTTTTTGTGACGAGCAACGCAGTCCTGTCAGTGCTGCGCAGTCCTGTATACCTGGTATCCATCGATTTGACACCACACGTTTTACGTATCAGTGGTTGGCAATCATATATAGGCAACCCGTGTGAAGGAACCAACACAAGTCAAGTGTGCATTGTGTGTTGACTTGAACGCAGGCTGAAGCACTCGCCGGGATGTGTATGTGATGGGGAGATCCACAATTCTTGCTGGTGTCCCATACGCTTGAAGTTACTTTTGCTAATATATACAACTCTGTAAATGTACCTCAGTCCCACCACTAGAAGAAAGCATCGAAAGCCCCCTAACCTAGCTGGGGCAGGAATATCGGTTTGAAGGTGAGAGAGAGAGAGAAACAAAAAAGGGGAAGAGAGAACCACTACAAAAAAGATCAAAAAAGGTTGTGTTTCAGATGGTTTAGCCAATGGCTGTTTGCAAGTCGAAGAAGAAGCGCGCCCTGCTTTGCCCGTCGGCGGCTCAAGCCTGCTTTGCTGAAGCATTCTGCGAGGCGGCGCATGGGAAAGACATTGGGTATTGATGCAAAGACTGTCAGGTTACACCCTCCATTTGGGGTTGGAACTGTTGCTCGGAGGATCTCGGATGTTTTTTTTGCAAGTTCCATGCAATCTGTTGATGAATAAGACCCCCCTGTCTCCAGAACACTGCAAGGAGGGACTGATCCCCCAAAACCAACCCCCCAGTCCACCTTGGACTTCGGATGTGGAGCCGTAGGGTTGTTCTACATTCTTTGTATTTGTTTTCTATGCATGTATGTATGTATACATGATATAATACCGTTGACCGTCTACACCTTAGAAGTCGAAAGACCCTATGATCTTGCCTCAGTGAAGTAAAGGGAACTTACTTTCTGGTCCTCCAGTCAGAGCTATTTTTTTGTAGTCTTTGACTCCCAGGGAGCCCTTAGACCCTCCATAGCATGGGTTTGACCCCTGAGAACCCTTTCCAAATGAAAAATCCCTTAGAGTTCTTCCGCTCCTCTTTCCGCGACGAGCGGATCAGCCCGGGTTCCGGGCTTTCGAGCTACCCTTCGACGCACTGACCCCTTTGGCACTCACGGGACCTCACGGGGGAGGCAGAGGAGGGGGGTGGACCGCATGCAGCTGGAAATGACCCCGGCGAAGCCAACCAAAACCATCCGAACAGGTCCTTTGGACATGGAACACGTGGCCAAACACAAAAACGCTTGGCATACTTGCACACTGGAGCGGTCCACCGAAAGCAAGAGAATCATGTTGTTGGTGTTCCGTTTGCGTGATGGGGGAAGATGAGAAGATTGAGGTTTTGATGGTCTATAAATTGCTCAAAGAACTTGGCCAAGGTCTCTCAAGTTCCACCCATCGAGACCGTCGTCTATACCACGACGTTCGCTGCCGCAGGCGGCCGTTTTATCCGCATCCGACTCGGCCCCAATGGTGTGGCACTCGGGGCGTGGGCGGCAAGTGGCGTGAGACGATTGGATGAAGCAGTATCAGGAGACTTAGAACTTATAGTAGCAAGAAGCTACTAGGTGGAGGCCATCGCTACTAGGAGCCCCCGTATCAGCAGACCTCCTGGCCCAAGCGGCTTTGTGTTTCAAGATGATCTCGCGAGTGAGTTGTTCCTTTGAACGCCATTCTGGGCAAGCAGCAAAACAGGATCGGTTACAACGTTTGCGTCACAACGACCACCACCACGGTCACCACGGCTTTTCCACTGCGGTGACCGGTTTTAGCAGCGCGGACAGACAGCACGCGCCCTGAGGCTCGGAAGTTCATCGTGGGTGGAAACTGGAAATGCAATCCCAAGACCTACAAGGACAGTTGCATTATATAATTCCTACGTTGGTCACAGTTTCACAACAATGATCGAACAAAAAGGATCAAGATCCAGGACGGCTGCAGCAAATGTAGACAAAGCCTGAACTGGAAAACGGCGGCGATGGATTTGCCTTCAGAGACAAAAATATGTCGCATGTAAAACATAGAATAACCAGCAAATGTCGACAATTGATTAATCAAGTGATATCAAGTGTGTCCCAGCAAACCAGTAACCTTTGATACAAGGTGGTCTCTTATTGATACAGGCCACCTAGCCACCATCATTCGTTGTTACTGGGAATGGGATGACCTAAGGTTGATGAATCAACCCCCTCATATATGAGAGGTTGGTTTATATACATGTTCATGTGTGGACCGTGGAGGCCTATTCATCAACAGTCCATATTACCAGACTGGTTGGCTTGATCAGAGGTTGGCCCCTTGTGGAAATTCAGATGTTTTTTGTGGGCAGAAGATGGCAGAAGCATCCAGAATCTCCTGGAGAGGTGGGACCGGGACCCTGGTCACTCACCTGTTTTGCCCAACAATTTCGCAGGCTCACTGTCCCCGAAAAGCCAAACATTCAAACAAGCACGTTCATTCAGCCAGTGGTCTCTCTCAACTTCTTCAGGGAAGGAAAAGCACAGACCAAAGTATCATTCGGGGTACGTCGGCTTTCCCACGGTCTCTCCACGCTGATGTGTCACTTTGCGCTGTGTGATCCGGATGTGTTTTTTTCCTGAGAGTTGGGCAAAATGTAACCCGAATGTAACAGCTGGTGAACCAAATTGAAATGTAATCCGAGCTTGGTGATTCTGGTTGGCAGGAATGCAACGAGCTCCTAAGAGGATGGAAGACCCTTGGCGCTACATGTTGCCGTCGGTGAGGTGTGGGAAAGGGCAAGGTTCCTGCTGCCATTTCCATGGATAGGTTTTGAATGTAAGACATTGTAAGACAAATTCAGTGTTGTCCAATGTAATGTACGTGTCATGTGGCCGCATGCTGTCACACTAGCACCCCAATGACTTTCAATTGTCAACGTCATGTGTATAGTTATTTATTTAGCTATGTATTTTTGTTGTGTTTTTCTCTAGTTTATATTATCGTGTTTATATTATATTGTTTATCTATATTATCTTATCTATGTTATCTATATTATCTATGTTATCTATCTTATCTATCTTATCTATCTAATCTATATAATCTATATTATCTATCTTATCTATCTTATCTATCTTATCTATCTTATCTATCTTATCTATCTTATCTATCTAATCTATCTAATCTATCTAATCTATCTAATCTATCTATCTACCTATCTACCTATCTACCTATCTATCTATCTATCTATCTATCCTATCTATCCTATCTATCCTATCTATCCTATCTATCCTATCTATCCCATCTATACGATCTATCTTATCTATCTTATCTATCTTATACATCTTATACATCTTATACATCTATCTTATCTATCTTATCTATCGTATCTATCCTATACATCTTATACATCTTATACATCTTATACATCTTATCTATCTTATCTATCTTATCTATCTTATCTATCTTATCTATTTATCTATCTATCTATCTATCTATCTATCTACAGACTACATATCGATATATTTTTGTTCCTTTGTGCAGTGATGTTTTAGGGTCAACATGTCCAGATGCACCCATTGAGGAGCTTATCGTTTTCCTTTGGTTGGCTTCCTACTGAGCATTGTTTGTCTAGCATTCCCACTAGATTAGTGGATCCTGGTTAGCACTATGTGTAAAAGAATATGTCTCTGAACCGTTCCTGTTGGATCCACTCAATAGACACAAATAGAGCTCCTCGACAAAGACAAGGCTGAACAAATCTCCGGGTTTTGGACATGCCGTCTCTCCACCAAACAGTCGTCCGAACCCTGTGAATCCAACAGAGATTGAAGAACCCTAGAGACTATCCCACTTGGGTGCCGCAGGTGACGGGTCCTATTACAAAAAAACACATTTGTTTGATTGGTGTGTTCCCCGAACCCTGGAAGGGCCAACCTGACCCCGTACCGGTCATGTTAAGTAGCTTCGGCACGTACCCAGAATTTTCCTGGCACCGCGGCACCACCTAGCACCAAACACTGTTCGGCGTGTGGGACACTTCAACCCAGCTGGATCTGGGAGTCTTCTTCGCCTGGCTCGGACTCCTTTCCCACTCCTTCCGTCGAACGCTCATTTTTCGGAACCCCTTTCCGCGCGGAACTCCTTCGGATCCGCGCCGCGGAACTCCGTTGAAAGGAAGTCCTTACCCATGGTGGACCGATCCGCCGTGGAGGTGCCGTGGACGGCGATCGTCGGTGACGGAGTCAGCGGTGCCAGCGGCGGTGCCAGCGGTGGCTTTGCCGGGCAAAGGTTCTGAAGTTAGTTCATTGAGGCAGAGTGCTAGCTAGAGGATTTAGCCTTTTGATGTCAGCTTTCTATATAGCTAAAGTGCTAGCTGATGTGTTTATGTCGGACTTGTCCATGATTTAGTGGTTAATTAGCTTTCTATATGTTAACATGTTGATTACTTGTCACGGTTGGCCCCAGTAAACCTACAGAGCCGTCGGGGCCCTCACAAGCAAATCACAAGTTTAATAGAGATGCAAAGGCCTGCAAGCGATACCATTTCTATCCGTTACTGGTAATGGGACAGACCCGATGTTTATCATTTACACCTATCAAATCGTGATTTTATTCTTAATGTATATATAATATATATATATATATACATATTACCGTGTGTGTGTGCACATGTAGATGTTGAAGATTTGAGTGGCAGTGCATATTCCTTTTGCCTGTGAATTGTGCCGTTCACAGTTCCAGCAGGAGGACCAGCAGCTTGCACTGCGGCTTGGTTGCCGGTCTTTGATCCATGATCTTCATACCGTCCCTCAAAAGATACTCATTTGATTAGAAACACTCCCCCATTCAATGAAATGTTTCTCATATGAACATCCCAACCAAACACCCCCCAAAAAAACACCAACATCCATCCCTCCCATACACACACACCCACAGGAAAACCCCGACACCAACGCCAACGCCAGTCCGGGAGAATCACACAGGTGGTGATTTGCCCCCCCCGCTCTGTGGCTCACCTCCTTCACCGAGACCTTTGAGGTGTGATCTAGACGTGGGGACCGACCGGTGAAAGACGGTGTGGAGTGGAACCGGTGGTTTTTTGTTGGCCCGGTTGGCTCCTATAGTTGGTTCGTGCGGGATTCCTGGACACCCGCTTGGAATGTACAAGTCACCTTAACATAGAGAGAGAGGGAGTTGCAAAACTTGCAGGCTTGAATGCGAAAACATAGTGACAGTATCTAGATTGCGGAAAGAAGATGTTGGCTGTGTACATTGATTTTACCTTATTGATGCGTCTTCCCTTTCAGCAGCGGATATATAGTCGGCAGAGAGTTGCAAAGTTGGGTAGTGGGTGCCTTGTTCATGTGGGCGTTGTGGTTGAATAATGAACCATAATGAACCTTTAGGTGCCAAACTATGGGGGGTTGATGTGCGATAAATATTGCTTATAGTTGACACAGAAAGGTTTTGGTGAGGGATTTCTTCGGCCCAAAGAAACAAACAACATGAAACAACAAACCAAGAAGATTTCATCTCATCTATACAACATTATACAACTCCCTTTTCAGGAGCTTTCTTTCCGGAGGATTCTGAGTTAAACCGAGCAATCAGCGATACCTAAGGACCATGAACCATCGCCCAAGTGGGATGACAGTGGAACCATCGCATGGCCCATTGCGTAGTGTTCTGTCAGGGCTTGGGCATGGGTGTTTGCGCCCAGAACTGCAGCAAGCCTGAAGCCCCAGAGTGGTTTCAAGAAAGGTGAGGTAAACATAGGTAAGCCTGGTTGAGCATTTCATGGTAGACGGCACCCAGCTTGCATGTTGGCGGATTCAGCCTTCTAACTGGCAGAATGAAGCATGTCCAAACATGGCATCCGTTTGTGCGAGTAGGGTTGATGCACTAGACTGAGATCCAGACTGCACTAGCCCGGGGGCTGTCACAATCACATAGAATCACCGTTTACATGATATCAGTCACTTAGGAATCATGGACTGCAGTCACTACATGGACTACATGTTGGAATCTATGGGGCAGTGGCCACATCCTTCAAGCATGTTACCCTTTCATCATGCTGAAGGATGTGGCCATCAGTGCTTGGATGAGGGAACTGGGGAACACAGGTTAGGACTCACTGCGGCGCCCCGAGGCTTCGCTTTCTTGTGAGGAATCAACCCTTGGATGGGAATTCAAGTAACTGCGACCTGCAATGACTGTAATCCTTATGGATCCACCTACCGACACTTGTTTTTGGGTGTGGAGGGTCCAAGCACCTTCTGAGGATATATGTGGAAACCTAGGGAATTAAATAGGTGGTGCTCAAGTGTTCAAGACCTGGTTAAACATGTTTCTGTCACATTTGCTTGTGCGGAAATATGGGTTTAGTCTATCGCTCGCAGCAGCTAACCTGTGTGTTGTGCTCCCATAGTGAACAACCTGCAGAACATCAGAACATCAGGGTGAAAGATTCTCCCATGGCACATCATCAGCACCCCACCGGCGAACGTTCGTTCCCGCGGCTCGTTCCTCCCTCGGTCGTTCCGCACGGTGCGCACGTTTTCGCTCGCTCGCGCCCAGGACTGACGCGGGTGCCTTCACCGGCGAGTGGACGGCCGCCAATCTGGTCCGGGCCGTGGGAGTCGGACCAAACGGTCGATGTCGGCGAGATGTCAGATGATCAGGGAGCGATGGAATGGGAAGACCGGAAGGCCTTTGTGAAGGTAAATCAATGTCAGATGATGGTTTCTGGGGTCCAGGTAGATATTCCATGATATTCCAGTCTCATCAGTCTCATGGAGTGTTGGGCATGCTTTTTTTCGATCCAGCTGCTTTGATTCTTTCAATTCTGTCCATTTGTAAAGATACTCGGCATATTCAGGCATGGTTCACAAAACCACGAGATCGGTGGATTGGTGAGCCTCCTGCCCTTGCAACGAACAGCTAAAGACATACGAAGAGGAAAGCGCTAGAGGAAGCCAGAAAAATAACCACAGCATCGTCTCCCAAGTTAGGGCCTTTGGGAGACCAATGTTTTGGTCTTCTGAAGTTGGGACTTCTTCTGGAGTCGATTCTCCAGACCCGGTCAGTCCCTCTCTCCCGTGGAACCGCCTGGGAGCGCCGTTGGGATCGCCGTGTTTCGCCGTCGCCGTGTTTCGCCTTCCTTCGCCAGGTGGACTTGGGACTTCAGTGGACCTTGCTAGGCGCAGACGGCGTCCGGAAACAGAGGTCCAACAGGATGGAGTGTTGCAAGAGCTACTAGGAGCAAGGACGCTACTAGCACTGTGCTGATCCAAAACGATCCATATTGATCCATGATCCGAAACCATTGTTGGACCCTTTAAATTGCTATTGATCTGAAAACATACATTGATTCCAGTGCTTCTTTGTAAAATAGATTTTGGAGATCGCTCTTTGGGATGTGGATGTGGGTACTGACAACTGGGACATTCTGGGTGTGAGGTGGTGTTTGGGACCAAACATGGCGGCCTAAGAAGGAAGCACTTGAAGCCTGATGCTCATAAGTCCACTGTTGTTTTGCACTCAAAACATGTTCCTGTTGAGATCCCTCACTGATGGACTTTGTAGCGTCATGATGTGGGTTGCCGGATGTTGCCGGCTATGATTTGAACATCATCCTGTTGCTACAGGCATTTGTTCCTATGACCTTTGGATGCCTTTTTGGTTCGTTGATTGCATGCTTTTCGAGTTTGCTTGTTTAGGCATCGGGTAGGTTGCCTTTTTTTCTCTTTATAATCATTTTAGGCATTTAAAGTACATGGAAGAAGTGGGCTTTG
Organism: Durusdinium trenchii; assembly: GCA_963970005.1. Classification (NCBI taxonomy): domain Eukaryota; class Dinophyceae; order Suessiales; family Symbiodiniaceae; genus Durusdinium; species Durusdinium trenchii. The sequence continues at coordinate 144,416 of CAXAMN010024473.1, read as the reverse complement.
TGACCCTTCACTGGCCCCATGGTCGAGGCCACTCTGAACGCCGGAGCCTCTACGGTGAGACCGACGAGGATGTGGCGCTAAAGGCGGAGCAGCCGGCAGAACTTGGGACCGTTTCTAGACTTGGCACCCAGCAGTAGCAGGTGGATGAGTTATTGACTTACTGTAAAATACATGGTCACCTTGGAGTTTATATTCTACCATCATCTACCGAATCTACCTTCTTTGTTTGAAATGTTGGGAGTTTTTAGACTCTTGTGGTGCCACCGGTCGGCCTGGTCAGCCCAATCAATGTAGAAAATACATGTTATATCAATTAATTTATATCATATATAATTAATAGGCTATACCATTCTTTGCAGCTTTCCAAAGCAGCCAACCTCCGCACCTCCTGGCGGCCGAACTCGCGACGTTTGGCTCGGTCCCAGGTGGAGAAATGCCAAGCCGCTGGGCTCAACGTGATCCTTTGCATCGGCGAAAAGCTGGAGGACGGCCGGTGGTTTTCGGACGGGGGCGGAGTGGCCGAACGAACACAGAAGTCGTTCAGAATGTGCGACACAGAAGTCATGTTCTTTTTTGAAGCATGTGATAAGTTTCAGGTTTTTCTAGATTCTAGATGCTTCACCATGAGTTTGTTTTTCTTCTGAGGCTAAAAGACCTCATGTCACCGTGGCCCACACACTTTCTGCTAGCCTTTTGGGTCCGGCATCCAGAAGTTCCCATGTACCAACTCGAAAACTCAGTGGCTGCGAGTCACTGGCACCAGTTGACCGTCCCTGGAAGGTACTGATGGTGTTGGACCGTCCCCAGCTTTTGACCCCCCCGCGATGCATCCCCCCAGCGGCGCAGGTCCCGACCCCAAGCGGTGCTTTTCGAAAGAAAACCCCAAGCGGCAGGAGCGAGAGGCCGGCAAGACCGATGAAGCTCGAAGCCCCGGGTGGAACGCATGGGTGGAAGCCACGGGTGAACGCCGCACGCCGTTACGGCCTTCCAGCTATTTTGTGGATGGCAAGTGATTTGCAAGTGAAGGATAGTATATATATGTATATATACTGTATATATAAGCGTGGAAGGAAAAAAACAGGGAATGAGGGAAGTATCATCCGTGAAACATGTTCAACCCTACTGTGTACCCTTAGATGGGCACCAAGATATAGGGCATATCATAGTTAAGTATGGTGCAACCTCGTAGGATCACTTTCCTTACACACTGAAATGAATCTGAGGTGAACAAGCGGCAACTGGGGGCATGCCTCCCCAAGATCAAGGCAGGGCGCATGTCACAGGGAGACAAAACCAGCAAACATGTCCGACAGGGTGCAGTGTCGCAGTGTCACATCATGCAGTGTCACATGTCCTATAAGCCTACCAGCAGTCACAAAGGGGTGGTGTTTAGTCCCTAAGTGACTGGATAATGGGCACCCCTAACCTGTATCATCATTTCTTTATTAAACCTGGATGACTGCCAACATACCTCAAACATTCGACGTAGACACTTGATTGATAACCCCCTGCCTGAAGAAGTTTTCAATCCAAATGGGGTTCGTTTATTCATCAACTGTTTACAGTATGCATTATATCAACCACAGTATCAACCAGCTCACCCGGCGATCCAACAGATGGGCTCGTGTGATGCAGTTCCCACCAGGACTGGGACAAGGTGGTCATCGCCTACGAGCCTGTTTGGGCCATCGGCACCGGCAAGGTGGCCACACCGGAGCAGGCGAGGGCGGGGTGGCTGGGTGGCCGTGGGTCATGGCGTTTTTTCCAACCGAGAGGAAGAACGGAATAGGTCAACCTACAAGGGTGAAGTGAAGTGATCTCCCAGTTTTGACCCACAGCTGAGTAGCTTGACCTTCTTGGGTCAAAGCAGGTATCCCGGTGCCATCACCCACAGCCCACCTGTGCACCATGGGTTTCGGTGGGATTTGGCTAGGCATTGGCCTTGTTGGCTCTTCAGTCGTTTTTGGTACCTCCCTTCGTTTCGCGATTTCGCCGCCTCCAACCCCACCGATGTTCCTTCTTGGTGACCAAGGTACGCGCCGTTTGGCGCACATTGGCACACACCCAGACACGACCCATGGGACTGCTGAAAAATGCCGATCAATTGATCCCCAAAACCACCCCAACTGATCGGCATATATATCCCAGACACTCCATGTATGCCATATATGCCTACATTGACCCCCAAAACCACCCCAATGTAGGCATATATGACAGACATGGAGTGTCTGGGTATGGAGTGTTTGGGACATGGTCGTCAGCTCAGTGAAATGGTCGTGGGCCGTGGGCAAAAAAAAAACCGCCTTCACTGAAGGGTGTCTGGTCGTCTCAGGCGGAGGAGACGCAGAAGGCGATCCGGGCCTACCTGTCTCAGGCCACGCCTGACTACCGGAGTCATGAGGATTATATTTTGCAGAATCCATCAGAAGCCACATTACATGTATCATGGCCGGCTGCTGGTTGTTGCAAGCTAAGGAAAATGTTGTTGCTCCTCACGGTTGGCATCCTGGCCAGATCCATGTTCCATGATCCAACATTTTGGCTGTTTTGAATCCATGGGGTTCTTTGAGATAGCATGGTTGCAATCATGAGACACCTTCAACGTTTCTTCAGCAACCTATGACCTATGTTGCCTTTTTGGAAGCACCTCGCAGCCGGCGTTCTGTGATAGATGTTCTATGATTTTACATCCTGACAACTTTAGCCTAAGAACAGTGTAACATAATGTCACTTCGAACAGCATGTTCGAATGTCATTTATATACTTGCTTGCACCCGCGACCTTCTGTGGAGCCTCTTGCACCCGCCATGGAGAGAGAGAGAGAGAGGGGGAGAGAGAGAGAGAGAGAGAGATAGAAAAAAGCATGCGTATCGTAAGCCACATGTCCAAATCTAGACCTCATAGATGTGGGGAATGCGGCTTCGCCAATCCCACGCCCCTGAGGTTTGCCATCCCCGCTTTTGGATGGCTTAAGCGAGCAGCATCGGGGGGGGGGTTCGGCCCCCTCAACAGGGTCCGGTCGGTTCCCGGCGGGTGCGGCGAGGCCGTGAGTTCCGCCGTGGCCGAGAAGGCGAGGCTCGTGCGGTGGGACCTCACCGGGGCGGGTGTTGTTCGACCAGGGGGCAGCGTATGGGGCGTGGTGAAGCGCTGAAAGACATTGGTGGACTGACTGGGAGGAACTGAGATTTTTCAGGGCTGAAAAAGATGTTCAAAGCACTTGTTTGCTTTTGTTTGATGTGTTTTGTTTTGGTTTGGAGTGGTGGTAAATGTCATAAGGTTTGCTAAAACTTGCAATAGCGACAAACTTGCTTTTCATCTTGTCCCTACCAGGAGCACCCAACGTGTGTCCTGGCAATAGTGTAGGGATGTGTACGGGCCCCATTGGACACTGATTGGATGCTCCTGGTACTTTGACAGATTAACAGTACGTTTTGGTGTGTGCATGTCTAGAACAAAAAATCGGTGAACTAGGTTGAACTGGGCTGTTGAACGTGCTCTCCCTGCCGAGACTGGTACTGGCACCGTCCTTTGGCGAGGACGCGATCCTCGCTTCATTATTATATAGATTGAGCAAGCAACGAACCGAGCAAGCAAGGTTGGTGTAGCATGGTCCATCATGGACAAGTGTCCTTTTAGACGATTCTTGGCATCCATAGAGTGTGACAAGTTTTTTTTTTTTTTTTAACCAACCCTTCACAAAGGATACAAAGGCGTCCGCAAAGGTATTCTGCGGCCTGTATGCAAAGGTTCCAGTCCATTTGTATCACACAAAATGGATGCACGGTCCTATCATTTATAGATCTAAAGGTTGACACCAAGCGCCTCCAAGCAACTCTAATCGACCTGGGCCCCCTGGGCGGGCCTCTCGGTCTCTCACACTCCTCTCCGGTCTCTGGGCGCTCCCCAGGTGCGAATCCAATACGGTGGCAGCGTGAACCCCGAGAATTGCGTGGCTGGGCGAAGGACCAGGTCAGACCGTGGACTCGTTCGTGCAAGCCAGTTCGTTTGAAGAGGTTTTTGTTTAACGTTCTTTTGTACCTTCTAAGAAGGTGGGACTGGGGTGGGTGCCAGAGGAGGTACTTGGAGCCCTAGGGTGTGGTTGTTGGATGGCACTTGCTGAATTGAGAGATCCGATTGGCCACCAGAAATAGGTGGAAATCGTAAGGTGCGGGCGCTAGTGCGGGCATGCGAGCGCTTGGCTGGTTTTCCAAAATTATGTTCTATATATATATATATATACATCCACTCCAAACTCTGGCATGTGAGCATTAGGGCGCCGCTTTCCTTTTTGGAGCTGCAGGCCACATGCTTCGACTCGAGTCGCCCAGCTCCGCGTCGGTGAGAGAACCTGAGGCCGAGCTCATCAAGCAGCCCAACATCGATGGCGGGAACCTGTGGAATGCGTGCGGGAATGACTGGGGGGGAAGCAAGCAGCTCAGTTGCATGTTTAAAGGATCCTGAGCATCATGAGTAGTACAGTTCATATTTGTCGTTGTTCTTGGAGAGAGGGGCAGGTTATCATTGACTCGTACGTTTACAATATATTGTGATGTGGACATATCGCACCCCCGCAGGCAGAGTAACGTGGGCCCTCCTCCTGTGAGAACGCACCTTGCCCACACGGAAGTCCTGTACCGATGGCCACCAGCGGCACCGAAGACCTGCGCCCCTCCAAGCTGGACCGTGCAGATGACCTAAATCATCCTATATCCCCATGGCAGACTAACAGTTAGGACAGAATTCACCAAGTGAGCCACGTTTTAAACCTCAGTTGTCATGTCAAGTAAGGCGCGTAAGACGCGGCGTAAGCGTTGCCTTGGTTGGTGCCGGATATAAGACGTTTAAAACACAGCTCAAGTGGAAGAGCCCGAATCCCTCGAACACCGCAGTACTGCTTGGGATGGGGCGGCTGGGCTGGTGGGCGTTGAACACTCCAAGGTCGGCCATCCGCAATTCGGAGCGATGCTTGGAACCGATCCAAAAGCATCCGCTGGAACTTGGAGCGGTGTTTCATGCCTTCCACACACACGCAAACAAAAGAACAAAAAACACACACATAAACAAAACACAACTAAGGACTAGGTGGTGGTTAAATGTATATGTTCAACCTTCTTGGGATGATTCGAAGCCACTGACTAAGTGAGTTGAAACGACCGTTTGTAGGCGGTAGAAAACAGGTTCGCCAGACCGGCGCGGGAAGGGGTCGTTGGAAGGTGTAGTTTCCGCGAGAAGACGCCTTTCCGAACCTTTCGGCCAGGCTTCTTGGTGGGTGGCGCCTCTTTGAAGCCCTCCTTCATGGACATCGTTAAGACGGTGGGGCGCCTCCTTCAATCCTAAGCACTTCTTACAGCGAAAAGCGAAGTTGATCAGAAACATCAGAACTCGGAGTGTGAAGCCAAGCTGGTGACCCAAGTGTTAGATCAGCTATATATATATATATAATTGTCAATTGTCATATCACAATATATATATATATATTGTTTTGACACGGTATACATGTAGGATACTTCAATCACCATGTGGGCATGACGGAGAATCACCAAGCTTGATATAGCCGGTCGTCACCTGGTCGTACGACGGTGGGTCGAGCCTGGTCGTCACCAGGTTGGCCCATCGAAGATGGTGGACGTGTGGCCAGCCTACGAGAGCAAGATGGAGAAGGACGGACGGCGGAGACGAGAGCCATGTGTCTGAAGACCAAAGAAGAACGGGCACCCTGCCCGCCGTACCGTGAAAGTGAACTAGTCAGTTGGGATTTTAATGGCCTGTCTACCTCAAAGTGATCCAGAAACTATACGGAAACTGATGTTGAGCCTGCAGGCTTGCTGCTCAGTTGCGCCCGTGTTTGGTTTGCATCAAACTCGTGGCTGTGAAATGGCTTGCTGACCTTGAGTCAGCCCTTGAATAGTCTTTTGTTGGACTGCCTGCTATATTAGATGGGTTGCAGCAGTCCTTGGACAAGAGATCGGCAACTCAGAGCAAGCAAGAAAGAAAGAGAGAGAGAGAGAGAGAAGGAGGGAGGGAGATGGAGAACAAACATCCAGAAGCGCAGCCAATTGACATTGCCAGATGTTCAGGATCCGCATGTCCATGGGTCTCCCTCGTGAGTTTGCACCTCTACCACTGTAGTGAACATGTTCTTTGAGCGTTGGATTTGGCACACTTAAACCAACCAGCCCCGCTTTTGTTTTACTGTATAGCAAAGGACCGAACCTGAGACACAAAGTCTTAAATGTAAACAAAGTATAGGATCACAGGGTGTGTGTTGATATGGGTCAAGAAAGCCACACCCAGTTTTCCAATTGTTTCGTTTTTGTCGTCCTTCCCTCAGGAGGGCTGCAATCAGGCGGCCATTGATGCCTTCAAGTACAACTACGGGGTGCTGGCATCAGGACATCGAATTTGGGAAGTCGAATGTGTAAATACCTTCTGAGGAGGTGCCTAGGGTAAGACATCGAATGCAGAGGTCAACTACCTGCTGTGCCCTTCCAATGATTTTAACACCATCCAGCAGTAAGTCCTCCAAGGCAGATCCACAAAGACTCTAGCTCCCAATTGCAGTTGATGGAAGGGCTATGCAGCACTTGCGACACGGAAAGCTAGCCATGTAAGGTGGAGAGCTCCTTTTTGGAGAAGTTCACATTCTCCACTCAGATGTGATCACTGGGAGCAAGGACGCTACTAGGGGCTCCTGGCATCGCTGCTAGGAACAAGAAGCTACTAGGGGCTCCTGGCCTTACTACTAGGAGCAAGAAGCTACTAGGAACAAAGGGTAGCATTCTTACTACTAGGAAGAAGGGCGCTCAAGTGCAGGGCCCATGACCACACATGGAGTCCTGCGTCGAAGAGTCATACATCTTCATGTCCTTCCGTTGGACGAGCATCCCAGGCCATAACCCCAGACCATCCATGTGTTTACTCCATGACACATGACCCAAATCACTCACTCTTCCAGTCCTATGGAGCGGTCTGGGAACCGTCCTTCGTCGGGCTCACCCGACGAATGCCTCACTAGGCGCCGATGTGATGCTGCCCGAGTCCAAGTTGGACCCCGTGGATGCACGGGGCCCGGTGGCGGAGCCGCTTCTGGGGATTTGAGCATCGCACTAGTAACAAGAAGCTACTAGAAGCTCCTGGCACCGCTACGAACGGAGCGATCGGACGCTACGAACGGGGCAAAAGGCATCGCTATTAGGAGCAAGGACGCTACTAGGACACACGATACAGGTGGTTGCTATACTTATTAATAGGATAAATTCCTGAATGATGTGTCTTCGTTGCGCTAAGTGTGTCAGATAAGACAAGGCGTGAGTCTTTGTAAAGAACAACCGGCTCCTTTGCCGATGTGCAGGATGGCGCATGTGCTTTGCCCTCGCTTTTTTAGGAGGATCCTCATGACAACCCGGTTCAGGAGCTTTGGTCCCAACAAAACAAGATGATGTAGCATTCCCCATGGTCCAGGTAGGTCTCCAAACTGATCAAGTGCCTGGGTCCAACTCAGGCGATATCGCCGATATCTATGGACCCATTGAAGACCCTTTTTCCCATCCAGTTGAAACAGAGCAGCAAAAAAGGCTGCAGGAAACAGAGCCGTGCGATTTGGGGAGGGGATTGGCTGGGGATCGGAAGGATGCCCACCTCCCCCTACGGCCTTCCCGGACTGTCCGGGACCTTCGGGCGGTCTGTGGCCGGTCTCGCGCCAGTCTCTCCCGACCTTCGAGAAGCTCAAGGTGAAGCCCGATGCCAGGCATGTCGACACGCACCTGGTAAATGAGGCCTCTGGGAGTTTTAAGAGCACTATAGTAGCTAGTAGGCAGCAGGCTCATTGAATTTGAAGATAGGGAAGTGGCCCCACGAGGATTCTTGAGGAGTGTTCTTGTGCTTCCATGTGTGGGCTGAGCCTCTCGAGGCTCTTGAAGAAGACCTTGATCTTGAAGCTCAATGGCGGCTTGGGAACCGGCATGGGCCAGCCTTACTTGTTGAGATCTAGAGATCGCAGCTTGGGGCAGTCTATAGGAGTCACATGGGCTCAGCTCCTTGTTTTGAATTGATTGGATGGATGGAACATGTAGATGTCAAGAGTTGTTTTTGCCAAGCTTCGTGATATCAGTGGATCCATACCATTCTCAAAGATATATATGGCTTCCAGTCGGGCATAGGAACCTGGCAGGGCAGTGCTGGCCTTCTCTTTTTCAAAAGAACTATCAATCAGAGCCGATTCTCGAAGGCTTGAAGGATACTGTAAGTTGTTGAACTACAGACAGGCTTGAAGTCCTCCCAGCTCCGTTGAACTCCAAACTTTCTAGACTCCCACCACTAGCACCGCGCCAGAATAAATTGAATAAATTGTTTCAACATGGTTTTTCCAATCCACTGGATGAGCTCGATTTGTGGCAGCCAGATTCGAACAAAAGCTCCGTGCCAGGCCTGGAAAAGGCCAAGTCCCTTCTGGAGGTGCGACCAACACGACACGCGAAACGATGCGTTTCACGCACCGCGTGGACTTCCAACCCGATGCTCGGTGGGCGATCAACGGTCGTGGACCTTGGATGAGCGTGGGAGGACTCGACGCGTCGGCTGACTCGCCCATGACAACTGCTGAAAGAGCACTCGATCAAGGAAGACCTTCTTTTTTCGGCGATTCGGCACTGTAGGCCTGCCAAAATCTATCGACCATTCATAGATATAGAAGTGCGTAGATCACCACTCAAAAATGTATTGGACACCTACTCGAAACGGGTGTTTGTGCCGTCCTCGGGTCATGCGTCAGCATCCGTGGTCGGGTCGACGACACTCCACTTCTCCACCGGGCGTCTCGAGGTCACTGAGGGCAACACCTTCCTGGACCTCATCGCCCAGCAGGCGACCGCTCCGGTCGTCCACCGGAGCCGGCGCGGCGCCGGTCGACCTGTCCACCGGAGCCCGATCATCAGGGTGTGCACGATCGATCACGGTCGAAAGTCAGCGTCTCCGCTCCGGTAGACATGATATGAATTATTCATGATATCATATAGACTTGATAGCCACCAACCATTCCTATGCTCCGGTAGACATGATCTTATGAGTGATATCATGTGATATCATTATAAATCGACTCGTCTCCGCCGACAGACATGATGTGCTTCCTTTTGGGAGAGGTGCGTAAGTGGGAGATGGGTTGTCCAGCCAGGTGACCCCCTAGCCCGCCCGGCAAAAGCAGCGGTTTTTACGTGTAGGCAGTGCTTCTACCTGGGCCGTCCTGTCGGGGTGTCCTGGCTGGACTACCCCACACTACCTATAGGCTTCCAATGGGCACACTTTGGAGGGTCCTGGTATATGTGTTCATGTGTTTCTTCGGTTTGGCACCGGCGCCTGGATCCCAAGTGCACCTCACGGCATCTCACGGCGGCACCTCAGGTGGCTTGGATGAAGAAGGAGTTCAAGACGGATCTGAAGTTTATGCTAATGCAGCTCGTCCTGACTTCGTGACAAGTCACCGTGAGTTTGGGTTACACTTAAGACATCTTAAGACCAGGTCGGCCGGGCACCGGTGGGGAGCCCACTAGGACCTCTCAGACACTCCATTGGAATATTTACCTACCTTGGGAGGGCTTGAGGGATTCATGGTGTCACAAGCGAATTACAACAATGGCCACGGGGTTTTTGGCAGACGGGTGGAAAAAACAACTCCCTTTCCGCACCGCTTTTCTCCACCGATCATGGATGCTGGAGGCACTGGAGGTTAATCCATTGCAGATGAAACCCACTCTTCCATACTCTTCCATGTTTGCGTCAGACAAGGTTGCTTCATGTTGCTTCCATGCGAGGAAGATGCTCAGTGTCATGTTGTTTCCATGCGATTGAGGAGACAGACAGAGCCTACCTCGGTTGTTAAAGCTCAACGTTGATTCAGATGGAGATTTCTCAACATTTGGACAGAGGGCTGACCGTTTATCACCAGGTGTCGTTGAACACACTGGCCACATGCTGTTTGGGAATGGCGTCGAGGTAGAAAGGGAGCAGTTTGGGTTTGGGTGGTGGTTTCAGATGTGTTTAACTTTCAACCTTGAGATGATTGACTATACATAATTTATATACATATGTTTACAAGAGCGTTGAAAACACCAACCAAAACAATAACACTATTTTATTGGCCCTAGTTGTCCTGCCCAGCCAGTGGATAACCTGCGAAACGATTCATTTATCCACTAAATTACTAAAGTCACTATAAACCGATGGAACGTTCGGTCGACCTGAATTTTTTCAGGGCGAAGACACGCCCGAAAAGAGCCCTTGCTCCGTCCGCTTCGCTTCGAGTTCGAGTGGAAAACACGAACGGGTCAGGCCGCACCAGTCGCGGCCGAGCCCCGTTTCGCCACAGGAACTCCTTCGCCACATCTGCTGACACGAGCCTCGGCGAGACGTCGATGTGACGGTGTTGTTCCTTAAGCGAGGAACGGTGCGGGAACGGTGCACCGGTTCAAGAGGTTTTGGGGGGACCGGACACTGCTGGAAGAGCAGGCAGAGGCCAGATAAAAGCTTGGTCTAGATTACTGGTTAATCGGTGAAACTAGTCCAACCAATCAATCTAAGATGACCATCATGCCATCATGTGTTCATGTTCTTGTATACACACTATACAGCACACTCCAGAGTTTTCTCCCTATTCTTCATCCTTCTTCGGACGAATGAGGCCCACCATTTTGGAGATCGACATGTCATGAGGCCAACGTCATGTGAGACCGATGGCCTCGTTGGGCCTAGTCGGTCACGACTTCGACTTCCCACCCACAGCATCCCCAGGTCACCCACAGCATGACTTCGAGCATCCCGGGAACCGGAAAAAAGCCCGCGGTCCGCGGCGTTCGCCGTGCTTGTTCTACGCCCACAGACCAGTCACCAAGGTTGGAGGCTTTGAAGAAGTACACGGATCTGGGCACTGGGTCTGAAGCGCCCAGGAAGGACATCACACGACACGTCAAACGTGTCGATCGTCCATCGACGGCGGGGTGGGTCGATTGTGTTGTGATCGTGTAGCACGCCGGTTGCAAGACACGGGACGCCCATGGTTGGGTGTTGCTTGCGTTTGTATTTGTGCCTGGTCTTGGCCTGGCAGGGTGGCTGGGTTTTGGTTGCGGCAGCGCAAGACTCGACCTGCAGAGTGGTGGATTGAGTAATAGGAAGAACACATGTTGACACCCTGGAGCTTTCAGGTCAGACTTGGAGTTCGTGCAAAACAAGGCGTGGGGCGGAACTTCGCCTTCATGGAGCTTCGCCATGCATGGCCCAACATCGTGTGAAAGAAGCTGAACAGATATTTATATACCTTGGGGAAAGACATGGAAGAACGCCGTGATGTTTTTGATGTGTTTTTGATATTCTTGGTCAAGTTGACCGTTGACCCCAAGAAATGCAAGTAAGACAAGTGCAGAACCCAGAAACTACGACAACTTCTTGGAAGAGTCCCTCCAATCCAATCAAGATCTATGTCCCGCTGTCCTGCTGTGCCACCCCTCCAAGCCGGAATTTAAGTTAAAGCAGTTCTTCACGAGTGCATCCATCGCCGGAGCCATCGCGGGAGACATCGTTCTCCACCCCACCTGGGAGAACGGCACCAGCCAGGCTCCCAAGGTCACCGCCAGCGATTTGACGCCCGCCAGCTGGGAGAAGGCGACATCGTTCGCGCTCGTGCGAGTTTGGGGGAGAAATCATCCAGGACCCACAGATATACACTCCGACTAGTGTGTGTCCCATGACATGTCCCTGCGAAACCTGTGCCCATGGGGTTCTCACTTTTTCTGGGTGACTTTTCGCGAGGAGGGTGACTGTGCCCATGGGGGATATGTGACTTCATGCCGACATGTGCAACTTAACCCTCCCGCTTGTAACAGTCAATCAATGTTTATCATGTTTTTAAAAGAAACAACCTTTACTAACAAACTCTGACCTACCACTGTAATAACATGGAAGTGAGGATTGATGTCAGTAAAACAATGGCCCTTGGGCCTTGGGAAGACCACGTTGCTGTGCGAAACAGCGGGGGTGAACTCCACGTCCATATGGATGTGTTCGTGGCAGTGCATACAGTATATTCCACGCACTCCGTGTATATTAGATAGAATAGATAATAGATCCCGTAAACCACCCCAACTGATCGATAAATATTACCAGGCTACCGCCTGCAGCCGCCGACCCCCAAGGGATAGAACCTTAGCGCTAGCCTTGCTCTATGTTAGCCTTAGCCTTAAGCCTTAGCCTTAGCCTTAAGAGTGCAGACCCAACCCAGCACCACCAAAGCAGGTACCCAAAAAGTCGACTTTTTGGGTACCTCCCAGATTTACCATCGGACGTCAGCTCTTGCATGAACCCCGATCATTGCCCAAGAATTTAGACCCAACCCTGCACCACCAAAGCAGGTACCCAAAAAGTCGACTTTTTGGGTACCTCCCAGGTTTACCAATTTAGACCCAACCCAGCACCACCAAAGCAGGTACCCAAAAAGACAAAGCCTAGAGCATTCCTAGGAAAATGCCAGAAAAGCCTTTGAAAATCTCATAAGCCAACAGAAAACGTGACAAAATCTACGAAAAAGCAAGGGCATTGGCCGGGACCATGCCGCGACCAGCCCGGGATTCGAGCCCAGGACCATTTTGGACCGTGCTTATTTTCCCGCGCGGGTCGAGAGGGTGCCCCAAGATGTAAATCAATTGGGATGGCAGATTCTTGGACAATCCAGGTCACCATCCGGTCGCTTTTAGGGCAGGATTTCGTCACTGCAACAAGGGTCCGGAGGGGTAGGGGAGGTAAGGTCTAGGTCTAAGGCCAAGGACTAGGTCTGAGGCTAAGGATAAGGCCTAAGGCTAAGGCTGAGGCTAAGGCTTAAGGCTAAGGCTAACATCGACAGTCACGCCTCACCCCACGGTGTGGGGTCGGCGGATTGGAACCCCAACTCTTCAGTGGTGTGTCTCTTTCGGGTCCAAACAGGCCCAGTTCCGGGCCCAGTTCCGCATCGGAGTTCCGTTCCGCATCGGCGGTCCGTTCCCTCGTTCCGAAAAGGATTCCTCCCACGAATGGTGCCCACCGGGTCACGGCGATCTGTACCCTGCCATGCTGGGCAGCGGCACGCCGGGGTTCCCGCAGCACTGTCCGGTCCCACCGGTGGACACCGGAAGGACGCGGGTGGACGCAGGCGTGAAGGATGTGTTTTTGCTTTGGACAATATAACGGGTGTGAACTGGGTGTGGAGCTATGGTGACTCGTTCTTGGAAGATGATTTTGGATGATTTTGGAGGATGGTGGGGGATGGTGGAGAGTACTGGCAAACGATTAGCTAACCGAAAACATCAGACCGCAAGCCCACCACCATATCCACCTGGTTGGAGGACCATTCCATCGGGGAAACTGGGGGCCGAAGCCAGCTTGCTCCCTTCAGTTGTCTATATATATGTTATATATTGTTATTTTTCTAGTATTTATTTAGATATTGTTTATCATACTGTATCATACTCATTCATAGCATTCATAGTTCATATTCTATATCTATGAATTTGCAGCTCCTTTGGAAACTTTTTGTTTCACAATTTGTGTGCCCTTTTTAAGAAGGCTTGCAGTGAAACCTGCCCGCAGCCGAGGCTGGACAAGCTGCTGAAGAAGGGCTACAGGTGAGCCGGGCGACGAAGAAAAGAACTCTGCTTGGGTATGAAATGATTGTGTCCAAAAGCACCTTAATTGAAGGCTCGAGGATTCCGAGGCGTATTAAATATATTGCACCTACTTTATAAATATATGACACCCCCTATAAACCTTCATGACCGTTCCTTTTCTTGTACCCTTCACACTTGCCCATACCGAGTCACAGACCCAGCCCCGAGTTTAAGATACGCCACACAAGCAAGTCGAAGGCTGACCGTCCTGACTCGCACTTTGAAAGGCAGCAGTTTGGTTTAAGAGGTCTTAAGAATCTTAGGAATTCCTTTAAACAGAGCTGAAGTTGTGCCTAATGGCCCGCGGACTTTTGCGATTAGGTGTCACTGTGGTCAGAACTTTTCGCTTTCAAGAACTTCGTGCAACTTGCTACAGCCACTGGAGTAAGTTGTGAAAGGCTCGAGTATGAACGCTCTACAGACAAACCCTCGACACCCCCTTTCCATCAGTCTACCTGTGGCGGGTTGTGTACCCAGTGTACCCAGACACTTCAGAGGAATTGACATATTTATCTCCATCGGGATGGTTTGAGGGATCCGTGTAGGCATACAATGGCTATTTATCATTATCAATCTAATCCAACCTAACCTAAGCTAAATCTAATCTGATTAATCTAATCTAATCTGATTCTACTGTCTCTATCTTCCAGTCCCATCGTCGTCCCAATGGGGAGGTACATGTTCGTGTCCAACTCGGACAACTTGGGTGCCACCATGGACTTGAAGATCCTCACCCACTTCGTGCAGTCGGAGGTCCGACGACACATGGATGCCATGCATCGGCCCTTGAAATCATCCCAAATGGAATACAGTGGTTTCAGAGGTTCGATGGCACAGACCTCAAGACGTCCTTTTACATGGAGTTTCATATAAACCACCGACATTGGGGTCTGTGCCATCTACTCTCAAGGTTGTCATTGTATGGTATATCAATTATCCCATATTATACCCTTCCTGGCTTACGAGGTTTTCAGAAATGGTCCTGGAGCCTCAGGGCATACACAATTAAAAGATGAAGTGTTTTGGGAAGTGCCGTTTTTGCACATGCCCATGGTGTGTTGAGAATTGCCTGGCTGAATGGTAGTGTTAGCATGTGTTAGCAGGTGGGCTTTGTGGAAATGGACGGTAGACAAAGCCCACCAACGTCATCCAAAGTCCATCATCATCATCATCATCATCATCATCATCATCATCATCATCATCA
>CAXAMN010024473.1:107430-129520 GCA_963970005.1 Durusdinium trenchii | reverse complement strand
CATCATCATCATCATCATCATCATCATCATCATCATCATCATCATCATCATCATCATCATCATCATCATCATGCAGATGCGAACGTTTTGACACTCACCAGATATCAGGGGTGAAGAGAACTCGCAATAGTTGCATTTATATACTAACTCCTCGTGCATACGCCCATCTCAAACCTGAGTGACCACTGTTCTCAGACTGCCAAGGAACCAAGCAAAATCCCACTCGGTCAGTCAGTTGTTTTCAAGCTGTTGCCCCCGCTCCAGGAGCTGCAGGGCCACTTTCCGTCGGGTAGGTGTCGCCCAAGAACCAGCCAGGTGTCGACGTTTTCCCTCAACTGGTTGGTCAGGCATTCAGGGTCACCATCCATAGCTACCTGCCGAAGTCGGACAGCAATGCTAGCTGAACTATGGTACTACCCAGACACTCCTGGACCCTCATGGTTTTGAGGGGTCTGGGGTTTCTCACCAATCTCTATGGTTTTGAGGGACCAGCCGGGCTGTTTTCACGGAGCGTTTGGGTATAGATGCATGAATATAGGGTCCCAGTTCAGGTCTCTCGACCTCTGGCACGGCCGAACTGGCCGGAACCCGAAGGAGAGAGACCCTCCAGGCGGCCAGACCTTCGTCCTCAGCCGGGACTGGGCGACTGCGGAACCCAAACCACGCCCGGTTTGTAGATGAACATTGCACCACAGGTCACTCAGAATTTCCATGGAGTCCATTGGTGTTCCGGCCGCGGTCTTCCCCACCCAGGCACCCTTCATGATGGAGGTCGCCGAGCGCACGGATGCAGTGACTGGATGGTGAAATTCGGGCGAAACCGCGTGGGGCGGAAATGGGCTGCGGCGGAACATCGGCATCACCGCGAAAAGGACTCACACTAGTGAAGTGAGGGTTCCGAAAGTCACAAGATTCCTCTCAGTTCATAAAATGTAGGGATCCAAGTACCTTCTCAGAAGGTGTTTTGGGTTTGGAGGGTCCAAGTGCCTTCTGAGAAGGTACTTGGATCCCTAGGGAAACATAATGATGAAAACGATAATTAGGGGATATTAGGGGTAAGAGTTAGAGAAGCTAAGTCTAGATCATGGGATGGGATGTGTTCGTGTGCGTGGGGAATCCCAAAAAGATCCCCAAAGAGAGAGACTTTGGACGAAGCGTCCTGACCGGTCTTCGTGTCGTCCTCACCGTTTTCGTGTCGTTCTGAACGGGACCGGAGCAGCGCCAAGGACAAGAAGGGTGGTCATTTAGCTCAGAGCAAGGCCTGGGAGTCGAAAAGGTGTTGAAGCGATGGTCATGTCCTCCACATCGATGCACTGCTAGCAGGTTTCATGGATAGCTTCCATGAAGGTTCATGATCCATATTATTGTATATCATGGTTTCCACGTCATTTGCATTCCTCAGAAATCCCAAGAAAGGCATGGAGGATTTCAGGCCATTGCAGGTGAGGCCCACGCTCAGAAGTCTTTTTCGATCTGCAGAGCACGTGAACAGGGCAGACTGGGGCACTTGCCGGGATGTGTATGTCAAAGGGCGATCCACAATTCTTGGTGGTTTCCCATACGCTTGAAGTTACATTCTGCTAGTATGTAGCTCTATCTATATAAATTTACCTCATCGCTCTAAGGCCGGTGGCCTGCTGCTGCGTGAGTCCGCGCAGTGCCCCGAAGCCGACGAGAAGGACGTGTGGTGTCCGCGCGCGCACTGGAGGGATGGTGGAAGTTGAGGTAGCGGAACTTTCCCCCAGAACTTATTGTGTTTCCTGTTCCTGTTTGCATGTGGGTTTAAAACCCACTGTTTGTGGAGGAAAGTAGTCTTCCAAGAGGCCATGCCATCCACTTCCATGTCAGTGAGCCAGAGTGTAAGCCGCTTTCCCAGAGCAGACGAATGGGATTGGAATAGTTACCATCAACCATGGGGTCATTTGGATGGGACAAATAATGTAGGTAACAGGTAACTATTCGATTCCAGTCCCATGGATGGTCTGGGGTTGGATGGTATGGTTTGTTTTCAACCTTTACTTGGGATGATTGATCCCACTTGGGATGATTGATCCCACTGACCATTTCGTTTCGCTGAAACCACCAGCCAGATGCGGTGTGTCCCAGTCACCACATGATCCTGGCTCTGGACCCTAAGAAACCACTGCTCCTTATGCTGCCGGACCAAGTGGATCATTTACTTGACTTGGGACTTAGGAATAAACTCAACCTTTCCTTTTCCCTGGACCTTAGGACCAACACGGCTGAAGCTCGCATGACAGCGCTCCGCTCCTGTTTGAAACTCGCGACGCCGCTGACGGCTCCCAGGAGTTCCAAAACACCAGCAAGTGCGAATCTTAGACACTGCTTGCGCAGCGTCCACCAAACACTGGGAGGGAGAAGACCGGAGAAAGGCATCTCAGATTAGCAAGAGTATCCAACAATTGATGAATGGACACATAATGAAGCAGCTTGCTTTGAAATCGTTTTGCCCCAGGACCTCCGGGCACGAGGAAGACTAGACTAAAAGCAACTGGCGCGTATTGGCTGCTTTTTCGTGTTCCCATGGACGCACCCATCCCCCTGCTTTTGACCATGTCCCCCGTGCCCACGTATACTTGATCACTCCACCAAAGGGGGCTGAAACCCGGAACAGAGGGATGGTGGGGGGTATCGACACCATGGTTTCCTTATCAGTTGATTAAGAGTACGTAAATGGCACAACCCCCAGATGTTTTTTCGGGTGGGGATCCAGATAAACCACCGAACTGGAGGGATATTTTGCCATCTTCTCTCAACTAATATGGCATCCATTCAAGCCACCTTCATCGACTACAGATTCGCATCCGATGCCCTCCGTTTCAACGGTCGTTCAGACAAGGGCCCCGTGGTGTGGCGCCCGCCATGGTGTCCTAATTCTACGGCACCGTGAGCCACGCCGTGGCCTCTCGTGGCTCGTGTGGCTCGCTGGGACTAGGTACAAGTTCTTCAACACCAACAACTTGTGGGTGGACCTTCGAGCCCTGAAGGAGTGGAACTCGGCCCAACTCGCTGCCTTCGCTGCGCTTTCGCTCCGAACCGGTGGGATGTTGGGCGTGGAGATGGCCGGTGATGCAATTGGGAGATGCAAGAGATACAGTATGACAGGGGGGGTGAACAAGTCCTGTTGGACCACACATAGACCACATATACTTATTACTTATCTCATTGTACTCATACTGCATCGCAAAAGAGTGGGCTGTCTAGTGACAGGTTGACCATCACCTACATGATCATTTGCAGCAAAACCTAATTAAATCGGACACGGTTTGTCACTTGTATATGGGAGAGGTGTTTTTGTTGGCTCAGATTCTGCCGAGCTATACCTTTGCAACCCACTTTGCCACATGCCCTTGTGTTTCTCTCGGGGCACTTTGCGGGGCTATAACTCAGAAATGCAACCAGTCCCCTTGGAAGTGTTCACCCAGCAGCGGTCTGAGCTCAGACATCGCAAGACCCATGACAAATCATGACCACACCTTCATGATTCTTATTATATAACCTTAATGAAAGGGGTTTGTTCAATCCAAATGGGGGTTTAATCCATCAAACCTCCTTGGCCGGGCTCCCCCACCTCAGAAGGCAAGAAAACCGAGTTGCAGAGGCCGGGACTTGAGCTCCAGGACCCAAAAAGCCGTGTGGGTGTGCATTAAAATCGGGCGATAGACTACCCCAGAGACCAGGGCAGGGGTGAGAAAGGGGGAGTCTACTCGTGTCTACTCGTGTCCACGGCTCCGAACTCCCAGAACCTCTTCCGAAAGTTTGATGGGGCGCTGCCTTTGCCGGTGATGAAGAACTCGAAGACAGCCCCTTGGACTGCCGACTGCCTGACGCCTTTGCGGGCCCAGGTGTTCTGTGTTCTCTGGCACCAACGGCTGAGTGTTCCCTAATTAAGAGCATCATGGGGTAGAGCCTGGGCCCGGCTCTACGATTCACCCAAAGCCCTGACATTAGTGGAGGGCTTTTTGGACAGGTGAAGCAGATGAAACCTTTGAACCTTCAAGGGGCCTTTTCAGAAGTTGTAGGTGCCCATTGGTGGAAGACCTGGTCATAGTACACTGTGATTGTTGAGTTGTGCCCGTCCTGACAGGTGTACCCTTTTTCGTATCCCTGAGCCCGGAGGTCCTCCGAGACTGCGAAGAACGGTTCCGCAAAATTAACATCAAACGCACCAGGACGGGCACGTATATATGTTCCAAATCCATCCAAATCCACACGTCATTGGGCCTATCTTGTAGATATACCAATAAGCAATGCCTACATTGACCTCTGGAGACCTGACACCATCCGGGCCGCACACCTCAGGAGTGTCCCCTCTCCGGCGCAGGGATCGCACCAACGTCGCTTAGGTGGATCCTCGGGATAAGGCCTCCACCAAGGCCTTGGGCGTTCTCGGAGACGGGAAGACTTCCGGAGAGGGGGGGGCTAAAGGAGACGAGCTGAAGCAGATGGACCTGCGTGTTCGCCAGAAAGGTGCTGGTGTTCACGGAGTTCTTGTGTTCTTGAATAAGTAGAGGATGTTAGGGAAGAGCCATTCTCCTTGTGGGCTGGGGCATGTGGAGAAAATTTTCCAGAGAGGTTGAGAGACCTGAAGGACCCAGTAGTGGTACACATGAGATGGGCTCATTGGGGTTGTTCACCCTCTCTTGGTTGATTCAACTCTGATCAGCTTTCGGCTCCCCTTTGAGATGGTGCAGGGGACGGTTGCTCTCTCTCTCTCTCTCTCTCTCTCTCTTCCGGCAGCGGCAGCGAAGTCCCTCTCTATGGTTTGCTTTTGTTCCCGTAGCGGCCGTAGCGGTAGCTAAGGATGCACAGATATTCCAAGCTGGCACCTTCTGAGCCAGCCGCTCCCAGGCCGTGATCAGTCCAAGGACCAAACCTGGCCTGGTACTCCTTGAGTACTGTCTGAAAGTGCATGACCTGACCCAGTGAAGCCTCTTTGACCTCGGCCCTAGGCTTCGCTACCACCATTATGGCTATTTCGGAGTCTATTAGATGTAGTTTGTTCCTTCCTGGACAGCGAGAGGTGCTGCAGCTGGAGACCGCCATGGGTGCAGCGATCCAATGTGGGGAAGACCCAGCGATCTTATGCGGGGATCGCGCTTGCCACCGAGTATACCAGAACCAACAACCTCCTGAGATGGCGGTTGGGGTGGGTTTTGGGGGTCTAACCACTTTCTGAATACTGTATATGGTTGGAACCCTAGGGTGCACCAGAACCAACAAAATCCCAAGCTTTTGCTGTAATTACATTGGGTGGCCAAGACCCCCAGTCCCGCGGGCTCGATGGGCTGTTGGATTCATTTTCCAAAGATGTGTTCAGCGCGGTCTCGTCCGCTGCTTCTAGGCCACCTCTCCGTGTGTCCATTACTGTAATAGTTTGAGTCAAGTCCACTGGTTTTGAGGGCTTGCCCTGGCTAAACCACTCAAAGAGGCCCACGGCCCAAGTGATATACCCAAAATTCATCTAATTAAGCTCAGCTCGTCTGGTGCAACCTGGAACCTCCTGCTGAACCAGCCAGCGCCCGCCGAGGCTTCCCCGGTGCTTCGGCGCTGGTGATCCCGCGCAGCCGCTTCGCGCCGGTGAAGACCACCAACGCCCGGGGCGCGGCAGACTGGGGTGGCCAGAAATGGCCAGAAGGTCCTTGAGTTGGATGATGTTAGATGTGGATTGGGAACAATCATGCCTGGAGATGCAAATCAAGAAGCCCTGTACACACAGTATAATTACACACAATTGGATCCTAATGTTTTCTTTTTGAAGTGGGGTGCTCCTGATGAGGAACACCTCACACCTACCATGAGCCAAAATGTCCGTCTCAGGATCTCCTGGCCTTGCGGTCCGATGCCTACCAGCTCACGGAGGACGAAACCAATGCCACACCAGACATGAGCACAGACCGTTATAATTAAAAGAAGGGCTGACCTGGTCTTTGTAGCATGTAATTAATCCTCAAAACAATTGTTTGGTAAAGGCTATCTTACATCAATGGCTCTTGGAATGATAATGTACCCACATCGGGGTGGTTGAAAAGGACTCAATCTATCGGATCATGATGGATCACAGTGGTCCAGTTCCCACAGTGGTCGGAGTCTTTGGCCCTATGGATGTTCCGGGCCGAAAACCTCGCGGAAGACCCCCCACTGATGTTCTGCACCGTCCGATGGTGTCAGCTAGCATGGTGCCAGCTGAGTCAGCTAGCTGCACCGTCCGCTGCAGTTGTGCAAGGACTTTAGGATCGTGCTGAAGGAGGAGCGCGATGGGGTGCCTCCAGATGTGAAGCTGGATGGCATGTACAAGTCGCTTGGATCTCCGCAGCGTTCGCCTGGTGGGGGGAGCTTTGTGCGAACTGGGAGTGCGAACTGGGGGTGATCCGGATTCGCCCCTACGGCTCCAACCACCTCCTGAGAAGGTGCTTGGGGTGGGTTTAGAGGGTCCAAATACCTCCTGAGGAGGTACTTGGAGCCCTAGGGAGCATTGAAAAGCCCAGCTCTCCACCTCTTCCAGGTGAAAAACTAACCCGGCCTCATGCCGTTTCCACGGCCATAGATTGGCCCTGGCGCCGGTTTCGCCGGTTTCAATTACCCCAAGCTATAGTGTTTGGGTGATACCCGTTTGGGATCCAGTCGTTTTTGAACCTCAGAAGGTACGACTGCACCCTTAAAACCCGACATGACAGTGCCTCCAATCACCTGAGAAGGTACGACTGGATCCCTAGGGATAGGGCTCCAAGTCTCCGGATCCCATGTCAAAGCTCTCTCCGGCGGCTCTTCCAAATCCTTTTTGGGGGCCCACCAACCTTCAGGCCACGGCCGAACTGTCACGAAGGAATCCCTTCACCCAGGCACTTCTTTGGCACTTCTTGGTGGGTTTTAATGGTCACTGTGGACTACCTATGCCCTTTCAGTCCGCATAGCCTCGCGCAGCAGTGGGCGGCAACAACGGCTGGTCGCCTACCTCTGGTAGTAGATAGGCAGCGCTCCGTGTCGAAATCGACACCACGCGCCCTACATGCTCGTTCACACAGCACTGGACACCGGGCGGCAATGCGAACCCTCTCTTTGTCTCAACCTTCTTCGCTCACACGCCGCGCGTGGTTGAGGTTTACGGACGCCATGGAGAAGATGATCCCCAACGGTGCTCCCTCGCTGGTGGGCACGGATGCATAGGAAGTTGGGAGCACCGCGTTTCTCAAATGTGGACTCTTGAATGACCCTCCCCATTTGGATAGTGAAAGCTTATATCAATAGGTGGGGTTTATGACTTTCCTGTCGAAGTTCCAGCAGAAAGCATTCCTTAAAAAAGTGGCATCCACGTCGAGGTGAATTGGATGTTCACTGGTCACTGTTTCTGGTGTCCCGGTTCGGATCTGGGTTTTGACATGCAAAGCTTCTGTGCGTCGAGGTTGGGCTGCTCAGCTAGTTTGAACATATCTTGTTCAAGGTCAGTGGCTCTCACAGTCCTATCCAGGTGTGAAAGACTGACCCCAACCTCCTTCCACCACGAAACGCTTTTCATCAAAACCTTCAGCTCTTCAGCTTCTGCTCCAGTTCATCCTCCCATTTTGGGATCTCCTTACTGCTTTGCTCACTCAGAATCCCAACTCCGGTTTGCCACACCTCGCCCACGCCGTTCTGCCTCCCGAGGCTGCAAGAAGTTGGTGGTGGAAGGAGAGGTGACCTTCGCGAAAGACGTGGTTTGGGGCGCCCAGTGTCGTCCGGCTTCGTCGCAGATCGCACGTTTGGTTTGGTCCTTCTTGTCCGCACCAAAGCGATCCAAAGGGATCAGAGAGGTTTGGTATGGGTTTTGTTCTGCGTGGGCAACGTGATGTGTGGGAAACGTGATTGGAGCGAAGGTCTGCTGGACCCCCCCAAAGCTAATCGCTATTGGGCTCCAACCCTCAGGTGCTGGTGGGTTTTGGTGGGCTGGCTGCCTTCTGAGCATGTGGTTGGAGCCCTAGAGAATGGTATCCGATTTGGACAGGATAGCGTGACAGGTTGTCCATCAATCATTCGTCCGATGCATATCCGTCAAACACAACAACGACCCAGACAGGACCTGAGACTGAGACTGCTACATATTGCCATGCATTGTGGTGGTTAACAAAGGCGTCAATGTAGGCAAACAAAAATCACCAGTCCCATGGAATCTACTTGCAGTGGAGCGTCACTTGTAGATCGGACCATCCAGTTAATGTCGGTGTTTGTCTTACAGTGGTTCAAGGTCGTGTTCGAGTTCAGGGTTTGATTTGAGGTCAAAGGCCCGGGGAACCCATGCTTTTCTAATACATCCCGCATCTTCCTATCATGAACATGGAAGGGACTACATCCTTCTCCCCTACACTTTAGGGCCATTCCAGCCATTTTACGACCAAAGAGCGCATTCTATACCACCCCCATCCACCCCGCCGCGCCGGCTGGTTGCGGCTGGACCGTGCCCAGGTCATCAAGGGCACTGTAACCATTAAGAACACCAGCGGCGGCTCGAAAGAGGCAGGGTTCCAGGGAAGAACATCGGGGCGATTCCACTGGCAGGTGCAAACCTATTGAGCTTTTCACGTGAAGGGCTTTGAAGGGCTTGGGGCCTTGGGGCTCGGCCCAAAGGTGCGAATCTTTATAAGACCATTTACAGTGGATGCGGATCTCAAGACTGGAAGGATCTCAGATCTTCCGAATCTTCCCATGTTGAGGAACTCGATCGGACGATTGGAGGAAGGAAACTCATATCCATCATCTCAACCCGGGACAACTGGACCACTGACTGCCAGAAACGGGGACAACCCATCGTCCCTTTCTTCCATGAGGTCCGGGACAACCCATCGACCCTCCCAGGTCCGGTCCACCGATCCCCCCAGGAAGGTCTCCACGGACCGGTCCAGGCATGACTCGTTTTGACTCGTGGGACTGACATTGATGTTATATGTGACCGTGAGTTCGGAAGCAGCTGGTACTGTCCGCTGGTATATTATATACCCTGAGAGTCAAAGACTATAAAAAGAATGGTCTGACTAGGTGACCCGAAAAGGAACAACCTTTACTTCAGCCGGTCAAAATATAGTCGACTTGGACTTCTAGGGACTATACCAGGACCCTCCTGTCGGGGTGTCTATTTCTAGCTCCAAACAGCTGGCTGTGATTCGGGGTGTCCATTAACATCCATTCACCACCCCGACTGGGGGTCCTGGTAGTGATATGCATTAGGGTGGTTGATTTCCAGTCCCATGGACAATGGAATTTTTGGGTGTAATAGGTGTTCAACCTTGCATCATCTCGATGTGTTTCGATGTGTGTCTCGATTTGGATATGACGTCAAGACCCGAACTGCGTAGACGGCCTGGACCTTCCTATGCCTGCTTATGCACCACAGAAGGGTCGTGAATATGCAGCCAAGCAGGGAATATGAAATGTCCTCTAGATCTCTTGCTTTCAGCTGGTTTCAGCGTTGGCTTCGTAGCAAAGCATGCGGACTCATCCTTCAACCAACTCGAAGGTCCCATATGCGGTCACTAGGCGCCTGGCGCCTGGCCTGCTAGGGAGAGACATCAAACGTTTTGTTTTTGACGGCCGTTGTCAGGTGCCCTCCGGCACCTATGAGGATACCACCAAGGCGTGGGACGTGCACCGCAGTGCTTCGCCGCATCGACGTTCGGCGCTGGTCCATTCACCATTCCGACGGTGGGCTTTTGGGAGCCTTCAAGCAAGTGAGTAGAAGGAGGTCACGTGTCGGGGTGGTGTTTAGTCCCATCAAGTGAGTGGATCATTTGTGACTCCTGGTGTAGACCTATATATACTTCTTCTCAGTCCTCAGGCATGAAGCTCTGGGCCCCCAGTGCCCTGTAGCTCATGAGGAACCAAGGATGAAGCCCCAAACACTGGGCCCAGGAAGACAGTTTTCGGGTGAAAGAGTGAGCCCAGAGCAGCAATGTGGGTTTTTCAAGTTTCAGTGATTGAAACGAACAGAATATAACATAGTCATGTGTTTAAAAACATGTTGAAAGAACTTCTGACTTTAAAGCCAACCCAATTCAATTGGTGCGATGAGAAGACGGTTTGCTTCCCTCCAGGAACGAACTTGGAACATTTGGGAACGGACCTTGAGGTTTGGTTGATCGAATGAAGATAGGCCTCCTTCTTCCCGTGCGTCCGCGGACCATGACCAGAGCCAGGCCGCCCGTTAACCAACCTAACATGTTAAGGATTGCAGCTTGGGTCTGTGGGGTGGATTGATTATATATATATATATATCGATATGTTCATCAATTGGAAACGCTGAAATTTGGGGACTGGTGAGAGAATCTCCAAGCGCCCCAAGTGCACGGGGCTTGTCGACCTTCGGTCAGGAGCTCTGAGTCGAGCGCCCGCGCTCGCGCTCGCGTGGGCGGTGCCGCCCCCGTGGCAGCTTTCAAGGTCAGGTCATCAATGCCCCAGAGGAGGTGCAGTCGAAACCATTTAGGTTGATGAAACACATTATTTGATGGGAGCGTTGATATCTTGTTATCAAACATGGACAGTATATATAAGATCTTGCAAGAGGTTGTTCTTCAGGGTATTTGAGGGATTTTAAGGGGGGTGTTCACAGCACCAGCCACATGCAGGTGTAATTTCTGGGAGGAGTGCCCTGAAGGCCACCATTTTTTGAGATCATTCTCAGGCAACCTGAGGCATATACATATTTCAAGTGTATATTATATATGTATAATATTACTAATACTTGAAAAAGTCATACCACTTACAGCACACCCACAATAAAGATCATAAAGATCATGCACATGTTGTGCAACTGGCAAGACTTCCGTGCTGTGCATGATTCCGTCGATCACTACCATCGGCAGATTCAACAAATCCAAAACCAATTGCTGAGCAAAAACGCATGCGACGCCCACCGGCACAGCGCATCGTTTCGGTGGGTTTCTTCAGTCAGCAGGGCCATTTGGTGGGGACCGCGGGCCTTGGCATGGATCGCACTGAACAGCTAGGGGTCAGGAAGACATGACCTTCGGAGTTGGACAACGTTGGGGTACTCCCTGGTCCTTTGGAACTCCCTGGTCCTTTGGAACGCAAGGAGGGAGCTGATTCCAGTTCTTTTTGGGGGGAGTTCTGTAGGTCATGTCCATATCTATAGGATTCTATAGGTCTTACATACTGCCACACCTCCGGTACCCCTGAACAGTTTTCATGGGCGTCGGGACGTCCGCGGGGTTTGGGTCTCCAGATTCCGGCGAGGGACCACTCTTCGGAACGACTTCTTGGGAGTCGACCTTCTTCTCCAACCTTCCCCACTCTGAAGGAGGAGAAGTTGAACCAGAAAGGCTGCTTTGGGAGTGGAATTGTGGTGGTATTGGATGCATACGGATGACGGTGCCCAGACAGGTCCAGGTCAGGACAGTGCAGTCCGTGAAGGACGTGTTTGAACAACTTTTCCGGTTGGAAGAGGTCTTTTTCCGTACTGCATCATCCAGCTGGTGCAAAAACTCTATACCTTTTTGTGGTATCGGTATGCATAAACCATTGGTTTACCCCATCTACCCCGAAATACGCATCCTACAGCTGGCTGGACTGTGAAAGGCACAAGAAAGAGAGCCGTCAAATGGCCCAGCGACCAATCAATTTGAACTCTATCCGCTATGTCAAAGACCATCTCTTGCGGCCCACAGCGGCCTCCATTTTGTCCGGAAAAAGGTTGCAACGAGAAGAGCTCCACTGATGTGATGTCATGTCTATGATTTCTTGATGTAGGTGTGTGCAATTGCAGTAATTATTTGCATGTTCCTCTTTTTCGAGGCATTCCAAGAGCAAGGGAAACGGCGTTCCACATTGTTGTTGCAATTAATTAGTACTTCAGAAATCTTCTGAATGTCGATCCTCACTCCATGTCCGAGCGCTGTGTCTTTTGGCTTGACTTTTGGCGCAAAGAATCTTCGCCTGTGGCTGCAAGCCTGCTTCCACGGCAAACGAGAATGAATGACCGCTAGAAACTGTTGGCTTGTACAAACCTAAAAGGGCTTCGCGGGCCACTGGGGCAAACTTCCATCTTGTATGAATTGTTGGGCGTCTTTGTGAGACGACTCTGGGACGAGTCATGCCCGCCAGAGAGAGAGAGAGAGCCGATTTGTTTCAGATTGTCCATGCAGAGACGCCCAAACAGAATCAACTAGATAGATTAGATAGAAAAGTAAAGAAATGTTAATCCCCACTGATAATGTTTTGCAAACCATTTCTATCTATTTGGGTGCCACTATGCAGAGATGCCCCTTGTTTCAATGACGGCCGTGCAGATTTGCCATGGCCATGTCAAATCCAATGGCGATATTCGAGACGGTGCGGCGAGTTGCGATGCCAATGGGGTGGTGTGGGGCGTGTTTTTTTCCAAGTAAAACGTTTAAACCAAACCGATAGGACGTGATCTGTGCATGGAATGGGCTCCGTTGTCGTACCTCCTAAACGGTTCGGTATGAGTCGGACCCTCCTGCGCGCCCGCACCCTCCCAGTCCCACCTTCTCCTCAGGTTCGGTACGAAAACGGAGCCTTAGGGGAGGTCAGAAACTGGTCTCTTCGTTCCTCCAACCTTGTCCAGATCATGCCACTTGCTTTCCTTTGCTAACAGCCAAGTAAAAAGGAGAAGCAAACGAGCAGAGAAACCAACGTTCCAATATTCCAATACTGTAGTTGTTGGTGATGTTGATGATGATGTTGTTGATGATGATGATGTACTGTGGTTTCAGAGTGAATGGCACAAACACAAAGATGATCAAAGATGTGTGCTTTTTTTGATAAGGGGATTGTGCCATCTACTCGGAAATCAGTGTGTTTCTTGCTAGTTTGCTAGTCACGTGCGCATGGTTGAAAACCCTTGGACCTCCCAATGGGCAGTTCCCAAAAAGCGCATAACCTCAAGAGTCCAAGAGTGAGGTCGAAAAATATCTGAATGGGTTTAAGGAAAATCTCCAGGAAGCCAGGGTTTTCAGATGTCTTTCACCCTCAGAATAATGGGTTTCCTGCGTTTCCTGTTGAATTTTTCCCTTATATAAGCCAATTCTTGGAACAAATCCCTGCCCATCGCAGACAGATGACTTGTGTTCTTTGCAGATGGGTCAACACCCCAACTCACCTCGTGGTAAAGACTGCCTCACATCGGTCTCGACCGAAAGATGGTGTGAAGAAAACTATTCGGGGACCTCGGGGGGGCATCTCAGGGCCTTCTTGTTGTGGTAAAGCCGATGAAACCATGCCCCGGTCGCCCGTGCTCGAACTCGAACCCTCACGAATTTCCTGGCAAACACCACCCTAACGCGATCAACTCTCGCAGGCGCCTGCCCTCTCTGTGCTTGTTGCTAGCTTCCTGCCGCCCATCGACCTCGGCACCTGGCGCCGCACGGCGCGCGCGGCCGCGGCGACGAGCCGCTCGGTGCCACGTCCAGCGCTGTGGGTGCTTGGCGGCACGGCGCCCCCGTCGCTGGCGAGCGTGGAGGGATGGGATGAGGAGGCAGAGAGGCCAGGTGAAGGTCGGGAGGGTGATGGGTGGCTAGGCGGTGAGGTCGGGCTCAAAAAGCATGTGCACCCGGAAAACATCATGATAAGAGTCCGTTCCAAGAACAGAGCCTGAACAGGCATGTGTGGAGCCAGGTGAATTCCGATGGCCTTTTTGAGAAAGTACTGCTGAGAGAGAGAGGGGGGGAGGGAGAGAGAGAGAGAGAGATAGAGGAGAGAGAGATCGAGATACATTAATGCTCATATCAACATTTCTAGCTTTGAAGGGTTTTTTGGCACACTTGTTTGCACACTCGTTGTGTTTTTAAGTCATTTGGATCCATTTGGGCCTGGGAGGCCTTTTGAGAGTGTGCCAACGGTGCTGAATTCGGAGCCCTTCTACCGAGACGTCCTGAATTCTGGAGCTGCTTTTGACAGTGGTAATGACGGTGCAAGCGGTTTGCAAGGTGGTTTGAATGTAATAACCTAATACATCCTAATACCCATTTGGTGGTAAACCTTGAAAGCATCATCTTTTTGGGTGGCTTGGACTGTAGAAGGTTAATGGATGTTTCTAGGAGCACTGAGGGGGGTTGGGTATATCCAACAAACAAACATCGTAGCAACACAGCTTGTGCCAACATCACTGCTACGAATACATCTCCACTGGGGACTGCCAGGTGGGAGGTGCTGACACCACTGCCAGCCCGGCGCTATGGCCATTGCTGTGCCATTTTGAAGTCGGACGCTGCAAGGGAGTTGCAGGGGTGTTGACAGGTTTGGAGGGTGCCCGACTTATGACATGTGGCTTGAAGTTAAACGGTTAAACAAACACCATTTGATTTGCTTGGTGCTTTCATTGGCTAGGAGAACAACACGCCATGCTTTTGGCATTTTGGGGCACCCATTGGACCGTAGCCTGCCCTCCAATTCGTGCTTCGGCACCTGTGACGCCACAGGTCACATCCCGGTCCAGATAGGCTTAGGCGGCTTAGGCCTTGAGATCCAAACAAGACCCAGAGGATCCCACCTTCACCATCCAAAACCACCAAATGTAGGCGATAGGATCCACCACCGGATCGTTTGGGACAGGCCATCGAACAGGTCGCCTCGCTGGAGGCCGGGTGCCTACCCAGTAATGCCCTTGTTAGCAATGCCCGGAGCCCCTAGGAGCATCCTCTTGTTCCTAGTAGGTGAGGCCAGGAGTCCCTATAGGTATAGCGTCCGATCGAGCTGTTTGTAGCGAGGCCAGGAGCCCCAACGAATCGCTTCACCTCATGGCATCGATTTGCAGGACCTGTACCTGCTCGGCGGCGTCGGTGGCCCCCGGGAGGCCTTCCGCTGGAATGGACAACGTTGGATTGAGCGCCTGGGATTGAGTGTTCCGGGTGAGCTCCCGGAGGAGGCATGGCGCCAGGTCGCGTGGATGAGGGTAAAGCCATGTAAACCCCATGTAAACCAGGGAGGTTGGTTTGATTCATCAAAAGATCAACATTACATGGGACCACCCCAAAGACCACGACAACTAAACTGCCAGTGAAAAGTCTGAATAGAAAGGAAAGTCGGGATTTTGCATGACGGTCTTGTCGTTCTGGTCTTGGGGGATCCTAAGCATGAGTTTCCATTCGCGGTTCAGACGGTTCATTCATGATTTGGGCCTCCATAATTCTTTGAGATTGCACCCCCTTCCCACGGGGCATGGTGGGGCGCACACAGACACACACACACACAGACCGCTTTTTGCATGGCTGAGCCTGGTTCCCTGCAACAAACAGCAAGCGTACTTTTCTGTAGTAATTCGTAATTCTAACAAATTTAACAACCAGGTGGAGTAAACTTTTGAAAGGTATCCTGAGCAGCCTGTTTAATTTTCGAACTGCAACACCAACGGAACGACCCAAATCCCAAAGCAGGAGAGGCCTAAATTTACAAAGGAATTGTTCGACTAATCATTAGCTCTGGGGTCGCCAAGACAAGGGGATCAAGGTATGGATGACCATTGTGCTCAGGGTCGTCCCATGTGGAGCCTCCCAACCATAGTGTGTTCTTGAATGTCATTTTTTTGTTCAGGGTGCTTTTCTTATAATTTGTTCAAGTCCAACAGCACAAGACGACCTCATACTACTCAATCAACTACTCACTACTCATTTCGGATATCATTCAGAAGCTGAGGCTTCCAACCATGCCGGTGCCCCGTGTGGACGCTGCAGCCGGGGGCCATGGATGTCGTTTGATGGGTTGGGTTCGCGTGCTCGGAACAGTATCGGTAGGAATTCGGAATGCATGTTCATCCCCAATTGATACAACTTGTAGTTGGGTGATGTTGGGTATAGATCTGGTACCAGTCTTCCGCCCATTCCCAGCCAAGTACAGAAACAAGTAGATGCATCCTGCACCGCTCATTCCCAGCCCCGTCAACGACTTGAGGCTGTCTCCTGGGCCTCTTATCTCTACGTGCTGGGCGGCGCCGGCAACGCGAACGCCTCCAACCGGCCGCTGGCCCATTGCAGCCGATGGGCACCGCAGGCAGCCGAGGGATGCCCCGTCTCAGCAAGATGTGCTTCTAACTGCGCGTCGGAGCGATGCCAGGAGCTTCTAGTAGCGTCCTTGCTCGGAGCCCCTAGTAGCTTCTTGTTCCTAGTGAAGAACACATGCAACTGTGAGGCTGTGAGGCCGCAATATGCCACAATCATGAGGTCACTCTTAGATTAGAAAGATGTGGGTTGTGAGGCCCCAGACATGCGAACCGGCTGACATAGCAACACAAAGGGTGGCGAGGCATTTGGAGGTGCCACCGGCCAACTCAGATGTGGAAACTATACCTGCTACATCCTGCTAACACAAGGAAGACAACTAGTGGCATCTTGTTACTAGTAGCGATGGCCTCCGACCTACTTGCGATGGCCTTCATGGCTTCCACCGAGCATAGCGTCCTTGTTACTAAGTAGCCTAGTAGCTCCTGGTCCTATATATTCTGCCAACCGGCCAGGCCGCCTCTTGGGAATCGATCCCCGCCATGTCCTGTGGTCGTGCCGCCCTGGCGGCCGCGGCTCCGCTGGGCCGTGGCGTGGTGGCCACGGGCGGTGGCCCGGGCGAGCGCCGGTGCGAGCGCTTCGATGAGACGGCCTGGTGCTGGAGACCGGCGCCCGCCATGGCGCTAGGCCGGCAGGGCCATGCGGCAGTGGCCGTGGAAGGCGAGACGAGGGTTCAAGTAGATTGGGTTTCCGGCGCGAGCAGCCGGATGGCCGAGCTAGATGCGTCTAAGTAATACAAAACTCTATGTACTGTAATACTATACACGAAACTGTACGCAAAACCCTGGTAGTCCTGGCCGACCAGGTCACCTGGTGGTCCTGGGGGGCCGAGCTCATGGGCGTCCCAGTGCTGCCGTGGAGATTTGGTTGTCGAACGCGAAGGCTTGGGTGCCCTTGGCACCTTTGCAGCTGCGAAGGCGCCGAAGGGGTGAGCCTACATGGAGAGGGAGCTTCAGTGATGTAAGTGTGTGTGTGTGTACCGTATACATCCATATATATATATATAAAACTGTCATACTGTATACCCTGACCTCCTGTGTCAAGCCACGGGAAATCATTCATTCAATGGTCAACACCATTGGGCGTCGACGTAGGGATCACTCCATCACCTGTGGCACCAGCCTTTTACAGAGATGAGAGTTCAGCACCCAACGTTTCTCCCATATAGATCGTTGGCCTCAAACCCAGGGCATCCAGGCAGTTACCACGATGTCGCTGGGGGTCCCAGTGGTTCCAGTTCGACTAAAACCATAGACCAAACGAATCCCTGGTTCCTTATATAATTAGTGATTTGCCTGGGATGCGCTGGGTTTGACGTCCAGGAGGAGAGACGTTCCTGTTGAGGGTGCGAGACGTAAACGTGACCTGTACTGTGCTTCTCTGAAGCGGTCAGCACTGTTGGTGTTTCATGGCGTTTTCGCTCACCTTTACGCTGGTGGTTGAGAAAACACAGCTCTTTGTCATTTGTATACTCAGTTTCAAAGTCGACTACGTGAAGGTACCCAGTACCTTCAAACTATTTACAAACGTGACCAGGACCTACTGCTGGGATCTCAAAAGGTCACTGGTGCCCGACATGTTGTTGGCTTCCTGCCAATCACGCGAGCAAGCAAGCAAGCAAGCAAGCAAGCAAGTTTGAAGTGTTTAAGTTATACTGTTTAAAATCATAAGTCATGTTCATGCCAAAGTAAAATACACATCACACTGTGACATCAGAGACGAGATGAAACCGTGTGGACTGGATTGCATGATCTGCCCACCCTGTACGACAGTCCACTGACATCCAGGACCAGCGTCCAGGACCTCCCCTCGCAGGGTTGCGGCAGGGGAGAAAGGTGATGGTAGGTGGGCAGGCTAGATCGTCCAATGCCAAGGTGTTTTGCCCCCTAGACTAGAGCTCCGGGTGCCTCAGAAGGTATGACTGGACCCTCCTGGCACCCACCCCAGTCCCACCTTCTCAGAAGATATTTGGAGCCCTAGGGTTGATGTGCCTTCGGAACCCCAGGTGCAACCCTGCAGCTGCCGTCCTCTCTGGGCACATCTACGTTTGCGGTGGCAATGATGGAGCGCGGTCCTTAAGCGCCCTGGCGGGCATGTTTTGCTGGAATCGCCGACACCAAGAGGATTTCCCAAAAGGCTTTCCAGATGTTTTTTGAGGAAAATCGCTGGGTGACCCAAACAGGATTTTCAAGTTCTCCCATGGAAAGTCCGCCACGACCACCTCGGCGAAAGCAAGCCACGGCCACCTAAACCGTGAGCTGAATGGACTGTCCTAAAGTATGGAAGTCCTGAGGACCAGACCCCATACACTCCATGTATGGAATATACCGTAGGGATCCTGGCCCATATCCTCAGGTTCGGTGGTTAGACACCCCTGGCATCCACCCCAACCATCGAACCTCGGGAGGTAGGCCAGGAGCCCTAGGGATATATGAATGTATGCCGCCCCCACACAGACCTCCCTGGCACCACCCCAATGTATATAGGTCAATATGCCAGTCTCATGGGTCGTGACGGTCGTGTCTGGGACCTAGATGTTCGTCCTCCAATGGTTGGGTGGGGTCCCTTAAGTGAGTGGATCATAGCCACTCCCACTCCATGGAACTACTGGTTGTTTTATGGTCATTCCAGGACTCCAAGACACAACCTGTCTAGGACTAGCAGAGTGATCAGGGCCTGGGGGGTTGCTTGACCTGCATTCCAGGTCGATCAGACGACAGATCCCAGACCATCCATGCACGGACTAGTTATTTATGTATTTACGACATTCCGTACCCCCCCACCTAAACCTCCACAGTGATGTAAACAAAAATCATGAACCTGATCCCAGACCATCAAAATGGAGTGTTTGGATCCTGTGAACCATTGGCTTTCCTTCCTCGCTCCGCTTGCGCGGTCCCGTCACAGGCGCGGTCGAGCGCTTGGATCTCACCGAGCTCGATGCGCCGCTGTCCCGTCCCGTGGCGACGTGCCGATGGGCATGGCTTCCCAGCTTGCAGGTGGCGCGGAGTGCGGCGCAGGCAGTGGTCCGGGTGCTCAGATGGAGAGGACGGGCGAGGGATTGAGGTTTTTTCACCTGAAACGGTGTCCTGAGAAGGGCGTTTGGTGGGGGGAGATTTAGACAGGGTTTTCTATTATTAGTAATCAACCACATGATTTAGATTTGAGCATTGGCAGGAATTGGCCGGAGGCCGGGCAGGTTCGTGTAGCATTTGACTGGAATCATGGAAATAAGCTCCAGTGGTTTGGACAGTAAGTGAAAGCTCCAGGTGCCATTGAGTCCTGAACGTTTTGATCCTTTCCAGCTCGGCCCGACGTGGCGGCGTCGGTGGAGGCTCCGAGCCTTGCCCGAACCGGGTCGGGTCATCCGATGTCTCAGGGCCCGTCCCACGGCACCATGGATGGACTTGAGATCCAGTTGGGTACCCCAGCAAGGTCCTAGTTCAGGTCACTTCACCTGTCGACGGGGAGTGCATCAGACCAGGCTTCGCCACGGAACCGTCGACCTTTGCAGCACAGAACGTCCGAAAGACGCCCAACCGCGTGAGACGCAGCACAGCCCAAACGGCCGAGCCGCCGCGGCGCGGGGACGGAAACCGCGCTGGACTCGTCTCCGGACTCGGCCCGTCGGGGGCTGTGGAGTGGTGCGGATGGACCTCGAGTCGTGGCTGGATGCCCGGCTTGCCTCAGCCGCAGCCTCAGGAGAAGGAGGAGGTTCACAGGTCTCTTTTTAACACTTGGTTCGGCATAATGTTTTTAGAGAAACGGCGGAAATAGACTGACCGAAAAACACTGTGGTAAGTTGGATCTTGATGAATCAACCACCTCATTGGGAGTGTGAAGCCGCTTCAGTCCTGTGATCAAGATTCTACATGAATGAAATTGAAATGCATCTACTCTTTGGGGAACCTTCAACAAAGCTACTCTATGCCTGGACCCGACTTCAAGTACATTAAAATACTCTACTTCGAGTGATCCCCACCATGACATTTCAATCATTTGTCGTCATGCCATGGTGAGGAACATGTTGCCATGGTCGTGAGTTTTGTGGTTCTCGACTTTGTTTGTGGGTCCTCGGGTTGTGTGGTGTGATTGTGTGCTGCGAATGTGTCTTGTGGTTGTGTGTTGTGTTCGTGGTCGTTTGTTTGTGGTTGTGATTGTGTTTGTGGTTGTGTTTGTGGTTGCGGTCATGTTTGTGGTTGTGTGTTTGTGACTGTGTTTGTGTGTTTGTGGTTGTGTGTTGTGGCTGTGTGTTTGTGATTGTGTTTGTCGTTTGTAGTTGTGTTTGTCGTGTTTGTGGTTGTGATTGTGTGTTTGTGATGGTGCTTGTGTGTGTGGTTGTGTGTTTGTGATTGTGTGTGTTTGTGATTGTGATTGTGTGTGTGGTTGTGGCTGTGTTTGTGATTGTGTGTTTGGGTTGTGTGCTGGTTGAGGTCCGCCGGGGAACGCTGCCAGCCAAACCTCGCGGATGAGGTCCGACCGGGAACACTACCAAGCGGAACCTCGCTGTTGAGGTCTGGCGAGGAACTCTGCCATCCGGAGCTGGCGGTTGAGGTCCGGCGGGGAACACTACCATCCGGAGCTGGCGGTTGAGGATGACGCGGAGGCGGAGGAGGATGAGGACGAGAAGGGGGACGAGGAGGAGGAGAGGAGAAGGGCGGCAGCTGACATTACAATCTAACTCTGTCAGGTGGGGTAAGATTGGATAATTGACCCAGTTAAAGATATGCATGTACAGGTGCGTAGGGCGCCATTGTACGAGCTGAGACTCCAGGTGTTGGTCCAAATGAGTTGACCCTTTGTTCCCTCACATTGCTCACCCTCACCCGCTGCTTTCGAGCCAGTGCTCGTTCGATTTTTCTGCGCGGATCTTAGATAGATATAGTACTAGTAATATAGTACTTTGGCTGTAGTATCTTGTAGCGCGAGTTGGGTCCATTTTCAGAGATGTCCACTTGTAAATTTATGACCCCGACGTGTGGCCCCCCTGGTGTGTTGGTCGTGAGGCACATTTTAAGTATGCGGTGTGTGTGTGTGCCTTTTTCAAACCATTTCTTTATATACATACATTTACAGATCAGTATTGTATATGCCATGTGTTTATATATAATTTGTACTAGTTATTCCTTTTTGCATGTAGGTTACTCTATGGAGCTTCGAATGCACGCAGCAAAGAATCTATTTGTTCCAGCTGCTTTGGTCAAGGCATGCTTGGTGGTTTTCCTGTCCATTCATTTTGCCTTGGTTGGCGTCTCGGCGGGGAATGCGTTCGGATGGAGAACCGGACTCCTGGACTCGGAGCATCCAGCTATTCTTCACACCTCCCTGACGCATTCGTGGATCTCAGGGAGGGTTGGTTTCAGACCTTGGTAAAGATGTGCTGGATGTGTGCTGATGTAAGGAAAATTACGGCGATGCGTGGACTAGTTCGAAGCCACCCACTCTTCAATTTGAAGAGCCTCTCATGTCAAGCAGAGTCAGTACAGTGGTTTCAGAAAAGATTGCACAAACCCAATGTTTTTTTGATGGGATTCCTTTGTGGGATTGTGCCGTCTACTTTCCATCCACAGTATTGATTTTTTTGGAACCTGCTGGGGCATCAGTAGCTTCAAACTGACCTTTTTAAGTTTCTACCCACCTCTTGCATGACATCTCTTGGCCGCACGGGAAACCCCCAACAAAGCTCAGACATACCCAGAAACATGTATGGAATTTTATAGAAATAATGATAAGTTTGATTGTGTTTTCATGTTTTTTGCCTATATACATTGGTTGGTTTCAAGGGACAATGTAATGTCGACATCGTATTAATCAACGGCCCCCCCCCTAGAATCAACAAGGTCTGAGATTGGAGGTTTTGGAGATCACATCCCCCTAATAGTGGGGATGACCTGATGATGAAAGGGAATTTGATTTGGAAGAATTGGAATGAAAGGGAATTAGTATTTGGAAGAACTGAGATGAAAGGGATTTAGTATTTGGAAGAATTGGAATGAAAGGGAATTAGTATTTGGACGAATTGGAATGAAAGGGAATTAGTATTTGGAAGAATTGGAATGAAAGGGAATTAG
>CAXAMN010024473.1:59295-107420 GCA_963970005.1 Durusdinium trenchii | reverse complement strand
ATGAAAGGGAATTAGTATTTGGAAGAATTGGAATGAAAGGGAATTAGTATTTGGAAGAGCTGGGATGGAATGATGAGATCCATGAGAGCCCAAATACTAATTCCCTTTCATCATGAGGTCCATGAGAGCTCATCATGGATGAGGTTGACTAATAGAGGGGGGTACCCCACTATTAGAGGGGGGTAAGGGGTGTATGGGGGGTACCCTTTCTGAGCTTCTCAAATTGCAGATTTCGATAGAGTCTTAATAAGGAAAAATGAAAGAATTTTCCTAGAGAGTTTTTGGAAGTTCTAGGAAAACTGTTGCTTTGGGAGAGCATTGGTAATCAATCAGAAGATCAGTTTCACCATGGCAAGACAAGAAAATATTGAAAAGGCAAAAAGAACAAAACTAATTAAACACATATATATTTAAGTAATTATATTTTTCCTGGTGGGACAGGGGGTAGACTAATAGGGGTGGTTTCAGCCAAGCAAAATTTTTAGTATAGGGTGGTGACTGTGGAAATTCATAGTTCAAATTAGTGTATTATTGGGGCCTGAACGCTGGGTAGACTAATAGGGGGGGGTTGCCTAATCCCAAGCCAACATTAGGCATATATTTCCTTATACAGGCTCCTCCAAAATCACAAATTTTAGCACGGCACAACTTGGATTTTTTGTCCATCTCTTTTTTGAACCTCCCTTCTCACCGGGAACCAGTTCGGATATGCAAAGACCTCGTTGCCAACTTCAACGGTGATGGAATTTGTTGGGGCTGAGCTCCAGAAAGACACACCCTCCAAGGACATGACTTGCAGTTGGTGTGCCGACGCCTGTGGCAGTGGCTCACCACCGCGGCAGAGTTGTCTGCGGAGGAGACGTTGAAGAAGCAGCGGATGCCTGGTGCCGGTAGAACGCGTGGACGAAACGGGCCAAAGACCACCGAGGGAACCAGACCGCCGAAGGGCGGCGACGAAGCGCTGGCACCGATGCTAGCACCAGGACACCATACACCATCGGTTCGTTCCATTTGAAAAGGAACCCAAGCTTCCCTACCTAAACAGCCACGGAAATCCCTCAGTTGCCATGGGGATTCCATGAATCTTTCTCTTGAGGTCCCGGTTCATGCCACATGAGCTTTGAGATGGAGGAATGCCCAAAAAGAAAGCTCTGCCACATGAACTTGTTCAGAGAAAAGAGTATTGACCGAGGCGGGTCTTGGGATTTGAAGAATTCGAGTGAAGACAATGATCTTCTTTGTCAAAACTCTCAGCTCACGGAAAATGTATACTGCGGCCGAAAGAGAACCTTTTGCCGACTTTTACGGTGTCAATGTAGTCCAGTCAAAGTGATGTAATGGTCCGAGAAGTTCAAGCAGGTGGTATTTGTGGAGCTGAATGCCTTTGAGACGTGAAGCCAGGCAAAATATCAAATAGACATGGACCTGTCGTGTGAAACATGTTTTGGACATGTGTGGAACTCTTTCTCGTCAGAGCTTCTTGGCCGAGAGACCTTCGAGTGATTTGGAACTCCACAGGCTTTGAATGATTTTGAATGGCTTTGACCTAAACCCAACAAAGGATTGATCAAACCATATCAAAACCTCACAGTTTTTGAACAAAACATGAGAAACCATGGCGTCTCACATGTTTTCAAACAATGATATTATATATATATATATATATAACGATACTGGAACATAAACCATCAAGGCTCAGACCCCCAACCAGGTCGCTTCTCCACCCCAGGTCGCTGCCACTCTCTCCGCTTCATCGTCCGAACTGGTCCTACCCGGTCCCCCGCCGCGCCGGTCCGGTCGCGCGGTGCCTCGACTCCGACCACGCCGAGGACCTTGGAAGGCTTGCAAGAGATCCGGCGGACCAGCTACGTGGTCTCTTGTCGCACCTTCGTCCACATCACCGCAGGCATGGGACGGAACCTCCGACACGGAGTCCGCAGCGGGCGCGGGACGGAGGGCAGGTGGCGAGTGCACATGGTGGAGCACATTGGTTGTTGGAGTTGGTCCTTTTTTGGGGGAAAGATCCCAAGTCAACATCCCCTAGGGCTCCAAGTACCTCCTCAGAAGGTGTTTGGACCCTCCTGGCACCCACCCCAAACACCTTCTCAGAAGTTACTTGGAACCCTAGGGATCAGAAGACATCAGATGCCAGCACCCAACGTTTTCGGTCACCCATTTTGCTGGTTTTGTTTGCATAAATGATGTGATTGACGCTTGAGGTCAGACAAGGCCCTCATTACCTGCAAGTTTGCATCCTTTAATCGCCCTTGGCCCTTGGCCCTTCAGAACCAGCAAAATGGGTTTGATCTTCTTCAGGTGCTGAGGCAGCCAAGGTTGGTGCTTTCTGGGCGGGGTGCCTCCTGTGAATGCCTTCATGATTTTCGATGGACAACAGCCTGCTCCAAAAAACTCCCAGGATGGTGTTGCGCACATTGAATACGACCCCGCAGAATGGAAGATTCCCAGTATACCAACGATACCATTGGGGTAAACCACGCATCTTGCCAGTACGTTTCCCCCCAGCCAGCTGCGCTTCTGTCACACGCCCAAACAACAGACGACCGGGCTCATCCACCATCGCCCTGCTTGCGCCTCCAGGCAACTGTCTAGCACACGCAACCATGTTGTTTTGGCCGCTGGGTGAGCGACGTGACGGTGGACAGAGCTCCGAAACTGGGAGGTCGGGACCGGTGACCGGACTCCACGTGAGGTTCACCGAGTGTCATGAGCCAGGTGATCCACCCAACCGCTTTCGGTCAGATCATTCGGCTAGGCTACCCTGTCTGATTTGGACACAACGACCCCTGACCTGAAGCACTTCCTGAAGTGCCAATTCATGAACATCAAGACTTCCAGTTCGCCTCGGCGAACTGGGCTCCGGTCGGACCCGGACGTGCCACACGCGCGGTCTCGTGGGGGAGCTTTGCTGAGCAAGAAGTATCGGGTGAGTAGCGAAGGGATGCATGGGTTGGTGGACTGTTCCACCACCTGTTTACCGTCAGACTGCTTCTTCCAGTGCCCTCCCACTGGGTGAGCATGGACTGGGCCGGATCGGAGATATCCCCGACCTGGCCATCCGACTGAAGAGAACCACACTGGGACAGTGGAGTTCACCCCCTGTTCGTGTATGAGTGTATAAGATCATGCGTGTTCTAAACCACAAGCACTGGACCAGCCCCATGTACGCTGGTCGAGTGGAACAAGCCCTGTTTGTAGAGCAAGAAGTCTTCCGGCCTGTTTTCCACTTCCATGGGATGTGTTCGTCAGAGTGTAATCAACTTCTCAGCCCAAAAGCTTGGGGCTGACGAACCGAAACAAGAGCAGGACAAATCACAAATGGCACCCAATAACTATATGGATGGAACTACACCATATCCTATACCTAGAACCTGAATGACCTGCATGTTGGACCAGCGACAACCCTAAATGTTGGCCAAAGTTCCTATCTAATACAGGGGTCAAAGAGGTTCTAGGTCACATGGATGGTTTGGGTGCCAAAAAGTGGCGCCCTGTGGATATTTGGGAGAGAGAGAGGGCTGCTTTGTGCCTTCACGCATGTAGATTGAATCATCCAATGGCTACCGGATCCAGGTGATTCATGGTACTGAAAAGCTCTCAAAACAGGGTCTCTGGGGTCGTCTGCTGGTGGGTCAACCGATCCTTCAGTCCTGTGCAGTCCGGGCCAAATTCTCAGGTCGAAGGACCCGCATTTGATCCCACAGGTGGGTATCATGGGCTTGGTGTACTTGCACCACTTGCGCCACGGCCGCACCACCGATGAGAAAGGGTAGCAACGCGTTGCGCGTGCCAGTTTTGCTGGGGTATAGCTGGGTTGGTCCGAGCTAGGCATGCCAGTTTTGCTGTGGTTCTGAGTGAAAAAATCGACATATCATTTTTAGGCCAAGCCTTGTTTGGGTCAAGGAGAGCAGCAAGAGCTGAGCTTTGCGAATCAAATGGTGTTATTTCCCCTGGCCCAATGAATTCACACAGCACATGAATTCAGACTGCGCCCGTTCTCCAACACGATACTTGGGAGGAGCTTAGGCAGATTTAGGCAATTTCCCTTGCCGGATGCGCATAATTGCTTCAGTGTGCAGCATACAATTTACTATACCAAGTGGGCCAGTACCTTTCTGGGTCCCGATGGATGGATGCAAGCAATAGCAGCTTGCATACAGCAGCAGCAGGAGTAGGAGTCGGAGTTGTCGTAGTGGAATTGGCATATATACGAGACTCCCATTCAACGGCGAATGCTTTCTGACGAGGGAAGTCCAACAGTAAAGCTTTTAGATGCCAAAGGTCCACAAGGAAAACCCAGGAAAACCAGTAAAGACCCAACCGTCTTCCTTTCCATGTATCGAAGCCGCTTAGTCACCAGACCGAAGGCGACCGTGACCGACCGGTGCCGCCCACCGGAGAACGCGTTCGACGAAAAGGACCATTGCGAGCGGAACGTGGCAGCCCAGCATCAAGCACATCCGGTGGTGTCCTGGCGTCCAGCCCCACACCAACCGCGTGGATTTCCATGCGGTTGGTTTGGGTTGGCTCACATGGATGGAGCCCAAAAAACGGCAATTTCATGGTAAATATATGTCCTAAATATACATAACACATGGGGGTTGAGATGTGATTTCCATGATCATTAGCATTATTTTAGCCTTTCGATTCTTCGATCATCAAGGAAAATACCGAATAATACAAGTCTCTCTGAACATGTCGACATGAAACCGTTTCTATCTCGAAAGAGGGTCCTTAAATCATACACATATATTTTTTGTATATGTTGTCGACATCTACTAGATACGCATTGATCTTGGTGTTTTCGTTTGCCACCTCAGAATTTGTTGTGACGGTTGATTCTTGCTTGCATTGGCTCAGCTTCCTGTTTCTGACCCTTTGCAATGCCAAGGGGTGCCAAATCACAGCGCACACCTTTGTAGGCTTTGTGTGAAATTGTTTTGCAACACGCATGCTTGTAACAACGACTATACGCTTCCGAGCACACATGTTGAGAATGTCACTTGATTGATGTGTTCAGATGTCCAACGTGTTTTTTCACTTCGAAATGCACTATGCACATGTCATTTGAACTTCAACCTCCCCAAATCGTAGAGGATTCATCGTCGGACCCGGTCCAATGCTGGCATATCGCCGAAATCAGCTCCACCGACTGGAGAGGTCCAGTCGGCGGATCCCACCATTGGCCGGTCAAGCGGCCGAGGTTTTCTTCGACGATTTACCTTTGGCTTCTGGGCCGGTACGTAAGGAACGGGAGTACGAAACGGTGTGCAAAATCAACCGCCCAAAGCTATACTTGCTGGCCGATAGGGTCCACGGATAAGGGAGAACTGTCTTTCTGGGGAAGCAAAAACAACCTTAAGATTTGGGTCACACAAATGTCTAAAACTCTTGGTTCAATCTTTTTTCAGGTGTCGCTCGGTCCTATGATTGAAGGTCAGGTTACCAGTGATCAGTTCTGAGACTAGGACTTTAATCAACTTTGCTTGAACAGCTCTTCCGATTCAGTCGTTTTGAAACCAACCTCATTGATATTCATGTCCGACCATGCAGTTTTGGAATGACTATCTGTATATGGCCATTGCAGGAGAATTTGCAAGATGCAATATTCC
The DNA here is from genome assembly GCA_963970005.1 of Durusdinium trenchii. Taxonomy (NCBI): domain Eukaryota; class Dinophyceae; order Suessiales; family Symbiodiniaceae; genus Durusdinium; species Durusdinium trenchii. Next base: position 101,790 of record CAXAMN010024473.1, on the reverse strand, counting down.
ACCAAACGAGTGAGATTTTGTTTGGAGCGTGCTCTTTCCAAGCAGGCTCCTGCCCCGTCCTGCCTAGCTTGGAGAGGGTTGGATCCCTGGTCCCTTCACCTGGACCCTCCAAGAGTTTTTTTCCTGGTTACCAATTCGGATATCAGCAGACACGTGTGTTTTTGGGCTGGGCACCGTCGCGGGGTCTCAACTCCTTCTCCTATCGGCCTTCAGAAGCCAGTCCAGCAGGTCGTTTGAAGAGTGACCCGAAAGGCATTCGCAGCCCTATGACCCGAAACTTTGACATTGACTAAGCACCTGGCAGACTAAGCACCTGGCAGACATGCACGGAGGAAACCTGTAGTAAGCATCTCTGAACCCTTTCGGCAGATGCTGAAACTCCCTTGGTGGATGCACGGACTTGCGAGTCTGAGCGCGTCCACACCAACCCTTGCCGATATTCAGCGGGTTTGGGTGGGGTTGTGAAACTCTCAGCGGAGGGGTGAGAAAAACACTCCTAAGAAACTACGAACGAAAGGCATGATGTGGCACGAAGTAAATTGACAGGTCAAGAGTGTCACCATTCCAAGAGAGAATCATGAGTTATCAAAAGAATGCACCTAATTGGCGTCAGGATGCGAGAATTGATCTAAGCCCTTCTTTGTGCGGAGAGCATTACGAATGCGTATCTGGATTTTTTGTTGTTTATCTGGGTCTGCCTCAGGCCATTGTGGCCACTTATTTTCGTGCGTGTAATTCTCCAAGGACGGTAGTGGGACATTTGTATTGTATGGTGGATAATTACTTGGCATTGTGAGAAGAAAATCTTCGAAGTACTTATAAGTCTCCGGTCCATTGGGGAGTATTGGTCGATATGCTACACCCCCTTCATGATCCGTGGAGAAACCAAAGGAGATCAAACTTTTGGAGCCTTGCTTCCGATAGGAGGGAATAAATGTTGTTTGTGAGAAAGTTTGAATATGTTATCTGAAACTCTCGGCAAGATTACGGACTGATCTGTGAGCAGGGGGCAGGAGCTGAACTTTTGGGTCATGTACTGGATATGCTCGCCAACCTTTATCAGTACGCACTTTGACTGGCAACTGCTGGCCAGACCAGAGCATAAAGGAAAAGGCGAGCTCCTCCCATGATATACCACAATCACCGCGTTGGCGAGGTGTGGTGTCAAGAAGCCATTTAAGGAGTGTCAGGAATTGCCATACAAGGCGGGACATGTTAACCCCCACGTACAGGACCAAAAAACTACACGATGCGGTTCAGCCGGCATAGGGTGAGCATCACCCGGCACGTTCCATTGTTGATAACTATGAATGCAAATGGCCAACGGTGAATTCACGGGGGTCCCTTCTGGAAGGGCCTCAGAGGCCCTGGCAACTGGATGGTTGCAGGGGTGCAATTGCTTCAACCGCCACCACCATGGCATAGAGTTCCGCACGATTAATCGTCTGAAGTCCTGTGCAGTGTCCTGTTGCCAGGACCTGAAACGTTTGTGATTGATAGGTCTGGTTGGTAGATTGTTTAAGTACAACAGCCCACGCAGCTCGCGAGGTGTAAGGCTCTTGAGGGTTATCACATGAGCCGTCTGTATAGAGGATCATATCTTCACCAATGTGTGTGATTACGAATATGCAATGCTTGACGAACAAGTTCAACCTCCTCTGCATGGACAGGTAGCGGAAAGTAACATAATTCTGGCCACCTACGCAGTGAAGTGACTGCAGTTGAATGCTGATCTCGGATGTTCTGAAAGGCTGAGCACTCTAGATATTGATGAGAGTGAGTATCAGGCGTTTCACACCACTTACATTTTGGATCATGGGCAGCTGACCACTGCGCTATGCCTGCATTGGCTTGCCACCCCGCTGTCATGGTGAGTGCCAGTATGCGTCGTTGTCTATCAGTAAATTTATTAATGAGTCGACGAGTTGTAAGGAAATCGAACAGCTGGGCTTGGATGCCCTTACGGTGCTGAGTTTGTTTATGGCAAAACCAATCCCAAGCAATTTTTAACTGGTCTTTGATTTGACAACTAGAGTGCATACGAAGATTTAACCGGAGTCCACCTGGGCCTAGAAGAGTTGCATTAGATGTCAATTCCCAACCTACCTGCGAAAGGTAGGCTGCTAGTGCAGCGGCCGGTCTTACCCTGATATGCACGAACTGCTTGAACCATGGCCAGAGCTTGGGTCGGGTGGTAAACGAAAAACCGGCGCAATGTGGTGACCAGGTCTGTAATCACATAGAGAAGTGGGTCCTGAAGACGAGACGTGAGATAGTGGACGGCAACATAGCTGGAGGCATGTTTATGGTCACCTACTAGAACTTTGCTGCGGCTCGCCTAAGTGTTTCAAAATGCTTTTCACCAATTACCTGCCCAAGGGCACCGTAAAAGACAGCTGGCCAGATGGCAACTTGCACTTTCTCTGCACGATCATCCAGGTCGAGGTTTAGTTTTCTTAGGCGGTTACACTTGGCGACCGCATTGTCCATTTTATCTTGAATAGGGCCAAGGACAACTGCATTGGAATAGTGAATCATACATCCTAGATCATAGACATTATTTTTGATTTGGAATTGAAAATCTGTCTGCATGAGGAGAGCGGAAGCATGACGCCAAAACTCTCTGAACTGTTTAGAGGTGGCCCAAGCCCAAGATTTGGTAAAGTCTATTTGCATGCGGAGTGCCGTGATAAAATTGAGAATTTTTTGTATTGCCCCAAAGGCGGCGCGTTCTGACGTGGTCATAAATGACAAGTTATCAGCATATGCGAATGGTCGAAGTTGTGGGGATGCGATGGTGTGATGAAATGCAAAACTTAATGCAAGCATTCCTACCACGGACATAGAGTCACCTTCAGGCAACCCTGTCGTGGACTGCATCGGTGGTCCTAATTCTTTGCCAATCTGGAGTACTTGGGTAAGTCCCTTTAGTGATTGGAACCAGCATTGCGTTGCGGTTGTTGGAACACCAAGTTGTTGCAAAATGAACCATACTATTCTTCGAGGGATCAAGTTAAAAGCTTTGACGAGGGCCATTGTCCAGCCAGCCCAGGCGGTGCTCTGTGTTTTAGCTTGCTCAATTATTAACAGTTGCTGGAGGCTGAGGTCTTGTGCAGATCGATTGGGAAGAACTCCACTCAGTTCGGGCGGCCAGGTTTGGGCCCATTGATGAAGAATCTGATCTGCGACTAAATTTAGAGGCTAATCGAACAAGGTATCCGAGTATGGTAATGGGCCGGCCGTGTGACATGCTCTGGGGTTTGGCACATTTTTCGAAGAGCAGGGTACGCGCTTGCATCTGTTGGAAAGTGAGTCCATGGGGCCACATTTTTTTGCAACAAGGTGGAAAGGTCAACCACCATGGTCCAAGTGAGCTTATGAAGTTCTTCCGAATACCACCCGTCTGCGCCTATTGCTTTGTGAGTTTTCATTCGTTGAATGGTATGCCAAAGGTGGGCTGGATTATCAAGAACAATTTGGACTCTCGGTTGTTGTGGGATGATGTTGGAAAGCTCATCAAACAGGTCTTGCCAGGGGGCATTAGTATCTTGTTCCTGTGGCAAGTCTCGAAGCCAAAATCTGGACCAAAAGGTCTGAAAAATGGACGACATACGGTCAGTATGATAAGCTTGAGTCTTATAAGTTATCTCTGCTTTTTGTAGGTAAGAAACCCTGGACATTTGATAATTGAATTTTATCATTATGTTGTGTTACCACGGTGGCTGTGCTGTCCCCAACAGTAACCGTGGCACCACTTGGAATGGTGATCGATTCATGGAGTCGAATAAGCGGTGCGTCTTTCGTGCTGCGGCACAAGGTATACGGTATGGATCTAGCATCAGGTATGTCTTGTAAGAAACTTTGTTTTTTTACTTTTTAGATATCTGCAGGCCACTGCATTGTTGGTGTGCGCTTTGGCAAAAGCTATGGAATGCTTACGATGGTTCTTACGAAGAATTTGCTCTTGGCGAGCAAATGCGTCTGCATCGAAACGTGTAATTTGCAATGCCAGGGTCAGCCATGGAATATCAGGGATGTCCACAGGAACATAATGTATAAAATCAAAGGACAGGAGCCAGGCTGACCACGAGCGACCATATCCCTGAGCGCGGAGTATTGCTTGCCATTCTTGTTGCACTTGTCGTACGTGATTGGGTATGGAGGGGTTTTGCTGACAAGCAGTGAGTTGACGTAGAAGAGATGCAAGTCTACGGACTAGTCGTGTTTTGAGACGTGATTTGCATGAAGTGGATTCTACCGGTGGATTGTATCCATGGGTTGGGTCATGTCGTGCTGTTTGGGGGGTGGTGTGTGTCACAAATTTTGTAGGTGCACAGCGACCATAGTACTTCTTTGGAAGCGCATGATGGGGGTTTTGAAGTGGATCATCAGCATGTTGCTGTGCTACTGTTTTCTTGACTGCGTCTTACACCCCCTTGGACCAAGAGTGAAATGCGGCATTGATGTTTTCTTCATTGGTCAGGTTTCCAAATGATAATGGTGTTCAAATATGGTGGGGTCAAGTGGGAGATCCCCCCAGCCGCATGTCATGCACCAACTACGCGTTCCTGTAAACCGAAATTGTACGAAGAGTGGGCGATGGGAATCATTTCGGGTGGTGTTGCGACAAGTGGGAGGGAGCTCTTTAGCAAATTTAAGTCGTGCTAACTCAAAAGCTTCTTGGCAACGAATTGCTTTGAATGCTCTATATGCGGGGAAATCAACAACAGGGTTGTTGAAGTCGGCGGCAATAATGAACAGGAGGTTGGTTGATGCGCAATGCTGGTAGATCTCCGCGAGAAGGAGATCACTTTTGGTTTTGATCTCTGTAGTTCTTCCTGCATAAAAGTAAGCTGAAATAAGCAAAACTTCAACATGACCAACCAAAATGATGCGTTGAGAAACACGTAAAGTTTCATTAAGCCAAACAGGAAGTTCAGTGCGTGGTGCCCTATTTATTATTCTGTGGAGAGAAGCAGTACCTAAAGCCTCACCACGTCTGGCAACTTGGTTGATATGCGGATTGATAGACCCCTTTTGGGGGGCTACAGGTGGGCTCCATGATATATGGTAGCCAGTACCTGTCAAGAAACTAGTAAACTCGGCTTGAATTGCTGGGGTGGCTCAAATTTCACCCAGCAAAAAAAACATCTGCGTTCAGTTCAAGAATATCCTGTTTGCGTTCAGTGAGGGCAGTAGGGTTGAGTATTGCACAAAATACTGCACCTGATTACCAGGACCAGGATCTTGGGCTTCCCCAACACGGGTGCCCTGGAGAGGGTTCCAACTAGTAGTCAGTGACGCTCTTTGGACCTCAACAAGAACCAATGTGAAACATTCAAATTGTATTGGTGATTTCGTGCATGGGGTTGGTCTGTAACAGTCCGGAGTTCCCCAGTCCCCTGGATTAAGGCGCAGCAGGTTTTCACGGCAAAATGTTGATTTGTGGTGTATGAGGCATCCTGACCTCCGTGCAAACGAATTGATGTCTCTTTTCGAAAATGCCGTCTCAGCAACGGTGTGGTAGTTGAGGCAAACGAAGCGGCACACGGCTTTCTGCGATGTGTAAGCAACAGCCCTTCCACATCTAGGCATTTGAACCCTGCAACGAACAAGGCTGTTCGGTGATGCTCTTTGCTTATATGGGCAGGATTGGACATCTGTTGACGGCGAAGGTAGCCTGATAGGCGAATGCAATTTGGGAGACTGGCAGCATTCTAGATACCGGCCACCTACATAGTGTTGGATCACAAGTGTTAATCCTGCATACTCTCTTCATCTGCAGGACGCTTACGGGCAGTTGACCCAAGCAGGCTTTCAACATTTCAATATCCTCACGAAATCCTTTCTGTAGAGCTTCCTGTGTCTGATGAAGGGCACCCTGCGATGTTTGCGCTGAAAGCTATCTTTTACGTCTTGCACCTTGGTATTCAGCTCTTTTCTGACTTCTTGGATTTCTTCATGTACCTGCTTATGTAGGCATGACGTATTTTTGCGCTGACCCTGAACTGCAGACTCCAGTGCAGAGATCTGCGATTTCATCGTCTCAAGCTCTGCCTTTGAATCTGGACCAACTGCTGGTGGTGCACTGAACGCAGGCTTAGTTGGCCATGCGGCAGAGGAACTAGACCCGTTGGTTGAGGCACTACGCCAGCTGCGGGCGGTACTGCTTGAGGATGTTGAGGCTGCATCTGCCCATGGGTCATGGATGGTCAGTGGGTCAATGCCGTCCTGACTACCGGTGTGCTGTGGCAAGTGGCGTGGAGTTGGATCATTGCTAGGCTTCTTTCCTGCGAGGAAGACCTGATTACGAGATTGGTACTTACTGTCGATTGGCTGCAACATGACTGCATTGTGTTTCCATGTCAATGTCATTCGCTCCAAGCGTTTGGGTCCAATGAGCATCCAGGATGTGGCATTAAGAGCTCTCATGGGACGAAGTTGGAGGGACTCTAGTTGGATCCACTTGGCAACAGCATCAAACGTGGCCGCGGTTGGGACTGGTGTCAACTTGTGGAGATGCTCTCCTGGCAGGTGGTTCGGTTTGGGTTTACCCGGTTTGAGTTCATCCCATAGTCGATCAAAATCCCTGGACCAGATTCGAATGCCAAATGAAGGCTTGTCCTTAGAAGAGCGTACCAGGCCCAAGGAGTAGTCCAACGAATCCGCTTTGGTACGGGCTTCAGTAACGTCTTTGAATGGGTTCCACACAATGGAGAACCTGGCATCGGCAAGGTTTGAGAATTCTGATTTGGGGATGGTATATATCCCATCATGGGGCTCCGCGCGGGGTTGAAAAAATAGGTGGAGGTTGGAAAAATAGGGTCGGGGGGTTGGAAAAATAGGTGACCCCCCATCATGTCCAGATTTCTGAAGAACTGCAGTAAGTGATGCGGCCAAGACTCTAGCATAACAGCAGAACGTTTCTGCTTCACGAGGATCGACTGTCTGTTTCTGATAGCGCCAGCTGCGCCCATGTGGGGGGCCAGTTATGGCTTGTGCGGGGACAATCGCCAACCTGTCAAAGATCGTGCGAATTGGGGACTCAAGGATTTTGTCCCAGACCTCTGGCGGGCATTCGCTCTGCCATGCAATGAACATGACCTTGGTGGATTCAGTCACTCCAGCTCCATCACCACCCGAGGTTTTGAGCTTGATCTCGTCTGTACCGAGCAGCTTTGGACTCATTCTGTAGCCTAACTGGTAAATGGAGCTTTCGGCATTGCGAATTGTCGAGCGGACAAGAGACCCCCGGGACGATCAACATCAGTGTTTTTTGATTTGGTTGAAATATCACGAACAAAGGCCATTGCTTCATCTCCATCAAGGATGACGACGCCCGACTTGTCATGAACCGGTGGTTGCAAACATGGGAAGTACATGTCCTTCATGAGTATAAGGAAGGTTCCCGGTTCGATGGTTAACGACTCGGTTTGGAGACTAGAGGCTCGGTTTTGCGATGTCTGCCAGCTTGCCTTAACCCGCTTGTGTCGGTCTGCCTCCAAATCATGACGTAAGGGGACTTGGACCTCGGTCTGCTTGGCAATGACCGTGCATCGGTGAGCGAAAGTATCACTATCTGTTAAATTGAGAAGTTGTGTCATCCGAGCTGCGCCCGCCTCGTGGTATAGGGCATCTGTAAATGACTTGGTCTCCATAGGATCGTATCCTACTTGCATTGCTCGTGCAGCGAAATCATCTTTGAGCCGCTGGGCTGTTTCAGCTTTGGAGCCCCCACCTTCAAGGCTTTGGAACAGGTGCACATTAGTTGGTCTGGTCGGCTGTTGGTCGAGGTCCACATAATTGGACAGGGTCCAATCAGGATTGATTCTGGAGCCAGAGATGATGGTGCGGAGCGTGTCATGACATCCAAAGTGATGGCTGGCGTCCTCCCATGCGCGTGCCTTTGCAACTCTGCTCTGCAAAGCCTGACCAAACGAAGCTTTGCCACAACTTGACTTTAATCCAGAGACCTGACTTATTGCTTCCATACTGTTGTTCTAGTTTTGTATGCATGACTTTAGTGGATAGGAGACTCACCAGATCCTGCACTGTGGTGGACACAGCTGTGGGACATCTGCGCATGGCTAACGAAGCTTGATGCGGGTCGGTGCTGTCTACACCAGAGTTCAAGTCTAACACCACTTTCCAACCCATGGATTTGATGTCATCATTGAGACCCATCTGCGAGTACAAGTGCAGGAGTTGCAATGCTTTGGACATGCGGAGGGACACATGGAGACCTTCATTGGTGGGAAGCCACTGTACTTCGTATATGAGCTGTAGATCTGGTAATGGTTGATCTTGGTGTGCATCCACGAAAAGCATGTCTGGCGGTGGGGCGTCCGGTTCAATGACCTGACCAACATGGTTGTGTGGTCGCAGCTGCCCGTGCATGTGATTACCTGAGGCATTCACTAGGCTCTCAACTGAGTCGATGGATGAACGGTCAAAGACAAAAAGCCCGAGTGGCGTCACGGTGGTGATTGTTTGCTGTTTGGTGTTTTGGAATTTGTTTTCATCTAGGATCAATGGCCCCAACCAAACATCATTCAATGTCATCCCCACCAGCGGCGTCTGGTCTTCAGCAAAAAGTGGGATTTCTACTTGGGCATCTCCTCGTGGTTTCCACCCTGCATTAGCGTTGGAGCGAATGTCAAACAGGAATCTTAGCAGGTCAAGCAATGGGACACCTTCTTGGACCCGAAACGTCAAATGCTCTTGATGCTGCGGGATGTGCAATGTGCCAAGTGGATACTCAGTCGGTCCCCAAGGCGCTGTGGAGGAAACTTGCAATCGTTCAATGAGAACATGTGTATCCGCCATAACGAGGGAAGCCTGTACGTTGTGATTGAACAGTCGTTCCTGCAGGGCATCTTGGAGAATCCAGAGAGGGATCTGGTTCCATGTAACGGTGACGCGTTGTGCAAGTCCATTGGTGAGACACAGCAGTGCATGGGGTATGGCAATGGCGTTACCTAGTAGCCTGTAGGTGATATGTGCATCCGCTGGCAAGTAGCATGAGTGGCAGCAGCCAAAAAGCATGAGCAGTTCTGGTATTGATAGCCGCCGGAGGACTCCAGCGCTCAGAATGAACGAGCCAATCAGACCACCATCTAACAATGTTCTATCTGGGAGGTCATGCGACCGTACATAGTTGGCCATTACGCATGGATGAACATCCCTGCTGGTTTTAATGCGACACCTGCGCACTTCATGGTCTGTGAGGCCTGTTCCTTTAGGAAGATACCTACGTTGGAAGTATTGTTCCAAGAGCCATGATGGGATGTTGGGCGTCAGGCTGTGCATATGATCTTCTGGCGGCTGTGCAAGTGTGGGTGGACCGTCAACTTCTTCCCAAGTTCGACACATGACATTTGAGACTCTGGGGTCATCAATGCGATTTGCTACCATAAGTAGTCGGTTGCGAGATTGCGGGAGAACCTCTTGAAGGTGAACGTTCTTATGCCAAGTCAAGTGACTCGATATCCACTCCAGTGTAAAAATGCCTGTACCCATGGGAAGTGTTTGACGCTACCTCCTCCAAACATATGATGGCAGGATTCAAGAAGTGGCATTGAACCAACATCTGAAGGATTAGGCGGCCATCAGCGGTTTCAAGGCCGAGTTCACTTCCTGCACGGCTCCAGGGCTGGCATGGTGGGGAAACTGTGAGGATATCGATGCTTTGGACAATGGCATGCCACCAGGCGTGCTCAATGTTGGCCAAAAATGTGAGGTGATCGGTAGGTGGTTTCCCATCAACACCTAGCGAAATGGCTTGAGCAGCCGATGTGATGGCTGCATAACGGGAGTGATTATGTGCATGATTTTTTTGCAGCAATGGCGTCATGTTCAATGGCAAATATGGATTTCACAGGGATGTGTGCGTCAACGAGGCTTCGAAGGGCAAAGGCCCAGCCTGAGAACCCACCTGCGAAAAACTCACCGACGTGTATGGACGTCTCACTGGTAGTCTTGGGAGTATGTATCGGTGAGATCCCAGATTGCGGTGCTCTGATGTCAACAATGAATTTACCATCGAACTGTAGCAGTTTGGCTTCTACTACATGAACTTGCATATCCGGGCCAAGCAATGACCATATCTCATGTGGGATTGCAATATGTAGAAACCGAATCTGTTCATGAGCACAAGCAGGCCAAGCTACCGACAATGGGCCAATCTTGGATGCCAAGGTCCTGGCAGGACGGTCAATCTTGCATGTGACTAGGGCCGTGCCATACCAGTCTTGCATGTACTGTTTAAACCCTCTTACCTTGCAACTACACACATATTCTACTGGCACATGGACCTTAACAAAGTCAGAAATGCTAGACCTCGCTTGCTCAGACAGACTTGGCAAAGACATCCCTGAGAACCACGGCGGATCAAAACCCCCTCCCACGTGATGTCTGACAATTGGTGATTGACGAACCAGGTGTTCTATGTGCAAAACTCGAGTCACAAATGCAAAGGCCACTAGATCTGTGTCATCTGTAGCCGTCTGCCATGCCTGCGTAGCATGTCTGATAACATATTCAATCATGTCATGCCAACGACAGGTTTGCAGCGAATGAAACACATGTTGACAAGTTGGGAGAGCACGAACTCCGCGGTGCCTGGCAACATCTAGTAGCATGCGAAAGCCACACATTCTCCATGGGCAGGGGTAAGACTGTTGTGTTGCACGAAAGAGTCTCACTGGGTATCGGAGAAAGACTGACAGGGCATGGATGAAGCTTGTAAACTCCTCAGGGTCATGGCTAGGAAATCCGAGAACCTCGATCCAAAGGAGATGGTTGTGCAATTCAGCAGAGACCACGAACCAGTGCTCATGACCTAGCATAAACAGCTTCATGAGAGGTTGAATGGCCATGGTGCCTTGTTCTTTAACAATTGTACGAATTACGCCAAGCTGATGTTCCCAGTGACATGTCGGGCAGAACCTACAAAGGCCAACAAACGGCTGCAGGACAGTGGTCATGAGATCCAGTTCATCTGATGCTGCCATGTCTGGGTGTATACAGTATTCTTGAAGTCTTGTGTGTACCTCCTGCTCTTCTGCATGGTCTTGATTGACGGATGGCATTGGGACAGCTCCAAATGTGACCTGAGTTTGGGTATCTCTGGTGTAAACTTCTACTCTGTGTTGTTGCGGGTCATCGTCTTGTTCAACTTGCGGTTGCTCAGGATCAACTTGTGGTTGTGGTGCTTGTAGCTGCGGTACAGCTTCAAAGACAGACAAGGGGTGACCTGCTGCGCAGATTGCGATTGCGTCTAGCCTTGTGTAGACCCCTGTATTGAACTGAAAAAGATGGACCAAAAAGGCTAATCTGACTGTGTAGGCGACCTGCTGCAGCTCGGCTTCGGCTTGTGTTCGACCCCAGGATTCGATGGCATGACTCAGAACTCGATGTATGATACGCTTACGATCATCTGAGAGCATATGAAGCTCATGCATAACGTTTTGAAACACGTTTTGTGAATGAGTCAAGTTCATCCATCGCCACACCAATGTCCAGCCTGACATGTGAGGTACGACTCATCCTCAATCGATGGGGTGGGATTTGGATAAGATGACAAACAAACATTTCAAGACGAGCTGCAATGGCGTCGATGCCTGAAGCAAGGTGATCTCTGGCGTATCGTGTTGTTGATCCACCTCCACTCCAACCCAATGGGCTCCATATAGGATGGGTAGCAAGCTGACACCACGATTCGGAATCTGTGGGAATTCGCCTTCAAATGAGAATTCATCAGCGGCTGGTGAGTAGTGAGCTACCGGAAGAAAATGATATGGTGAATTTGGTTTGCGACACCTACCCATAACAAATGCTCATTCATCTGTTGACAGCCATCCTTCGGTGGTTGTTGCAAAACTGAGGCGCTCACCTAATGTTGCATGCGGCTTCAAATATCCCCGCTGCAACTACTGGATATGCACCCTGGGAGAATTCTTCAAGGCATCCAGGTCCAAGGGCAAACTCTTTGCGCAAATGGCTCCCAGCACACTGCGAAACAGATGGGTATGGGCGCTCCATGGCAACATCAAACCTAGGCTCTACCGAGCCGGTGGCAAAATGGCTGCGGGAAGGCATCGGGACGGCCTGTGCGAACGGTTCATTGTGCCCTGTTCCATCGTTTCCATCACGTGGGGACGGTTCGTTTTGCCCTGTCCCATCTTTTTGTTCGGTATGGCCAACCTGTCCCGATGCTGGGGGTGGTTCATTCTGTATCCCTACCCCGTCTTGTTCTTTCTTGATCTTTTCTTATTCTCCAATGGGAATCGAGTGGCACCACAGGCAGAGCGAGAGCATCTATCAGGTTGTACTGCGTCAGATCTCTGTGCAGTACCTGCTGACTGCATGTCATTATCTTGCCTATATTGCCTAAAATGACACATCTTGCCAGCTCCTCTACTTAGCCACTGACACATCGATTGTCTGCGCCAGGGAGAGAGTATGTTTGTATCTTCCCATGTCTGGAACTGCTGTGCTCGGCAGAGTTTGCGGAAGTAGTCAATTGAGCTACCATTGAGCCAACTGTACATGATCCAAGCACACAGAGCCACATAGTCTCCCAAAAGTGGCTCACGTAGCATGGTTTCTTCCTGACACAAGCACAGCTGCAAGGCAGGTGAGGATGATCAACTCCTCAGCATGGTAAGGTGTACTGTGATCTGATGCTTCCAGGTCGGGAGCAATATCCTGTGACTCTGATGTCCACACCGGAACATACATCATATTACACCCTTTCCGGAGTCCAGCGATGTACCACGTAGCAGGTGCCTCCAACAAGCATTTTGGTAGGTATCAGGACTGATCTTCGCCAACTGCGTGTATGATCTCCTTCTGCCATTAATCTCAAGGATTACGAAATCCCGACATTCCTGCAGAACTGTCCATGAGTGCACCTGCAGGACCGAGACATGCCGACTGCGCAACAAATGCTCGCTGGAAACGTGGTTGCGTGCAGGTAAAATCGGGATATCAACAAAGGCATTACATGGCTTTGCCCACATCGGCATCCACCGTGTCAAAAGAACACGGTAGACGACAGCCGCGCCGCGGGAAGGCTTGAGCAAAGCGGCTTCCCTTGGTGGATAGTAGCGATACGGCCCAGTGAGGAGGTCTTAACAGCACCCAATATCTTTACGTGAGTGACCTCCATCTTGGACCACCAGCCGCTGCAAGAAAAATATGGTCCTTGCCTATCAGGTCCTATATCAAAGCAGGGGGTTCAATGGGCTCTGGGTAGCAACTACTTCTGCGAATCTTTGGTTGATGTGTTTGGTTTTCGGCGCACGGCTCCTGTGACTCATAGGACGCATCAGCGTCCCGCCCCGCCCGACATCCCTAGAAAAAGTGGATCACCTGCAAAGCCTTTGTTGGGGAGTGTTTTTCCTGGCCTAAGCAAGAACGAATTCGGTGGGAACGAGGGTCACCTGCACCTGCAAGACTCGCCGGTGATTTTTGTTTTCAACTGCAATGCCTCCGGCGCCATCCGAGGTTCTTGGTCTACATCCTGTGTACTCCCAGCACGTTATCGCTCAACGATTCAGCCACTGGTCCATGCATTCGTGGCGCTTTCTTTTCCGGCGCGGTGGACGGTGGAATGGCGCCTGGAAGGAGCGTGTGTTTGGTTGGGGGTTCATCGATGGCGATCTCACTGTAACCAACATAGTCCTCAAGTTCGATAGGGGAAGTGTTTCTGGACAACTTCACGCGAGTGTTCCGATGGTGTTCCACCGCCCGAACCACTGCAGATTCCGGCCAACAGGATCCGCAAACTCTGGACGATGCTGGCATACCTGGACCTGCCAACCGTGCAAGATGGTGGCCTTTTCGATCCTTTTCATCTCTAAAGCCAGCCAAGTTCAGCAGATCTTTTGTAGGTATGCTATGGCATGCTAGCATGGCTATGGCCAGTGCCATGGCCATGGGAGTACAACTTACGGGTCCTGTTGAGGTGGAACTGTTTCTCCTCGGTGGAACTAGTGGTTGCTAAGTAGTGAAACCTACTGACTTACTCCAGCATTTCTTACTTGGCAACTGTGGCTCCAGGCCCAACCAGTCCTGTTGAAGTTAATTATGTAGTACAGATGGGTTGAAAACTGTGGCTGCGCCATGCTGCGCCGCTCGGGTTCATGCAGCCTTCCTGTTGAAGTCCCCCAAACCAATCTATAATGCCCCAAATCCCTTCTCAGCAGATACCTGAGACATCCCATTCGACCCTCCAAACCCGAACAAGTCTCAAGAGGTAGCTCTGGAGCCCTGGTGAATGCGTGTCCCACATTTTTCCATCAAACTCTTGAAGACGACGAAGTCGGCTCGCAACACTGCAAGCTGTGCAGTTGACGACCATGAAGTTCATCATTTGTAGTCGCTATGTGCCTCAGTTAAAATGTGCGCGGAAGATGGATCATGCGAGATTCCGCCCCCTCTGGCCCCCGACCACAAACCCTGCACATCCAATGCAAGAACATGAATATTCCAACAGAGGTTGAAGGACTCTATAGACTATCCCATAGGTACCCCAGTAGGGTCCTGTAGGGTCACTTGACCCCTCATGGTTCTCCATATCTTCTTCGTGAACTTAGGGGGCAACGGGCTCTTTTTACTGATCCATATTCCATCAACGGGGCGGGGCTGTATGACGTCCTGGAAGGGTCGGTATAAGTCTTAAGTTGTTGTCCTAATACCTGTAACAGTTGGTAAACAACAATTATCACAATTTAGAGAATGGCCTTTACTCACCATCATCCACTGTTACTGGATTCATGTTGCTGGTAATGGGGCAGACCATGATAGACCCAAGGTATATATACTGTACCTGAAGCTCGGCACCGCACTGTTTCATCTATATATCCCGCCGTAAACGGGCTCCTGGCCCCCCCCGTCCGTTTCGATGGCGGGCCAGGGGTGGGAAGATCTGAAAATCGAATACCGAACCGGAGGACTTGGGCCAGGAGCCCCATGCAGGGTATATGTGAACAGTGACAGGAAGCCTTACACTCCCGAGTCAACTAACATAGACCCTGACTGTCGCCTGGTGCCTGGAAGAGTCTGTTCCTGTACCAACCAGTGGTTTTCAGGGTCCATGGGGATCGTCTTCCAGGGTCCATGCCTATAGGTCCAAAGGTCGGCTAGAGGTCGTTCCTTTGCCGATCTCGGAGATTCATCGAAGGAAGGGATGAATGAGGTTCTCAGTGGTCCAAAAACCGGGATGAGCTTCACCAGGTGGGCGATTTGGATCCTTCATTTTGCCGGGCTTTGAGGCAAAATGGCCGTGCCAAGAGATGAGTGGGGCAAACTTCTCCTAGTCCGGGGTGGGGGGGGTAGTCCGAGACTTCACGGACATCACCAAGATCATGACCGTCTCCGACGGTGCTACCCAGGTCAGACTCCGAATTGGTTCGAAACCGGATACTGTGGCAGGTGCTTTTCCCACCCACGTCTTCCACCGCAGGTGATGACGGTGGTCTTCATGGACACCAAGCCTCTTGGCGCCACACCGCTGGGGACACATGACGCGACGCAAGAGTCGAGCGTTGAGAAACTCGGAGTCCCATGGTGACATGTGTGCTCTCCGATGTCAGCTGAACATGTGCAGCTGATGAGATGCTGGATCAGAACATAGGGCTGTACTATAGGACAGGGCATCCTTGTTGCATTGACTCAGCTTTCACGGCCAATTGCCCAAGAACCAGCTTACCTCTTCATCACTTACGTTCAGAAGCTTGCTCTTTGTCTTTCACATGCACCACAGCAGCCCCCCCAGCGGGGGGGGTATAAGCCTCCCACCGGACTTCCGAACCTCCGGGACGTCCCATCTCGTCCATGCGAGTCGTCCGCGTGCGGAGCCGCGTTTTTGTCCGCGGGAGCCGCACGCCGAGGGTGAGCGGGGTGTTTCAGTCCTTGGCCTCCTTGGCCGTGATCTACGTGGAGGGATCCGTGGATGGTCGGAGCGTGGTTCAAGCCTTGCCACTCGGAGTTCGGAGCTCGGATTGAGTTCGGAAGAGTTCGCAGGTCATGGAGTTCTGAGGCGCCAGTGAGGAAGATGGCAGTTGAGTGCCAAGAGTCATGCCAGGCCATGTGGTTTCAAGCTGGCACTTAAGTTGGTTTCCTGGTGGGGTGTTGAAGTCCAGGAATACCCAAATGGGAAGGAAAGGACGAGAAAGGGAAGGAGTCAAGGGTGCTAGAAACCTTTGGAACACTCATCAAGAAGGTGAGGTGCAAGGCGTCACTTGTCCAATTGTGAAGACGGTTCCTGGATTTTCAGCGCTCTCAGTCAACCAATGTTGACCAGTGACATCCGTCGGAAGTCTTCAAAGCCTGCAAGTGTTCGATCAGTCAAGAACTCCCCGAACGACCAGCTGGTCATTCAGACCTTCTATCACTTGGCAATTTCATGCACGCTTTCCTGCATGTGTGTGTGTGTGTTTGTTCTTTTTTGACTGTTTATGCTGTGTCATACTGTGGGCAGGGCATCGAATCCCACGAAAGTTACTGCCACAAACTTGTGAGATAGACATTTGACAGCTCTTCCATTGGTTGTTTGTGGGGCGTCCGCGCCACACAAATTATTGCTCGGTCTTATTTATTGTTGCTTTCCCGGACATGCCATTTCGTTGGGTATTGGGTATCGTGTATCGTCCTACTTGCCAAGCTATGACAGATATGAAAGATTGAGATTCAGCATGGGTAAAAATAGAATCGCCTCTCCGCAGACGTGGGCTTTCTATCAACCACTGGTTGAAAAAAGGCATCTAAAGCTCCTGCCAACCCGAAGATCGAAATGACGAGCCGGTGGCCGTTGCCCAGGCAAGATGAGTGTCAGTTCCTTGGGCCTTCGATGAGTGTCGGTTCGTCCCGTTTGGGCCGCGCAGAAAAGCGCATGTTCTCGGGACTCGGTTTCGGAATTTGATCCTGAACGGCCATCGGAGTTGATGGTCTTTTATGGGGACTGAAGTCGAAGCCAATCCGCTGGGCGGATCCGCTCCTCGTTTTCAAAGGACAGGACAGCTCTATGATGCTCTATGCGTTTCTCTGGAAAGGGCTTTGAGGGTTCCAACCGCCGAGCGGAAGGTCTACGGAAAAGACTCAAAGGAAAAATGACTAGAGGACCTGTTTCGGGGAGCTTCCTTTACAAGCACTATAACCCATACGCGACCTGTTTGGGACTGCCATAGGACTGCCGATCAAGCCACCTGGCACCAGCCCTGGCCTGATCGGCATATATGGCAGTCCCATGGAGCGTTTGGGTAAGGAAAATATAGGTTAAAAGTATACCCAGACACTCCATGTCTGTCATATGGGGTGGTTTTGGGGGTCAATAATAGAATTGGGAACCATGATAACTCCATTGGCCGGCCAAGCTGACGACTCCATGTGCCGGCAGTCCTGTTCCGAGGATCCTTCTCTCGATCATCACCATCTCCATGTCCCTGGAGTATTTTATTCAAAAGCGCATCGAGGTGCGGGCTGGCGGTGTCACTGAGTTAGGAAGACTGCAGGACCAACACCCAGAAAAATGCCATGAGATCACCAAGAGAGGTTAATCATAGTGGCTAGGATTGGGGTGTGTAAGAAAGCTATGAGTTAAGTGACCTGAACTAGGACCGTAACCTGGGGTACCCAACTGGGAGCACGCTCGCCGCGTCCTTCCACCTCTGTCGGTCCTTCGGGTTCAACCCCTCCAGTCGCTACCGTGCTCGCCGGAGTGGATGAATAGAAGGAGTCACACTCATGGGGGCAAGTCGTATATATATATATATATATCATACACTCCGGACTGCCGATCAAGCCAGACCCCCCTGGCACCACCCCTGGCCGTTTCTCGGAAGTCCTATGGCGTCCCAGACAGGTCGCGTCTGGGGTATGTTTGGTAATGCCTGCGTCGGACTAAAAACCCCCTCTTCAAGGTCAGCAACGTCAAGAAGGTTTGAGATTATGCTTGGTGTAGGCCTTTGGCAACAGTCTATGTGTTCATTGAATGTTGGAGATGAAGCCTTATCCGCACAGGGTGGTTGTTGGTTACATCTCAGTAAACCCACCCCTTGCCCTTGGCAGCAGAGGTCAACGTCCCTCGTTGGAGGTCAACGTCCCTTCAGATGAACAAAGTGTTCAATCGATTCAGACCTTCTGGAAGGTGATGTTGTTGCAGTAATGTTACTTTTCTTACAACCATCGGGAACGTGTTCTTAAAGGTTCTCCAAACACTTGTGGCTGTTTCACAGCTGGGTTTGACCTCCAGCCTCTATGCCAACTAGTCAAAAACCGGTCCAGCCGATCGGAGGCGCTTCTGGAGACTGCGGATGCTGAGTCCATGCACCTGGGACCACCCGATTCGGGTGGGAATCGATTCGCTCTGGAGCGGAGTATGCAGTGAGTATCGGCGTCGTCGAACATGCTGTCCGGGTACGACATCGGCCTCGGTCGACTGAACTCATGGTTTTCCGAGTCGACTCGTCCTTTCGTCGAGGTCAACTCGGGGTCGACTCCACGTGAATCACTCCATTGAGAGCATGAAACTCACAGAGAGGAGAGGGAGAGGAGGGGGATGAAGCAGTTCCACCATTAGAGATGTAATGAGATGTAGAGTTTTCTTTTTTTGTGACCTTATCCAGACCCTACTCTTTACCTCTGGGATACTCAGCTTTGTCGGTTTCTGAACTCTTAGTTGGATGTTCCACCCCAGTTCTTTGTGAAGATCCACGTGACCTCAGGCTGAGCAGCTTCCGACGGATGTTGAGAGGCCTTTGCCGCTTGGAGCGAGTCAGTCTACTTGCGCGAGCGGCCAGCGACCCGTGGGTCGTGGGGGGAAGTGGCTCCTCGGGGGCCGTACTGATCCACCTGTTTTGGCTGAGACAGGGTCAGTCCTGGGAAAATATCCGAAAATGCTGACCCTGGGTTTCAGTGCAACCGGGTATGATTTGCTCCTCGCATCCAAATATCCGAATAAGCCTTCCGCCCGGACCCTCCAAGGTTCGGCTGTTGTGAGACCCGACCACAGGTGGTTATCCTGGCACCTGTTGTCACCAGGAAGCACCTGTTGGAGGGTCCAGCCATGGGATTGGAATGATTTGATCTATAGCCAGGACCTCCTGACTCGGAAGGTCCTGCATGGTAGGCATACATTGACCCCTGAGGTTTCACAAGCACGCCATGTAGGTATATACCCTGCAATCCGTGGAGTGTTTGGGGCATTTGTATGTTGAAAACATGTCCTTTTTGTTCGATATGGTTGGGTGGTGAGGCTTATGAAAAGGACCATGCCATCCACATTCAGGTTCCTTTTTTGTGACACGCGACCTCCATCAACGGCCAAGCCTCGAACGAGACCTGGCAGTTCTTGGATCCTGGCGGTTCTTGCCCCCGATTCGGCCAAGGTGATGGCGCTCTCTTGTTGGATAGTGGCCTGCGGGTGCAGGGCAGTCGCTTGGCGCAACTATGCGCAACTGCTTGGAGCGAGCAACAGCTTAGAGCTACCGGGCCCTGGGGATTCAAACTCTTGGAGCAGCAAGACTAAACAACTATCACTATGGCATACTATGGCTCCAACCACCTCCTGAGAAGATCACCAGCGAAGCTGCTGTTCTATCTGAGTCGATGCTGCCTGGAGGGTGGACCAAATTTGCAAGCTGAACGTATATGGGCAGTACCAGCAAGGTGTAGTGACCCTCATAAGAGTACACCGCTAGGTGTCAGCTGGTTTTTTTTCAGAGTTGCAGACCTGCAGATTCCTCACGATCCGGACATATCCGGACCGGATTGGAGCATGGCATCACCGTAAAATGGATGTATTCCGATTCAACATCTCAGGACCCTCCAAGGTTCGGCTGTTTGGAGACCCGACTACAGGTGGTTATCCTGGCACCTGTTGTCACCAGGAAGCACCTCTTAAAGGGACGGAACAACCGAAGACGACGCGCGGGGGGGTGCGACGGACTCTTGAGGACTTAGAGGTCCACGCCGCGGAAAACCGCTGCCGAGGCCCTGCATGCTTAAAGCATTTGCTGATGACCACGACGAACTTGCCCCTCAGCGACGAAACATCTGCAGGAAAAAGGTTGGGTTAAGCCCAGGGGGCGGAACGACGAGGTCAGGAACGAGTCCCGAAAGCCGATGGCCTTTCCCAGACACTGCATGGGACTGCCATATATGCCGATCAATTGACCCCCAAAACCACCCCAATGTAGGCATATGGCAGGCCCATGGAGTGTCTGGGTTTCAGAGTCTTTCAGAGTTTGCGAAAACGGACAGATCTGTTTTGGTGAGGAAACGGTTTTGGTGCAAACCGTCTGAGGGACTTGTGCGCCCCAAAAGACCCACACACACACACACACACACTCCAGATGCGACTGGAATGTCATGGATAGTACGTGATATATATATATATAGGATTATATAATCTATAGGTGCTGTTTGTTTTCAGTGTGTCAGTGGGTTGATAAATGTTGATAATCTATCACAATAGAATAGATCTATATATAATCCCATGGTTCGGTCGGGCCCTTCATAGCAGGGGATCAGACCCGGAAAGCCCTTCTCGTTTGAAGCCCCGGATTCTTAGGGTATTATTTAGATCCTATAAAATCACTATACCTGGACCACCCATTCGTACAAAAAAACATGCTCAATGGGTTGTTTGATACACTTTTTGGGGTGCGAGCGTTTTTCTATTAGAAAGATGTTCTCGAGCACCATTTTTTTGGTCGAGCACTTTTCTTGGTTACTGGATGGTTTTGCAGATGTTTGTTGTGAAGACTTCAATAAATCCAAATCTCCCGGACTTTGTGCATTTTTGCACTCGCATGCAGCCATTTGGCATATAGATGGGTGGGCACTGGAAAATGAAGGAACAGGAAGGCGGGATGTGCAAACGTGGCAGACTGGTTGATCAATAAAACAGTTGTCACACCCTGCAGACTCGTGGCAGCAAACTATGGCGGAGTTTGCAAAGGAGCTGCGTTCAAGTCAGGCTGATCCGCATTTGGTGGATCAATACAACTCTTTGCAAAAACGGTGATTTGCATTATGTGACTGAGTCTGTTGCCCGCGCGGGATCCGCAAAACGAGCGCAAAAAATCCGCAAAACGAGCGCAAAAAAAGCGCAAACGAGCGCAATTTGAAAAACTTGTTGTTTCCACTTGTGTTTTTTTTGCGGTTTGGAACACTTTCAGGATGATTGCATGTCAGCTACCCTTTTGAACTCAAACCTTAAGGGCTGCTGGGATGTCAAAGGAAAGCCTAGACCTTGGACTCTTGAAGATTCGGACCATTCAGCGGTGCTTAGGAGAGTATCGCAGACAGTGGGCGCGCAAAGGATGGATCAAACGCAAGAGATAAAAATAGAGTCAAACCTAATTAACTTGTGCAGAAGGTGCTGCTCGGGTGGTTACGGTGCAGGGCATGTGTGCATGGACTTGAATGCAATGCATTGTCTAGGAGACATGCTCGAGCACTTTTTGAGTGCAAAAAACAAACGAACAAAAAGGACTATGAAGGCTCCAATTCGAGCGCAAAAAGCTCGAGCACTTTTTCTTGGCTGTTTGGGGGCTACAGGATTGTTATATTACTATTCATTGGTCACAATAATAGATCCACAATTCCAGGAGGCACAAAGGGGTGGTGTTTAGTCCCATCCAGTGAGTGGAGTAGCTGGGCACCCCTATCCTCCAAGTTCGGCACCCCTTTGTGTTACAGTCTACAGTCCCACGGTCCCACTTCCCCGGACGACCCGGTCCGGTGGCCTCCAAATCCTCCGCCGGTTTCAGGAATGGCAAGGATTTTCGAAGCTTCATCCCGGAGGATGAACAGCAAGCGTTTCAACACTTCCTCGATGCCTCAGCGGAGAATCACCAAAGCAGCCCCTTGACCGACGTCGGTACGTAGATACTCACCCAGCAGTCACAAAGGTTAGGAGTGCCCAGCTACTCCACTCACTGGATGGGACTAAACGCCACTCCTTTGTGACTCCTATATAGGGCCAATTTGGGGTGACTGTCCTAAGGACAGGAGGAGGATCCTTTTGTGGGGGGGTTCTACCTCTACCACACCTCGTTCATGAGTGTCCTTGTATTTGTTCCAGATCCATCATGATTGATTCATTTCATGGATCCTCAAGGATCGTTTGCCCAATTTGTGCTCCAGGTTTGGGAGGGGTGACAGGGGTGACGCTAGCGAGAATAGGCAAGTGACGCTCTAGGAGGGGTGCAAAGCTTTGGACATCGATCTCTTCTCAAAGTTAGGACGCGACCAGTAACTTCTTCCAGAAGTGGGCGATTTGATTAGTATAGTCTATAGTATAGTCTAGTAATTATAGTAGAATGATATTCATATCAAACATCCCCCCCCTCAATTGACCATGCTTTTCTACTCGTACTCCTACCAGAGTGGTCGACCTCCCAGCTGTCCCAGCTTTCTCGGGGCTCCCGTGGGACGTGGAAAAGTGCCATATATCGCACATGTGATGTGGGGCTGATGTGGCATCATACGTGTTGCGATTGTGTAGGGAATTGTATGGAATTGTAAGTTCTGAGTGATTTGTGTTGTGATTGGTGGTGTTGTGCACTATAGATGTATAGTTCTTTGTGCTGTGATTGACTGTTTGACTGTTTGATGTGTACTGAAGCGAACATCTCGGTGACGTGTCATTTTGCAACATGTTGCAACTTTTGCCAAATTCACGCAAAGAGACTGGCGTTTCGGACAACAACGACCACATATCGTGTAGAAAGCTGGGCCCGTTCAAACTCATGGCCACCGGAGGCACCGTCACCGCTTGATGCTCCGCGTTTTGTCGTCCGCCGCATCAGGTCCGCCCGACGTGGCGCCCCCCTGCTTGCGCGTGTCCCTGCGGGGCGCCATGAACTGCCGTGCCGCTCGATGTGGAGCGATGAGCGATGCGGATCCGTTCGAGACACGGTCGACACGAGACGGGTCGATCACTGGCAGATGGACCACTCCATGTATGGGTAGTGTCCCGGGGGTCAATGTAGGCTTCTTTTTAATTCCAGAGATGGGAGTGTATAGTGGCACGGCTTCCAAAACATTCTGAACCACCCTCCAGTAGCATGTTTGACACGTGAATTCTGAGATGTGAATGGTGCCGGAGACATGTTTGGAGACATCAAGAGTTTCGTGACAGACATCCTGCTCGACATCCTTAGAGCTCTACTTCGCAGATGGGAGTGTTTTTGTGGCTGGGCCATCCACTAAACTAAAATTCCAAGGGGGTGAGTTGCTGGAATATTCTAGTTTTTTGGCTTGGAGAGGGCGTTCCTCTCATGGATTGGCTTGGATGTGCAGCGGTGTAGAGTTCCCCTTCAAAGTTCCCTTCGATTCTCCGGAATTTCTCAAGTGGAACTTTAGGGTAACTTTGACCGGAGTTGAGTTGATAAACACTACTCATTGAGGTAGAGCACCAAGTGTTACTGGGTGGGCACATCAGGTGCGTTGCTGCATTCCTGCCATACCATATATTGCAAATCCCAAGCAGACAACCTTGTGCCGTTTGCAAACCCCATGCTTTCGATCAGGACTGCAACCTGGATGAGTGAATCGTTTTTTGGCACGGGAGCTTCTCAACCGGGGGTTCTATTTCAGGTGGGTGCATGACCTGAAATCATCTTCAATCAGCCAGACTCAATCTACCTACCCTCCCGCAAACATGCTGTGGTGGATCCATCCCGCACATTGGAGAGTAAACTGAGTAAACCTGTTGTAGGAATTGGCACCGCCATCCTCGCAAAAACCCTTCCCTTCCACAGATCTGACGTCCTCTTTGGCACCCACGGATGGCATACGACCCTGACGGCATACGACCGACCCCAGACGGCGTGCGACATCTTCCACGTGCCAATGCCACTGGTGGGTGACACGTCCCATCTGTTGGCACTCAGAGACCTGGCCAGCTTTCAGAAGTATTGGACGCCTGCACCTGTTCGTGAGGTCAGGTTTGTGGGCTGAAGCACAGGAGGCGTGTTTGAAGCTGACGGGTCGAACGAAGGTCTGTGGGGGGGCTTTGAGACATGCCAACGGATCATCGATCATCGATCCAAAATCGCAAGTTTGGAGGCGCCAGAGCTGGACGGACCGTCCAGCGCCGCGCCTGGCGTCAGAAAGGCGTCCTTTCCAGTGCTGTTGAAAGGGTTCAGTTCCCATAGATCCACCATTCAGTTCCCATAGATCCACCTGACTCCCATAGATCCACCTGATGGGCGAAAGAAAGGCCGGTGCCGCTTCTTTCCATTGTGGCAAAAAGCTAGGCCGTCGTGCCACTCTAGAGTGGAAAATGGCCGCCGTCGTCCAAAAAACACGCCACCAGAAAAACACCAAACGCCGCCACGTTCCATATATATGGGGAAGGATGGTGCATGTCTCCTCCACACCAGGCTCAAGGATACTCAGTTAGTTTCCTCAAGTAACAAAGCCCCCACACTCACCTCCACGATAACGTCATCGCAATCCCAAATCCCTGACCGCTCTACGATTCCTGTTGCCAAATTTACCCAACTGTACCCAACTTCTGGTACTCAGGGTCATTCTCCAAGGTCATTGTGCAAGCTTTGGCAATTGACCACCCCCAAAAGAGTCTTTGTGCTCATGTGTATGCTACACCCTGATAAGCCAAGCAAACTCAGTGTTCCATGGTTGACATATGTTGCCAAAATCTGATTGCGGGAATTTACGCCGCCATTACGCGGATTTAGGCCGCCATTTTGTCCGGCAATTTTCGCAAATTTCGCGCAACACGTATGACACGTATGAGGCTCAAGAACTAATTCCAAATGTGGTGTTGAATGCTCGTCACTCTCTCTTTCAGGGAGCTCTGAAGCACGAAAACCAATTATGAAACACTGGTTGGTGCTCTTCCGGAACGACCAGCCGTTTCGAAGCTAAAACATAGTTCAAGCACTGCACCAAATTCCACATCTTCCCAAAGGTCGCCGGTCGGCATGTTGACAAGAAGTTCACACATTGGGGTGCGTTCATCAACCTTCGGGGTTTGACACAACTCAACTATACACGAAGGGCACAAACCAATACAAATCACCCTATACCCAACTTCGAGCCAACCACGAAAAAACGCCGCCGCAAAATCAAGAAACGCCGCAGCTTTACAATTTACGCCGCCGTACGGTAAAAGACAACTTCTTTGGAAAGGTGCCTCATACGAAGATCGGTATGTCTTGTTGCACACGGCGGAGCTACCTACATCCCAGCTCCACCTCTATCGAATACATGGAGTGGTTGAAGACTTGTCAATCTTCAATCACTCGGTTTTCAGTGAAATATGCAGGTGCTGTTTAACAGTTCAATCTTCTTCCCTCGACTAGTCCCCAAACCTCCAGACGAATCCCATCGAGAGATGTTTGCCGTTTGAGCCATTTGGACCTCCAAAAAGCAGAAATGTTTGGGTCGTCGGAGGTGCAGGTCACTGACTGGTGAGGGAATGAGGGAATGATCCCCGAATGCAGATCACTTAGGATCCATTCCTCATGACCTACAAGTCGCACCAGTCGGGGTAGTGTGGATCCTGTTCCTTTTTCTGACTGCGGAGTTCTACTCCTGGGCTCCAAGGAGAAGATATCGAGAACACCGGGCGAGGGCCCCCGGATGCGCCAGAGACCGAAGGCAGCGCTGAAGCGCCAGGGACGTGGGGATGACGTTGGATGGATGATTGGTCAAGTGAGTGACCCTCACAAGGGATCATCATGCAACTGATCATGGATTTGCGATTGCACCAGCAAAAAAGAGAAGGATGAGGTAGAGCTTACAGCCGGTTATGTCCCTGATCAGAGTTGCGTTGATTTTGGTAACAATTCTGGAAGTGCAAAAGCATGGAAATGCGATGCTTGTAAAGGAAAGTCGCTTCCCGAGGTAGCCAAAACTGAGGGCGAAAGAGATTTAGAAATTTAGTGATATCAACCGTTTTTGTAGGAAACCTGGAAGGCCCTTACTATGGTGGGCTAGGGAAGATTGTGAAATATTGTGTAGAAAGATTAGGACTTCCTTTTGGGGATTTTGCCATCTACTCTGAAACCACTGTACAATCATGTTGTTCACTTTGTTCATTTGCCCTTCCAAAGATCGACCGGGCCGTCCCTTTCTGATCGCGCGTGTCCCCTGGATCTACCTGTTTTTTTCCACTATGCCACTATGCAAAAATTTTGCCAATTGATTGGTTAGGCAGACATGTTGCATAGTTGGAAGATCAAATGTATCGGTGGGTCGGTGGGACACCGGCTCCTTCCACCGGGTTGAGGGGGACCTGTTCAGGTCCAGCTCCACTTCTACACGGCAGCTCCCTGAAGACGCCCAAGGAGTTTGACTCTGATGAAAGGCTCGGTCAATTTGCTAGAAGAGAGAGAGCGAGAGACAGAGAGAGACCACAAGGATCAAGCCAGGCTCCAACTACTTTGGGCAGGGTTTGCCAGGCCCTGCCCCCAGAGAGAGAGAGATCTCATGTCTACGAGCCCTGGACCTTGACCAGGGCCAGACCAAGACGAGAGAGAGCCTGGAAGGAAGAGAAGACCAAGACCGGGAAGGGGCCGACCTGGGACCGACACCGGCGCGTATAAGCACGGTGAGCTTCGACCCGAAGGGCGGGAGATGGGCGCCGTCTTTCGAAGGCAGAACGCACTTCCTGTTTGGTCCCCGGCAAAGGGACTTTCAAACAGGTCAGAAAAAAGAAGGGATTTCCAGGGTGAAGTGGGTGCTTTTCAATTCACAAGTGGGTCCATTCACAAGTGGGTCCTTTTCAATTCAAAGGATCACTAGGGCTCAGAAGGTATTTGGACCCTCGACTCTGGCGCAAGTTCTGCGGTTTGAGCTCTTTTTGGAACTCGAGCGCTTTTCTGTGGAGCAGCCGTTTGCGGTACCATGCGGTACCTCGGTTTGGGGAAACGGAAAACGCACCGCAAGACAGAGCCTTTTGGTGACTTGTCTTGGACCAGCCAACCCAAATCCGGTATGTTCCAATGGGCCCGTTGAGTAGCGGTTTGGAGGTTCAGGTTCGCGATCGGTTTCATTAGCGGCCTCAGTGAGAAAAGGCAGACGTTGGCTGGCCTGGTTGCGCCCAGAAAACCTGACTCCGTGATCGGTTCAGCTATAAAAGGCCTGGCTTTTGCTTTGGATTTGTTTCCCCTACGGGTGAATCCCCGTCTCTGGGGGTTCCTCAATCAAGCAAATCCAAGAAGGCTTTAAGCCAAGTCAACAGTGGTCCTTTCTTTTTGGCCAAGTCCTCAAGGAGTTTGGTTTGGGGCAGCAAGATCATGTTCATTGGGGTTTTTGTATGTAGGGATCGATATATACCCCATAACCGATATGTAGACTGATCTAATTCCCTTCCAGGGAGTCGAACTTGGGTCGGTCGCCCTATTTTTAGTCCACACCCACAGTATACAACGCCACGAATACAAAAACACACAGTACACACCGATTTGATTGGCCATGCCGATCTCACGCAGGTCTAAGTCCAGCAGCTCCTCTGTGAGCTCACACCGCAAGAGCTTCGCTGGAGTGCTGCCCTTGGAGGTGGGGAAGCAGAGCTTGGTGGCCGGACGTATCACCGGCGGGTCATGGTCATGCGGGTCATGGATCCTTTGATGAATCCAACGGAGGCGATTGGGAATGTATTTATATGTACTCACTGAAAGACCACCATCTCTTGGCGTTCTCATATTAAAGCCTATAGCCATGTTTACTGATCTGCTTTCAGTCCCAAGTTGTCCCACGAAGTTCCCGCCTCCTCAGTAGCTCAGTTTGGAACTGTTCGCGCTTCCAAGGCGTCCGAGCAGCCTGGCTCGCTTTTCTCGCTCGGCTTCATCGCGTCCCAAAATCTCGGAGACCCGATTTGGCTCCGTTCCAAACGGGAAAATCCCTTCCACATCCTTCCTCCCATCCCCCCCATCCGGTCGTCTGCGAACATGCAGAAGGCTCCAAAACCACCGAACGTTCGCGGGGCTGGGCGGGGCTGTTCGCGCGAGAGTTCCACGCACGCGAGAGTGCCGAACAGCCAGGACTTGGTGATCATGGTAGCGCCCAACACCTGGAGCGTGGAGCAATTCCACGCCAGTCTTCGCTGCGAGGCGCCGGAGCCGGTGGAGCCGTGGAGCGGGGTGGTCGGTCGAAGTGCGAGGGCGTGGCTTCGGAGAGGCTTGATGAATCAATGATGCACAAGAACCAACGAACATTGTTGTGTTTTTTTTTCTGCTTATAGTCTTTTTACACCATCTTTGTAACTATACCAAATATATTTCACATGTCTTGTTCAAGAAGGCCTTTGCTAACCATCATCATCCATAGTTGCTGGTATAGATTGGTATAGGATATAATATCGGGTAGATAATCCAATGTATTTGCTGTGAAAGGATGTGAAAGGGGAATTCTTTTGGATTTGCTGACTTGTTCCAAGGGAGCAGGGTGTTTCACCTCAACCATTGAGCTTTGTTTGACCCGCTTGGGAAGGCTTGTCACGTTCCATCCTTGCAAACGCATGGATGCCACGTGTCATCACCGGAAGCATCGGATGTTCTTCCGGCCGTATCAGCCAGGACCTTCAAACTGGCCGTTTGATTTTTGGTCCTTCGATATCATGTTTGGGGCCTCTCATTTATCAAAGAGCCACTTAGCTCTATATATCAAAGGCTCGATATAGTCACAGTTCCCCCCATCCCCTTCTATTCTCTCCCGACCCACCTTTCTTCAACTGCTGATTTGGCGGCGGCCTGCAGCCCTCTTAGCTGCCAGCGCTGGATCAGGACGGGATCGCTCGGTCCGCTCGGTGTTTGCAAGGGAATCGTTGCAGGTGATTGTTTTTGGCCTGTGAACTGAGAACATCATATTCATTCCATCCTTCTCAGCCAGCGACAGCAAACGTAGCTGGCGTATTTAAGGAGCACTTGTCGCCCCAACAATGGCCCAGCAGTGGACAAGAGACAAAGTTTTTTCACTCGCCCAACCTCATGAGATGTGCATGGGGTTCTGTAACAAAGTGGAGGCTTTGGCATGCTTTGGCTAAGTGGTGGTCAAGTGGCCAGGTCCTCATCCCCATAGCAACTCGCCCACATCGGAGATATGAGCTTCACATTATCCCAGGCTATGTGAGTCAACCTTGATCGTGTTAACACATGGGTGGAGGCAAGGACTGTGCATGCGTTGTAGCAACTGCTGCGCTAAGAAACTTGTGTAATTTTGGACGTAGTTTCCACAATGTCTCACCTGAAGATATCGCTTCAGATGCCAAACCTAGGTTGCCATGTGGCACTCTTAACATGTCACATCGGTTAAAAAAAGGTAAGCCATGAAACTGTTGTATGCAGATGCGAAGAGAAAGGTGGCCGTTTGCAGGGCCCTTTGGTGAAGGTCATCAAGAATCACCCCATTCTTGATGCTCATGGAATCCCGAATTGCAACAGCGTTCACAAACACTGCTGCGCGAAGCCTCAGCACCCCACGCAAACAAAGTGACGCATTCAATGGCAGCCTGAAAGCCCCTCCACCAGTCCAAGGAGCTGTGCATGCTCACATTGTGGGTGAGCTTCTGCAAGAGCTAGGCATATACCCATCAACCAGCGAGCCAAGATAACTGATTCCTGGGCAGAATGTCGGAGAATCACAGGTATTGACCACAGCTCACACACGACACAGACCAATGTAATGCAGTTGGGAGTCTGCACCGTTAAAGTGACGCTGCGCCAAAGATGGAAATGTTTTGGAATTTGGTCGCATTTGTTTCCTAAGAACAAACTGCATGGCCCATGGCCCCCTTCACAAACACTCATGCAATCTCATACGTGCAGCAAGACTCTCACAGAAGACTTGCCCTCTGCTGCCTCAAATTGCCCAAATCTAGAGCATGCTCATGCTTGCCATTCTGTCCCTGACTTGGCAGCTGAGTCACGTATCCGATGTTGGCGGCACAACTGAGTAAACTCAGCGTAAGCAGCTCTCAGTCTATCGTCCACTGAAGTTCCTGACGAGGGCTGAACAAATCGAAACATTTTTGACTGATCATAACCGGGTCACCTTGAAATACTTCTGCCGTCTTGGTGATTTCAATCAAAGCCTTGCGCATCACACAAGCTACCGTGTTCTGACATGCAACACCTCTAGCAACAAACTTCGATGTCAGACTAGTTACTAAAGAAGCAACCTAGGAACGGAGGCCGCTGCGTCTGGAACAAGTGTCAGGTCGAACACATGTAGGACATCGTAGATGAGCTGTGAGGGATGAAACCCGGCGACTTGAATCCAGCCATTTGGACGACTCACATTTGTGATGAAGTCACTTGAGCTGATCATGGTCGATCGATGGGCCGCGTGCGGCCCCACATGAGTGTAAAGACATGGGTTGTCACGCTCCCTGCTCGCAGCACACGTCCAGCATATCTGAGGTGAAGACCATCCAACTCGAGTCCTGTACGCTTTCTGCAAATACTTTTCATCCCCCCGATGACAAACTATGATGGCTCTCCATCCAGAAGCTATAGGAAGCCCTCCCTTTGAAGCTCGTTCCGGCATGGGACGGTTCCATGGATCACGATCATTCCAAACTCCTTGCGCCAACTCTTGGAAACTCCAAGCTGTCCACATGTCCATCGTGAGTTGGGTCTCTGTACATGACCGACTGTTGTCCAATACATACAGCACCATGCGGCTGTCCCAGGGACTGGAGGCACCTGTTGTGAGGAGGGACGCGAAGCTTGTCACCTGGAAGCTTCGTCGGCGATGCGCCTCTGCATCGTCTCCGTGGACAATGACCGGAACGCAGGAATCCAAGTCCACAGCCTTCGATTCGACCGCGCACAGCGCACGAACAAATACCTGCAGACACCGTCACTCAAAAGCACCACACGCATGGACAAAGTTGCTGCCAAATATCAGGGTCTGTTAAGACTGGATGTTGTTGGAAGAATTCCGTGGGTCGAATGTACTCCCAGTACTGGCGGAGCACCTCCAAAACAAAGTTGTTCAATTGTTTGTTCACAGTACTGCATGCGTGCACATATGCTGTAACAAAACCGTGCATGTTGCAATAGCACACCAGCACCCCTGGTTCACCAAGAAAACGCTGTTGGAAGAGTCCTTTGTCGAAGTGAAAAATACTTGAGAACCTTGCAGAGACACAGGCAATTTAAGAGGTTTCAATCTTGTGCACAGGTACAACGCCCCTCCTACCCAGGTCTTGCGAGCCAAGTTGCACTTCAGAAGGCAAAAACATGTGCCAGGTGCATAGGAAGTGAGGCGGAGTCTTTGATTCATCTTTCATAACAATTTGCACCCTAGGGTGAGTAGGCAGGGAACCACAGCACAACATGGGTCTCGACCTAGTCCCCTAAAAGCTGGCACGCAATCAAGGGACTCATGTATAGCAGGAAGCATCTTCCTCCAGTACTGCCTTCGAAGCCAGGACCAAAATGCTCGGGGAGCATTCTTGGGACTGTGCTCCACCCGAAGAAGATCTTGTAGGTTCTGCCTTGTTGAGCAGCAATTTGCTCAAAGGCATGCCCATTGCAAGATGTATACTACCAAGAAAAACTGCCAAGATACGGGACCAATCGACGAGGAAATCTTTTCTTGACAGCCCCCCAAGAGCTTCATGATTGATGTTACACTCACCTGGGCAGGCACCGGAGCCACCCCAGCGACAACCCTACAATTTGAACACAATACGCACAATGCTGCAGGACCTTCAAAGTGACCTTTTAAGATCCTAGAGGTCACTTAGTCCCTAAAGAGGTCACTTAGAGACTCCAAAAAGATCACTTTGAAGTTCCTGGATGGGCTCGATAGCTTTTGTATGTCCAGTTGAGTCACATCCTTTCCAATCTCTAAGAACTCCTCCACAAGGTCCATAGCCACAACACTAGTTACTAGTTTGCGCAAGCACACCTTAAAGGTAGCATGTCCTGTATCGAGTTCGCACGGTGCTTTCCAAAACAATAGTTGCACATGCACGAAGGTATGTTTGTATACACAGAGGCTTCCAAACATGCATGTATCATGAACCCCGTTGCGGAGGAACCCTCAGCTGGGCGCCCACCTCTGCGAGACAGACGCATGATTGCAAATCAGTGGGAGATAGCAGGCTGATGCGTTCACCCTTTGCTCATACATTCGATAGGGCTCAACACTTTTGATGCCCGTACTGCACGACCAAGTGATCGTGATCCAAAAGCTAGCTAGCTCATGAAGCACTAATTGCCTCAGGCTGCCTCTACCTGGTACCACTCTGTGGTTTCGAACACACAAAAAACGAAAGTTCATTGGTGGGTATGTTGCAACCAAAGAACGGGTATGTTTTGGGTCCCATGGATTCTTGCATAGTTGGCACTTTCATTGTTTGGGCGCGAAACCATTCTATGAGTGGTCAACCCCAGCTAAGTGGCAGCAGGTCCCCGAGTCCCCGATTGATGGCTGTTTAGAAATGACGATTTCGTACGGATAAAATTGTCACATCGAATCTTAAGACAGGTCAGTCCGACAAACAAATATCCTCGGAGCCTGACCCACCACTACCGCCCTCACCCAAATCCTTTGCCTTCTTGGGCTTCGGGCCCTTTGCAAGGGAAATGCGCCTTTTGGCATCCCTGATATCATCCTGAATAACCTTAAGTACGGGCTTCCTCGCATCTACAAAAGCATTCAGCTGATCAGCATCGGTCACAGCTGAGAGTGCAAGCGCACCCTTCTCAGCAATCTCAGGCAACTCTTTCTCGAAGGTCACCAAGTGCTTCTCGAGGACACGAGCCTTGGCATGTGGGCGGGTGGCTGGTGTCCTTAAGAATTTGGGTTGGTGAAACACAGCTCTCACTGTGAATGCAAACCCGGGAACCAGTTCACCAGAATTGCGCACATTGTACTCGGCCAGCTCAGTCATGCAGCTTTGAAGTGAATCGCCCAAGGTTTTGAACCTGGGCCACTGCTGCAGTTAGACAGGACAACCCCCCCAACCCACATACCCACGATGAATCGAAAAAACTTATAGATTTATACAGCTAAACTGCTTGTTGCACAACGTCTTTGCTTCCTTGAGTGCCAATTGTT
Source organism: Durusdinium trenchii (assembly GCA_963970005.1). Classification (NCBI taxonomy): domain Eukaryota; class Dinophyceae; order Suessiales; family Symbiodiniaceae; genus Durusdinium; species Durusdinium trenchii. The sequence goes on along the minus strand of CAXAMN010024473.1, from coordinate 68,733 downwards.
CTGCAGTTTTTTCTTTCACTGGCTTTGGCTTCTTGGACTTGATTGCACCAGTCTTGAGATCCATAAGTGGCTGCGATTCAAGCTGGTTGAGTGCAGCCCCAAGCTGTTTCGCCACCAACTCCTTCATCGCAGCGGACCGGACACGTCCTCCGACTGTAATCTCTGTCATGGTCCTGACAGTGTGCGAACAACATCCTAGCCCCCACCCCTGAAAAAAGGAAAACATGCACCAATGAGGGTGGCCTCGACCCAGTGCTTGTGTTTTCAGCTATCTCTTTGAGCACTTTGAACATCCGGGCTGACTCGCAATTGGGCGCTTGCGGATGGGGCACCCCAACCTGCCCTTAGTTGACCCGCATGCGCCGGTATATATATATATATTACTATATATCGATATATATCATAGTTTGCAACTCCTGGCATGCATGCACGACATTTGAGCTCGGGCGCCCTTGAGGATCTCAGCGATAAATTCTTTTGCCTCCTTGGATTTCCCATAGATCCGGTAGAGTTGCATCTTGGTCACCTCGATGGGCACAATATGTTGGTGCGATGGGGAGGAAACAGCAGCTCCACAGCATCTGAGGATTGCTGGACTCACGCGGCAACGGCTTTGTGACAAACAAGGCCGGGTCAGCTGATGCTACAGGAATGGGTGCGCTTAATTAATGTAAATATCCAAGGGACGGTCACATACTTATCCGATCGGAATTGCTCAACGAATTGGACGAACTTCTCCTCGACCGTGATTGAATCCAATTTGCCATTACCGATCAGCCATTCTTTGAGCATGCTCCACCTTCAGTAGGTGAGTGAAAACTTGTGGAAACGGTTCACAAAAAGAAGGCTGATACTCAACATGGGCCTCTCCGTGTCATTGCATAGCTGAAATTTTGCTAGCAGCGCAGGGTTGGCGCTACTCATGATGGCGCGGCGAAGGGCAGCGTACTGCCGCTTCCTTTCCGGTCGCGGCATTCCTCAAGGATACCCATGTGTTACAGTCAGTTCAAACCTTTGCACGCACACACACACATAGAAACATCAGGCTAGGAACCGGAAGGAGTGGCCATGTCTTTAAGCTTGTCTTTTTCTGTCGCCGATAGCTCCTTGATCCTGGGTTGGCCTCGAGATGAAGACGAAGACTTTGAGTCCTCCCAGAACTCCCCAATGAACAGGCTCAAAACACAGGGTAACCCCCAAAAATATTAATATACTTTGATTTCATCCCCCACCTAACAGCTACTGCAGTCCTGTGTGCTGGGAGTTCCAAGTACTTCCAAGCTTTGCATGGTCTTGATCCTCTCCATTGGAGGGGTTGGGCTTGGCTGCTCAGACATACTCTCACCATCATCCTGCGTGAGAGTGGTCTGAGTGATGTGGAAAAGGGAAAAGGGAAGGGTGGATAATAAGTCATGGAGCCTTTACATCAGTGAAAACACTCTGTTGTAGCAGGGCCCTGGATAACTTTTATTCGATTCAACAACAGCGAGAAAGCGGGCTTTATATCAATTATGCAGACATAGCTGATCGCAGTTTATACATTGTTGGTGGGTATAAAGCCGACAGAAAGACAAACGCGAGTCCTTCAGCAGGTCTTCAAGGTCCAAATCATCCTCGCTATCGAACCTCAACTTTTTCTTTTCTGGGCTGGCCCCTGTTGGTCCACCATTGGTCCTTTTGGTGCCATCTGAATGGCCACCATTGGTCTTGACAGTCTGAATCTTGCTCCTTTTCTGTAGACCATTGCTGGAAGATGTTGTGGAGACCTCTTCCAATGGTCTCCGTTTAGGATGTTTGCCACCAGCATCAGAATCGGATGGAACACTGTGTACCAAAGCATTGTTGAGACACCGACTCACGCCGATCGCTCCACACCCTTCAGACTCCTTCTCCTTCTCAGCCTCCTTGGACGCTGCCACTGCTGCTGCGTTCTCCTTCTTCTCCTTGGAGCCTTGCTTCTCAGACTCCTCGGACACTGCCGCCTTCTTCTTTTGTTTCTTGCCTTTCTCCTTTTCAGACTCCTCGGATGCTGCTGCTGCTGCCTTCTCATTCTTCTCAGCCTCCTTGGAATCTTCTTTCTTTTGCTGTTTTGCTTTCTCCTTTGCAGACTCCTCGGATGCTGCTGCTGCCTTCTCCTTCTTCTCAGCCTCCTTGGAATCTTCTTTCTTTTGTTTCTTGGCTTTCTCCTTTTCAGACTCCTCGGATGCTGCTGCTGCTGCCTTCTCCTTCTTCTCAGCCTCCTTGGAACCTTCTTTCTTTTGCTTCCTGCCGTTCTCCTTTTCAGACTCCTCGGAGGCTGCTGGCGCTGCTGCCTTCTCCTTCTTCTCAGCCTCCTTGGAATCTTCTTTCTTTTGTTTCTTGGCTTTCTCCTTTTCAGACTCCTCGGATGCTGCTGCTGCTGCCCTCTCCTTCTTCTCAGCCTCCTTGGAACCTTCGTTCTTTTGCTTCTTGGCTTTCTCCTTTTCAGACTCCTCGGATGCTGCTGCTGCTGCCTTCTTCTCAGCCTCCTTGGAACCTTCTTTCTTTTGCTTCCTGCCGTTCTCCTTTTCAGACTCCTCGGATGCTGCTGCTTTCTGCTTCTTCTCAGCCTCCTTGGAACCTTCTTTCTTTTGCTTCTTCCCGTTCTCCTTGTCAGACTCCTCGGATGCTGCTGGTGCTGCTGCCTTCTCCTTCTTCTCAGCCTCGTTGGAACCTTCTTTCTTTTGGTTCTTGCAATTCTCCTTGTCAGACTCCTCGGATGCTGCTGCTGCCTTCTTCTTCTCAGCTTCCTTGGAACCTTCGTTCTTTTTCTTCTTGATGACCTCCTTCGGCTTGGAAGCTTCAGATGCTTTTGTCTTGGCCATGGTCCTGCCACAACTTTGTTTCCCACCCACCTATGGATCGTTTGTGATAGCTTAAGTATATTGCACTAGAATTTGATATGTTTTGCTGGCCAGTCCTCCGACGTACCCCGGTCGAGCCCCACGCGCCGATTGGCAAAATGCCAAGAAATTGAGCCCTAGCTGACACGAAGTGACACGCCCAGGTGACACGCCGGTGACACGCAAGTGGCCCTTTGATATACCTAAGTGGCCCTTTGATATACCTAAGTGGACGTTTGATATACTAAGTGGCCATTTGATATACGCATTCGATATACCAGTGACACGCCAGTGACACGGAGTGACACGCCCCAATTTGGTTATAATCTTTGGTTTCCATGTTTCTTCTCAAACCCAAAGTTTTTTGATATGCAGTGTGCACGGAGATCAAAGGTGTGAGATTATAGCACACAGGTTGAGAGGACACAAAAGGGTCCACACTTGCTTCTAGTGTGGACCCTTTTGTGTCCTCTCAACCTCTCTAGGAACCCTAGCTTCCTTCGATCTGTGGTTTGGACATCAAAGGTTTCAGATACCATAGGGCCCATGCACAGTAACTGGCAAACCCATGCACCCACATACCTTGGCAGGCTGAACCATTGAGCGAGTCACAGCGCGGATTCCAAAGCCAGGAAAGGGTTGGTAGGTCAGATCGGGGCGTATATATAATATGGCCTCATGGTTGGGCAAGGGGCCCCACACAATGATGTAAGAGCACGCTGGCCAAATCGTTGTTTCTGCGTGTTTCTTCAGAACCAGAAAGACCGATTTGGAAACAACCATTTAGCCAGCGTTTCTTGCATGAGCTGCCTCAATGGCAAAGTATATATTATACTAGGAACTCGATCCAAACCCCAGTGTTCCATCCATGCACGATGCTCCATAGTTTTGGGCCTGTCGCGGGCCACTTCAACATCTCCAGGCAACCACATGTGGGTCATGCCACATTGCTGTGCGGGCTGCAAATTTTCCGGGCATAGCGGACCTAATCTTGCAAGTCACAACGGCAATCCTTCGAAACTGCCAGCAGTGCTTTGTAGTCCCTCCTAACAAGGCCAGACAGGTAAGGGCAATGTGATTCAGGGGTCCTCTTCCCAGTCCGGAGACAACTAAAGAAGGGGCCGCGGGGTCTTTTGGAGGGCTGGGCCAACCACTCACAGACATTCCGGGGTCAACTTGCACACCAGCTGGCCAGTCCTCTCAAGAAACTTCTTGAAATACGATGCGTAGCAACTTGCACATGCCCTTTCCATGGATATCACTTCCAGGAACTCGATCCATTGCTGGCGGGTCATAGACCTGTTTGGTGTGTTCACACTGGTGGCAGACGAGTCGGGCATGGTTTGTTTTGGGGACCTCAAAATGGCTTCAGCAAAGGCTCCGTACCCCACAACCCGCGATGTTAAGCTGTGCGCGATTAAACTTGGGCAAGGCAACTTGTGGTCAAAGCATTATGTCAACACTGCTTTTGGACAGACCCTGTCAATTGGAAGGTAGGGTAGAGGTTTGGATGGAGACAGCGTTTCACACAAGCTTGCCGCTTGCCAAACCAGCATGTGTTTGCTAGATATCATAATTTCGCGTATACTATACAGTGTATCACACTAGCTGTCTCCAATTGCAGTGAGACGGGCCCTTCAGCAAATCGTCAATGCAACCATTGTCATCCATGTCCAAATCCCCATCCACTGACAACTCCTTTGCAGGGCCAGAAATCACAACTGGGAAAGACCTCACAAAATGTAGTACAAAATGTCTATTTCGAACCCGAAACACTTTCGAGCCCCTGTCAAAGAGTGGATTTGGTCTCGGCCCTGACGTGAAAAGCCCTGCCAATGCCAAGCCATACTGCAACGGATACTCGCCGGACTTCTTCAATAGCTTCGGCTTGCCAGTAATGGTCTTTTTGGAGCCCTTCCGGGTAATGGTCACCAATTCTGCTGCTCCGTGAATCCTGCCACTGTTTGATCAAAATTGAAACACTGATTTAGGGTAGCCAAGTCAAGGGGAAAGTTGCCATGTGGAATATTCTTTCCTAAAACTTCCAAGACTGCGTCATCCAGTGTCAGCAAGATCGTGTTACTCGAGTTCCTGTTGCCTTGTAGGTTTTCTGTGTTAGGGCCTGTTAGGGGCCCAACTCAAGGTCTGGTGTGGTCCCCTTTGCATCCCAAGACAGGTTGAGAGGACGCAAAAAGGGATCACACCAAAGGCTGGTGTGATCCCTTTTGCGCCCTCTCAGCCTGCGTTGGTCCATGTTGGTCCATTCAACCTGTCTCGGTAAAGAACAAAAAAAGGAAAGATGCGATGTGCTAGGCCTTAACATTACCTCAGTACTCCTGTACTCAGCCCCAGGGCCCCAGGGCTCCAGGGCTCCAGATGTTGATCAGTTGGAGGAAGGGTTGGAGGGAGTGCCAGAGGCCCTAAAAAACTCACGGGCCTGAGAGTGCACGTTTGTTTTCCAAGGTTTATTGGAGGCCACATCATCAGCATACTTCGTTGAGTGGCCAGATCGATCCCTGTTCATGTTGCTGTAAACTGCAGATTGAACAACAACATGATCTCCGCCAATGGACCCATCTCGTTCCCAGGCGCCTGCCTGGCGATAGCCTCCTTCAGCTGCTTCACAGAAAGAGGCCGGTGCAGCTTGAAGAGATTCGGCAATGTACCCCAACATCTTAGTTGGCCATGAATGGTTTTAAAGTGCACACATGGCCATTTTAACATTTCACTCATTTGCTCAGACTGCCTATAAACTAGCTCGCATCATGTTCAGCAGCCTGACCTAACACATGTAGTGCTGAATCTTTCGGTGGGAAGGGGATGCCTCCAAGGTCAAACCCACCCATCAGTGCCGGGATGCACGGTCATCTTTAGAGATGCTCCTCCATAAGCTCCCATAGGGAATGACACCCTCCTGATTTGTTCCAATTTGCACCCCCGCGGCCCTTTCATTCAAAATGAAATAAAGCCACCAGAAACCAGTCCTTGCATGGCAGAAGGCGAGGAAACGCCGCATAGGTTCCCAAATCCAAAGAACCTGGGGTATGCGGCCAACGCTGTTCGCTTCATCGACAAACTTGTTTTTAAGGCCCTATGTATGAGCCAGAAGAAGGATCGATCTAAAATCCTTTTCAACAGATACCTGTGAAAAAAGCTTGCAATGTTCCTCTTGGGTTGGCCAGGGTAATGCGAGAAATGCTGGCCCCAAATCGGTGTTCATTCAACACCCGATTCGGGCACTGGATGAACACCGATTTGGGGCTCCGCTCCTGGCCAACCCAAAGGGAAAATAGCAATGAAAAGCGGATCGAGTCTCTGAACTCATTGGCTGCTCAACAACGAAGTAGACACCACGCTTGTGAGCCACATATAGACTCGGTTGACAATTTGATCATAGGTTTCCGAAAGCTTTAGCCAAATCAGGAACCAGTGCATTCCCCTTAGCCTTATACAAACAGAAATTTGCCAAACATCGAGTCGCATATATATCAACCTCCTTATGAATATGTTCGCGAGCTGCACACATTTGGATGAATTCCCACCAGGATTGCTCCATGATCTTCCTGTGCTGGAAGATGAAAGGAATACCCATGTTGAACATGGTGGAGCTGCGTGCACCAAGCCGCCAGCGCGAGTGTTGAGAACCTGGCGGCCCATTCCCGCAGATACTCTTAGACTCATAAATAGGAATATCGAAATGAACACTGGAAATAAACAGTGGCAAGGAAAATTGTTAAATGGCATCGAAGACACTGCTGCAAGAATGGCAATGAATCCCACAGTCCGGAGCAGGTTGTGGTTGTTGCTGTACAAGATCTTAGTTTGTCACGACGGCCGATCTATAACATTTTCCAAAAAGTGTATTTAGCCTTTCAATTCCCACAAGGTCTTATCTCAATGGGCTGTGCAAGGGTGTGAGGGTGTGAGCCTGGCATAGTAAAGGCACAAACCCCGTCTTCAGTCAAGGTACATCGAACTCTTTTCCTTGAAATCCACACATCCGCATGCCGCGGGACAGGTTTGCAGCTCCAGAGCATATCTCAACCTCAATGGATCAAGGTCGGAAGTGGAAGCGGTGGCATTACTTGGGACTTGGGAAAATGCAATGGATGAGGCCAAGGTATCAACCCGGCCAAGCTTCAAATATAGTTAGTCTCCCGACTTATTGTCCATACATGATGTGATGTCCACCAGCTGTATACCCTCAAAATAGGAGTGGTACTGCAACATCCCACATCTCCACAATGCTGGGCAAGTGGCAAAGTCATTGGGTTCAGCTGGTAGTCCGATTTGCTGCATAAACGCAAGCAACGTGACCACATGCGATCCCCGCATGGTCGAGAAATTGGGGAATATAGGATGTATGGGTCAATCCCCGCAGTGCCTGGATCGCACTTTGAACCCGAGAGCTACTTTGCATAGTAATGACAAACATTTTGAAACAGAACCCTTGATTAATGATCTTGGGATACATACTCACCTTCCCCTGCTTGCATGAAAGGTTGTTCCAAAGTGATACATGGCATGAGTCAATTCACTGCCAACTGGGTCATGGGTCCCAGAACCATCCTGAACAACCATTTTTGCAATCGCCAACACATTGTTGAGCGCACCCCATCCAGCAGAAGCACTTGAGTACTGGCAGTTGCATTCTCAACTGCGTTGCAAGTCTTCTGGTTGTACCCCGGAAACTCCAAGTCAGCGAATGAGCCTGATAGGACCCAGACCACACAAATCATGCATGGCAGACTATAGTTTATCGAGTTTATTGAGTTTCGGGTATTCGAGATATGATCAATTCAGGCCCCACCAAGGCTCAAGTGAGACTTTGACTTGGAAAACTTCTTTCTCTTTCGGCGGCCGTCCAGCTCAGGGCCCCCTTTGAACCCCTGCGCTTTGGCATCCTTCAGAGAGTAATGTTTTCCACCCGTCGGGCTCAGAAACACTTTGTATAGATTACCTTTTAGCTTACCGCTCATCCTTTTTCTCCATTCAATCTTCCAACCATCCTGCCCATCAATGGTCCGAAAGATCTCGAACTTCCTTAGATCTATAAATGAATGCGAACTGCCCACAACAAAACCCTTGGCCAACACGTAAAAAAATGTTCCAAATTGTTCTATAAATCAGATCGAGGATCAGCCGTTCCTCTCTTCCCTTTTTGCTATTGAGAAGGGCTAACTGATCTTCAGGACATGGAACCACACACTTGGCCTTCTCCAAGGCAAGCTGTTGAACCCGGTTCATGACTAACCGATACGACGACAGGGCGAAGTCCTTGGCATCAGCCCTCTTCACAAGAGTCTTCAAGTCTTCAGGCTTTGCCGCCTCCTAGGGGAGCAGGTGAACCGGCTGAAGTGTTAATATATATAGGTTTTGTTCTGTGTGCGATAACACCACCAAGGTGCTGGGCTCTTGGAATTAACAACTGAAACATACCGATCACTGGCCCAGGAGGTTGCGCCTCTGCAGCTGCATCTTCTTCTTTGTCTTCTGGTGGTGGGCTTCCTCAGTGAACGGGTGGCGCCAGAGTGATGGAAAGGTGAGATCGATTGGCCGGAGTCTATATAATATATATAGCTTTCATCCTTGACTGATTGCTATGGCTGTGGGTTTAAGCTGGGATGCATGGTTGAACGCCGAGAATGAACAGCGTCGAATAAGTTTAAGACTTGATCAACTTATAAGACCGGGTTTGACGAACAGCCAATTACCTGATACAGGCGATTCAGGTGGTCATAAAACAAGCCAGGCTGCGGCCACTCTTTTGTCGACGCCGGTGTGTTGGAATAGGTCGCTCTTTGGGATCTTTCTTGGCATCTTTAGCCTCTCTGCTCTCATCAGCTTCCTCCTCACCTTCCACTGCCTGTTCAGGCAAAGAGTTTTTTTTTCTCCAAGAGCTGATCCATCTTAAGCTGCTTCAAACGAGCTAGAGCAGCTCTACGTGCTTCAAGGCTTGACAAATTCTCTGGAACAGGAAACCTGGATCCCCGGGTCATCCACCGCCTAATACAAGATTTTGGAAACTCTTCCCGGATCTTAAAGCAGGCCTTTGGCGCCGGATCATCCTTTTTCTCTGCACTGTTAGAACTTGAAGTTGAAGTTGTGGTGGTTGATGAGCTAGTCGAACTGCCCACTGCAGGCATGGAGCTGATGGAAATGTCACTCGAAGCATCACTCTCCTCAGCTTTTGTCAAGTCCACAGCCTTCACCTTTGCTTTTGCTTTTGCCTTTTGTTTTGCTTTTGGTACAGGCTTGACACCCTCGTACACATCTTTGACTTTCTCCAGAGTCATCCCCTTTGTCGAGAAGCCAACTGAGGCTGCGGATGGCATTTGGTGGAAGGGGTCCCCACCTGTGCTTTTCTCATCTTCACTGCTAGCAGTATTTTCGTCATTTTCTTTTTCCTTCATCAGCTCTTCCTTTGTCTCCTCATCTTCACTGCTCGTGTCTTTGTTTTTCTTGTCCGGTTCCTTCATCTCCTCCTCCTTTGTCTCCTCATCTTCACTGCTCGTACCTTTGTTGTTGTCGTCTGGTTCCTTCATCTCCTCATCCTTTGTCTCCTCATCTTCACTGC
>CAXAMN010024473.1:47242-59285 GCA_963970005.1 Durusdinium trenchii | reverse complement strand
TCTGGTTCCTTCATCTCCTCATCCTTTGTCTCCTCATCTTCACTGCTGGCATCTCCGTTTTTGTTGTCTTCTTCCTTCATCTCCTCACCCTTTGTCTCCTCATCTTCACTGCTCGTAGCTTCGCTTTTGTCTTCTTTCTTCATCTCCTCAGCGTTTGTTTCCTCATCTTCACTGCTCGTAGCTTCGTTTTTGTTGTCTTCTTTCTTCATCTCCTCACCCTTTGTCTCCTCATCTTCACTGCTAGCATCTTCGTTTTTGTTGTCGTCTTTCTTCATGTCCTCACCCTTTGTCTCCTCATCTTCAATGCTAGCATCTTCGTTTTTGTTGTCTTCTTTCTTTATCTCATCACCCTCTGTCTCCTCATCTTCACTGCTAGCATCTTCGTTTTTGTTGTTTGCCTCCTCCTGACCGAGAATCAGTGTGGGTTGGCTCAGCAAACGTGCTCTCTCATCCTTCGTGTCCTCGTCTTCACTGCTATTGTTGTCCTGTCTGTCTGGTTTAGTGGGCTCATCCTCACTGCCAGCATTCTCGGGGACCTGGCCTTGTTGCTTCGTTTCCTCATCTTCGCTGCTAGCAACCTCCTCATCCTCGTCGCGCTTGTCCTCAGCCTTGCCTTTGCGCTTCATCGTGCCCCCCTTCTTCGTCGTCTTCTTCATCGTTCTCTTCATTGCTAGCATCCTCAGCTTGTCCTTCTTGCTCCTCCTCACCCTCATCCTCTTCACTGCTAGCCTCCTCCTTTTCCTCATCCACCCGGCGACACTTCAAGAGGGATAAAGCAGCCCTGCGCGCTTCTAGGCTTGAGCTCGTTTCTGCGATTGGAAACGCGCTCCCCTCTTGCTGTTTCTCCTCATCTTCACTGCCACCGTCCTCTTTGTCATCTTGCTTGTCACTGTCATCACTGCTAGCATCCTCCTGTTTGTCTTCTTGGTTGTCCTCGTCCTCACTGCTAGCATCTTCGAGCTCCTTGCCTTGTTGCTTTGTTTCCTCCTTTGCTTCTTGCATCCCCTCCTCATCTTCCCTGCCAGCATCCTCCTCTTTGCCCTCCTCTTCACTGCTAGCATTCGCATCCTCCTTGCCATCATTTGTATATGTGTCTTCTTGCTTCCTCCCCTCATCATCAGCGACCTCCTCTTTGTCTTCTTGATTGTCCTTGTCTTCATTGCTAGTATCATCATCTTGTCTCATGTCCTGCCCTTGGCTGCCAGCTTCCTCAGCCTCATCTTCATTCGTGCGTTCTTGTTTCGTCTCCTCTGCTGCACTGCCTGCATCATCCTCTTTCTTTCCTTCTTCACTTTCCTCATCGCTGCTAACATGGAGGACACCTTGTGGTCGCTCCTCCTCTGCCTCCTTCTCTTCCTCCTCACTGCAAGCATCGTCTGCCTCCTTGCCTTCTTCACGCTTGTTCTCTGCACCTTCACTTCTAGCATCCTCATCTTCACTGCTAGTGTCCTTCTCCTGGTCTTTGTCTTCGTCTTCACTACTATCAACCTCTGTGTCATCTTGCTGGTCCTCACTGCTGGCCTCCTCCGCCCTTTTGTCTTCCTTCTTCAATTCTTCACTGCACGCACCCTTCTTTTCGTCTTCTTTTGAGTCCATCTCTGTGTCATTCATCTCGGCGTCGACCCTTCTTTTCTTTGGTAGCTCCTGTGTGCACGGGCTGTCGGCGCTTGGGCCGGTGAAAAGGGAGATGTTTCCCAGGGTGTGTGCAGGACCACGGATCCTTGTCGTGTAAGATCTCTTTAACGTCGAGGTTCCTCAGCTTTGGTTGTGTTACATTCTATAGACCTTAAGTATTTTTTCGAAAAGGTATAACATAGGTGGGTGCAGTCAAGAAACATCATATCGGGATCCAGGAAGAAGAAAGGCATGGGTTGTGTTTCAGCCTCATCTGGATGCCTCAGGAATGAACAATTGTATCGAATACCCATGTTGGTTTAAACAATGGCCACGATGCGTTTTTTGTGGATGACCTTGACATTGAGCGCGATGAAAATGATGACCGTGATGATGAGCCCTTCTTGTGTCTCAAGAAGATACGATGGCATCGTGCAGCCTCAAAACATAGGGGACCCTATCCATCCAGTACATGCTGGGATATGCCAGACCTTCAAAGTGACCTCTTTGGAGTGTCTAAGTGACCTCTTCAGGGACCAAGTGACCCCATTCTGAGATCTCAAGAGGTCACTTTGAAGGTTGTGGTGCATGGTGAGCCATGGAGCTTGTTCCCTGCACCATCCATCACGGTCATGGATAGTGGGTGGACCTGGGATGTCGGGCACGGTGGGCCCTGGGGGGCATCAATATCTATATCTCTATAGCAAGAACCATTCCAGCAGGATAAACGGTCGGTCCAAGGTGCACAAACATGGGTGGCTTTGCAAGAAGTGCATGATGATTTTCCTGACCTCTGCCTCCCTGGGGACCCGCTGCACTTCACTGTCAGCAAATGCCCGTCTCACCCACGAGTTTCCATGTATTCGTAGGTCTCCACCTGGGATGAGCTCCTGCTCATCTTCCAATCCCTGGGGCATTCGTTTTTCAAGAGCCCGACGTAGGCGCCTTAGCAACAATATCGCCTACAGTAATCTTTGCGTGCGTGCACGCTCATCTACCAATCAACTCTTAAGTCAAGCAACTGGCCATCCGGGCTTAGATCTTTCATGTGCAGGGCTTTCTTACCCATGGCTTCAGTGGGCAAAAGAGGTAAAGGACTCTTGACACCATGGTGTTCCTATAGAGAAACCATTCATGGCCTATAGCATGATCATCTCTTACCGCAGTCTGTCATGCTCATCTTGGCCCGTTCAAGGTGCTGCGGACGAAGCGTGCGGGCCCGATCCATTCGTCCGGAGCCCTCTCTCCACCCCACTTCGATATGTCCTTGATATCAAGACACATCAAGGCCATATATCAAAAGGTCACTTAGACTCTTTACAACCTCGATGTATGAACTAAGTGGACGATTGATATATCATTGCTTAAGTGGCTTCAATTTGAAGCCACTTTGAGGGAGCTGGAGTATGAGTATTTGATTCATGCGTACGAATTGCTCCAATTAGGTCGGGGAACCATCCCGCAGTGGATGGCGTCGTCAGACCCGGCGGTAAAGAACCGCCGGCTCGACCGCTCCGAGGATCCGCGCAGCCGGCCGAAAAGCCGGCGTCGGTGCTCGCAGGTTCCCAATGGTCCCAGACTGCGGTCCTTCCTACGGCACTGGGACGAGGTGGAAAAGACCTTGAGCTGCTCCTTGGCGCGACGCGAGGGGACGAATGACTGCGAGGGGACGCGAAGCGACGAACGACTCCAGACGACCGGAGCAGGAAAACCATGGGCCAGGCCAGTGGTCTCTAAGCACCCTGCAAGCCGGATCCTAGACTCTCCAACAGGCCTGGGTCAAACCTGAGAGCCCGACCAGTTGGTACCAGACTCGCAAACTAAGGCTAACCCGTCACAAGGTCAAACCGGTCGGTATCCTGGTGGTTTTCATCCACAGCCATGTCAGCCATGTATCTGTATGTGATTGGTTCTCCCTTGTGTGGCAGTTGTTCTCCATCCTTTGTGGAAACGGAGGAAACGGAGGAACCGGAGATCGGCTGCCAGCACCAGGTGGATGGTCTGGTCACCCCTTCCGATTGCCAGACTCGACCCATGGGACTGCCATATATGCCGATCAGTTGGGGTGGTTTTGGGGGTAGGTGTATACATGGAGTGTTTGGGATTGACTAAATACTGACCAACATGGAAGCGGACAATTGATGAACATTGCCCGTTGGATGACTATTCTCCTCTACGAACAGGTGGTTGTCCACTTAGTGAGTCAAAGGGTAGCTTTGTTTCTTCATACCCCTCTTGAGAGGGGGGGGAATCTGCATCACTGCACATCTGTTCGCATGTTGAAAAACTATTAGTTATATAAAACATAGATATACAACAAACATCAACAAAAAAAAACATAAAAAACATCTATAGCAAATAGTATAAATTGACTCCAACTTAGTCTCCAAATATTAATAATCAATAATATATACCATCGATTTTTGGTTTTGGACCAAATGAAAGCCGGATCATGCACATGTAAGAGAACCCCTCGCTCCTGTAAGAACAAACATTTACCGTAGCTTATTGAAGAAGCTCATAAACATCCCGGCAAGGGGCTCAAACAAATGCCGCACGCCGCAGGCCAGTGTTTTGTGAGATGGTACTCTTTACATGCGATCTGTCATTTATGATGTCATATGTCGAAACGTTCAAAACCTGAGTTTTGACTGTCAACTGCGCAACGGCTTCTTTGCGTACATCTTAAGATGTTCATCGTTTGCCCTGTCCTTTTGAGTGAGTTCGGATTACTGTAAATTCTTTTGCACATACCTGGACCTTCAAAGGGGTGTTTAATGGAGATCCGTAAGTAGTGTAGGGGCTTCCATTGGTGACCCCTTTGAAGGTGCTGGTATATATCGCCATTGGAATTCTGAGAGACGGAGATCTCAGTTTCAGCGAGTGCGACAACACCGAACACCACGCAGACCAAAGGTCAGAAAAGAAAAGAGGCAAACGATCTTCCAACATCTCTGTTGCCTGAACAACCAGAGCAGTATAGGATCAACCAGAGACTTTAACCAAAGAGTCCAAGTACAACGTGTCAACGACAAAGATTGGGGCCAAGACTGGGTGATTCTTAAATGAGAAAAACGGACCAGACAAACGAATTATATAATCAGCAAAACCATACAAAGCCAACACGAGACAAAACACGTGGGTCCCCATCCGACGAAACTGCGGCGAAACTGACCACAGTCGTGTAGAACTAGAACGTTATTACCTCCCCCACCCACCCACCCGCCCCTTTCAAAAGTTGTATGCGACACGAACCAAGGACACAAGGACATTCATCATTTGGAATAGAAAAACAGAAAAGACATGAAGACTGCCAACAAGTATACTCATATTATCATATATTATGATTAATTCACCCAACACCGGTGCAACATGTGCTGGAAAAAACACGTTTTCCTAGTCCATAAACATGACCTTTTCATCCTTCAACAGGATCCACTGACTGATCCGTGGTGGACTCGCTTCGTTCGTGAAAACAGTCGTCTCGGAGAACAGAGGATGGGGCACGGTAGATGTCATTGACTTGCCAAAAGATGGGGCACGCATCAGTTGGTCCAAAAATGGGTGTTTGTTTGCTGCACTTGGCTGCGTGTCTACTGTGCTCTGAGCGCGACATTGGACATTAACGTTGCTTTCAGCAGCACAGCATGCAGTGCACGGGTTTTGCTTGCTTTTGGGTTCGAGGTTTTGCCACTAGCGACTTGACGTCCATGGTGGATCTGAGATTTGTTTCAAGAACGTTGTCTTGTTTTTGTAGTTTTCTATTTTTTTTAACTGAGCTTTTCTATGAGTTCAGAAATGTTTCAGAAACTCAAACCACGGGGACAGAAGCTATAGGGTTCAGAAACTGGATTGGTCGGGTTTTTGAAACGGTGTCCATTCATTTGGGGAACCATGTCCACGGCTTTTCCAGCTCCTGGCATGACCTGTTTGAACTACAATCAACAACGAAGTGTTGAGGTGTTGGTCCACCCAAACACCCCGCGCAATCTCGAGAGATTGTGCGATCTCTTCGCAGGACACGAAGTTGAGCTTGCGGCTGTGTGGTCATCACTTTACGACGTCAGCCAACATTTCTCGCTTTGAAGTTCCCAGTGGCAAGGCGCGGCGGCGGAATCCACGGTAACAGATGATTGGACTGATAGAGAGCGAAGGCAAGTCACGGAATACATGTAATTCTACTGCAGTACCATGGTGTCGTCATGTCATGTCAGACCGGTGCCGAAGCGAATCCGCATCCGATCCGCCGTGTTCCACGGTGGAAACCACCGGACGACACCGAGTCCCGTGGCGGTCCGTGGGACTCGGTCCAGCGAGCCTTGGTGTTGACCCATTCGGTCAAGGGCCGGTAGACAGAGACGTGAACTTCGTGAACTAGACCGGGGTAGTCTTTGGGGGTTTGATGTTGGCCCCACATCGCTTTTCGTCTAGAGTCGGCTCCACGTTTTCAGCTCCGAGACGTGAAGCTCCGCAGCTCCAATTCGTCACGGACCTCGAGCGACGTCGTGCGATCACCGAAATGATCGTCCTCCCAGACACGACCCATGGGACTGCCATATTGACCACCAACACCACCCCAACTGATCGGCATATATGACAGACATGGAGTGTCTGGGTATACAGGAAAAACCGGACTCTACAGGCCTCCACCCGTCACTTGAATAAGCCTCCCGAAGCCGAAGAGACCTGTAGAGTCGGGTGCTGGTATACATCATTCTTCATTCTTCAACGATCTTCGAACTTCGAAATGGGTTTAACACCATGCATCACACCTCCGCCATGTCATACTGGATCCATGTTCCAACCCGGGCCTCGCCCCGAATCGCCAGACGAAGTTCCGTTTGCACATGACCCGATTCAGATCGAGGCGCGGGTCCGGCGGCGCGGGTCCCCGGACGAACTCCGACACCACCCAACGCTCCAAGTGACCTCAGGTACTTGAACCCTGACACCCAGCCAGTCCCACCTTCTCAGAACCCTAGGGAGGGAGAGTACACCATGCTTTTCTTCGCAAAAACGACGCACTCAGCTTCACGGGTCCCACCTGCGGTTCCACCGGTCCGTCCAGTGGCCTCCAGAGACCCTCGAACCGACCTTATCTACTGACCTGTCTCGCCCACCAGACTCAGACACGACCTGTCTGGGACTGCCGAGTCGGACTGCGAAACGGCCAGGGGTGGTGACTTGGGGGTCTTTCTGGGGCGGCAGTCCTATGGCAGTCCCAGACGGGTCGTGTTTGGGATATGTGAGAAATGGCAGTTCCCCAGGTCCCAACAGTGATTGGATGTGTGGCCCCGCCCCGTCCCTTCTTCGCCCCGGGGAGGTCGCAAGCAGGTAGACTTCAAGAAATCCATGAGTAGCGAAGTTCGTAGCGAACAGCTTCGAGTTTTCGCGAGCGGCTCCCACGGTCGACTGAGAGGTCACGCGGTCGACTGGGCAGGTGTGTCTGGTGGGTGCACTGGGTGTACATGTCAATGGTCGTTGAAGATTTCACAATGGATGCAAATGGGGATCGATGGTAGATTGGATCACCTGCTCGATACTTACAGGGGCATGTCCAAAACATATCAGAGTACTCCAATCCATTTTGGGCATAATCATCATCTACCTCATGCACAATGCCACTACCCCACGGCTCCCAGCCATTTGATGTAGGGCCGGCCCGGATCGAAGGAACAACGTAGTGTGAAGAGGGGAGTTCGATCTTCACGTGGATTTATCGACCACACGATCCTTTGGGGCATGCAATTGATTTCAGTTCATGCGTTGCCCATGAGCCTAGCATGTTTGTGTGGCTGGTGGCTTCAGACATGTTTGTATGTTCAACCTTTACATGGAGACGAGTGATCCCACTGACTGTTTTAAGTGCTTTGACACCAACCAGTTGCTTCCTTCCATGCACGGCTTGCCGTGTTTTGGGATCGTTGGCACCGTGGATTGCACCGCTCTCTGTGGATCCGTTGGCCGAAGAAGTCGCCGGAGACGACTGCCGAAACCCGCGCGCCCAACGGCTGGCGTAAGCTCCAGCCCAAAGTCTTCAGAGCTTGAAGAGCTTGAAGTCGTGGTCGCGATGAAGGCGGAATGAAGAGTGCGCCGAAACCACTCTCTTTGGAAGTATCATTTAAAAGTGGCAAACGTTCGGTTTGTAAAGGAGAATGATCTTCTGAACTCAGGGCTATTCGTCCGCTTCCAGGTGAAATTTTGTGAGTGTGGTTGGTGTAGTTCACCCCCCCGAGAGAGCCTGATGTTAGATCTTCGTGGCTAAGCTTGACACTTTTTCAAGGGGATAGGTTTCCCTAGCTATGCTCCTAGTAGCGATGCCATTTGCTCCTAGTAGCATCCTTGTTCCTAGTAGCGATGCCATTTGCTCCTAGTAGCGCTCTTGCTCCTAGTAGTAAGAATGGACCGGTGAAGGGAGGCGATTCGCCGTTGCTGACTGAGACAAATCCAAGCTTACTGAGCTTGGGGCCCAGCAGCGCCCCACGATCCGGCCCCCCAAAAGCACGTGGCACAGGCACCGTTGTTCTTGGGACGATGGTCTTGGGAGAGTTGGAGGACCCAATTTGGCTGCAAAGGCTTTTTATACCAGCACCTTCAAAGGGTTCACCAATGGAAGCCCCTACACTACTTAGGGATCTCCATTAAGCACCCCTTTGAAGGTCCAGGTACTTATGTTTAGTTCCAAGCTTAGAACATGAGCAGAGTTTTGGTTACATACTGACTGATCCTGCTTTGTGTGCAGTCTGATCCTGGTTGGGTTGATGTAGATGAAGGACTTTGTACCCACAGGCCCCAGAGATACCTGGCTCCCTCGTGACTTCAAGACCTTCCTGGTCAGACGTGCGAAGCTGCGCAGAGAGCTCCTTTCCCCGGCTGCCCACAGCTCCTGGTAGGATCTTGCAGGTCCTGCTGTCCCTAGGGATCCAAGTACCTTCTCAGAAGGTGATTGGAGACTATGTATGTAGGCTTGGAGGGCCCAAGTACCTTCTGAGAAGGTATGTGGATCCCTGGGGTGTGACCATGTCCACCAGTGTGTGTACCCAAGTTCCATGGTCCTTTTCAGACCGCCAAACGACCGATGCGACTTGGCTCAACCGTAGGCGTGGACGCCTCTTCCGACTCAGGGTGAGGTTGGAGAACCGCCATGCGGAAAGAAGATGAGTTGACAGGTGGAACTGACAGAGTCTGGCTGACAAGTGGTCTTGCTGCGCCTACAAGAGGTTGAATACAATTACAATTGGAAGAAGGCTCTTTCGATCTCTTTGTCTTGTGTGTGCCGCCTTGTTTTTTCCCCACGCGGGCAGAAATGTCCTTGGCTTTGACCCACCTGGAGCAGTTGTAGGTGAAAGAATGTTAAAGATATTGTTTGATTGGATTCATTCCGACTCCATCAACCTGCAAATGCATCTTTGGGGGGGTCCGAACTTACCTGTAGAGCCGTCGGTAAACAAGCAAATCACGATTTTAGAGAAAGATGACAAAGGCCTGCAACCTAAACATCATCATCCTGTTCCAATAGTACATGAGGCTGTTGGTACGTGAACACTGACCAACTGTTTGGAAGTGATAAACCACTTCACTTCACAGGGAATAGGATATACCCAATGCAGTTCTGCCTTTTTTCGACTCAAATGACTCTATATAGTGGACATTTCAGCCCTCTTGGATTGCCTGATAGCAGAACCAGACCAAAACTGCTGCAGCCCGCGGTTTCTTGTTGGCTTACTAGCCACCTTTTCCCATCCCCAACGGTGCGGTGCTCAATTGCTGAGCGTTCATTCAGTGATATGCAGGCCGGATCTCTGATACCCCGAGAAGTCGGATTTCATGTCCGTCACCGAGGTGATTCGTTTTCTCCCATGACCAGGGGTTGGAGCCGAGAGCGTCCCAGATTGGAGTGGGAATGAGTGGTCCGCGACGTGAAGGATCGTGAAAATCCATGAAGACTATGACTATAAGGATCGATCTTCACATCGAGTGTCCGACGTGAACCATCGGACGACGCATCGGACGTGGAAAACGCTCCCGACCCCTGGGGCCCTGGGGCACCGAACACTGCGTTCGCTGGCTGGACGCCCCACCTGCCCGTCCCAACTGGGCGCCGCGGTGAGCTCCAAAAGCAGAGGGATTGGCTGAGCCCCGGAAGACATGGGATTTTGATGGATCAGAATCTGGTGATTGCCTTGGGAATTTCCAGCATCACGGCACTGGCCAGAAAAACTGAAGTTATTCCAAAGGAAAAGAACCGATCATGATTGGAATCGGAACCTACCTGGACCTTCAAAGGTGTGGTTTAATGGAGATCCCTAAGTAGTGGGCTGGGGCGAAACCAGCCAGGTGACCCCGACATGAAGGTGCTGGTACACATTCCTGATGATCGTCAAGTCCTGTTCGGAAGATCCGGTTGGCTCGCTGAAACCTCGTGCCCCCAGCCTGCGCTGTTGCCACTGCTGGTCTGCTGAGCCTAAGAGCGCCAAGCAGAGCACCGCGGTGGAACTGAGCCACTTTTCCACCCTGAGAAGACGCGGAACCGAGGCAAGGACAAGAATCAAAAACTGGATAAACCAGAAGATGAGATAAGGTAAGGTCTCAGAGCCCAAATTCAAATCTGAGTCGAGTCTCGCCCGGGTAAAGAAGAAGTTCCAGCTTCACTGCGAAATCGCATCAGCAAAACAAGTGGGTGCACGAGAGGGCGCACGAGTGGGCGGGCCAGGTGTCCAGGGTGGAACGCTTGCTCTTTGGACCCTAATCATCTACCAGCACTAATACGCCACAAGCCACTAATTACGACCTCCAACAGGGTCCAGCAAAAAAAAATAGCAAGGAGACCTGGGGAGGGTGCGGGTAGAGATTGAGAGACTCATAACATTATGAACATGCCTTCTTAGCCTGGTACTTTTGAGTCTTAGATCATCTATCCATTGGGTTTGTCCTATTTACCTGTAACAGTGGGTAAACGATTTCCATCGATTATATATCAATGATTATCACTAATTATTTTGGAACATGCAAGTCCTTTACTAATCATCATCATCCAGGGTTACTGGTAGGATAGACCATGATAGACCCAAATCAAGGATGAGAAAGGCCTGCAACCTAAGCATCAGCATCCCGTTCCAATTCGTAATTAGTTCGGTCGGCTGTTGGTGCGTGAGTACTATGGTTTGGAAGTGATGACCACTTCACTTCGCTAAGATGCAAAACGAAATAAAATAAACTTTGTTACTGTACTGGTAATCGGATATATGGTGATATATGCAACCCATCCATCTATCCACTGAGTGCCTTTTCTGGAAGCCTCGTTCTCTCGACTTCCTCCGAATCTCCATCCTCCTTTGGAGCTGAAGGGGCTGGGGGCCCACGCGGGCCCTTGAATTCTGAAAGATCAAGTTCCGCCTCAGACTCAGAAGGTAGTCGTTCAACCACCCAAACCCGAAAACTTCTATCACCGGTCACCGAGTTTCGGAGGTAGTTCGAGTCAGTTACTTGCCTGGAGCGATCCTAGAATCCCATGATCTGTCCTCCGACCTTTTCCAAAAACCCAGACACCCACAATTCAGGCCTGGCAACGTGAAGAAGCGACCGCCCCGGAACGCGACGCGACGAAAAACGACCGCGGCCGGCGGGTGGGGCGCCAGCCCCTGTCAGGGGCGCAAGAGAAGGGAGAGCATATCCACTGTAGGCATCAGGACAACCCACATTATACATATACATACTTATACACAATTTGTACACATGCAGTCACATACATTTATTAATATTAATGTTATATCACATAGGCAGCTATAGGGTGATTAGGAATTGGTTATCGGCCGAAGTCCGAGGCAGTGCACGTCCAGCTTGTGACTACTTGGTACTCAATATGCTTTGTTTAGCACGGCACGTTGTTGCAGCCTATTTGCCTTTAACAAGCCCACTTCAGAGTGAACCACATCGGGCAACACCCCACCAAGATGTTCTATAAGGTATTTTGGAGGGTCCAGGCAGATGGAGCACTGGGGGGATCATTGGAAAATGCGGCCAGCGGCTGGGGGGATGCTAGCTGCTATCTATATTCAATCCTCAGAAGTCAGTGGATCATCTGCAGGTCAGCTTTGCGAAGTTCTTTTTTTCCGGGTGGAATGGAAGGCAGCTTACTGAACGAGAACAGTTGGAGTCATTAGTAGCTTCTTGTTCCTAGTAGCGATGCCCTTCTTTGAATTCGGGGCCTTGATGGACATTGCAATTGGTTTAGCAAAAAGGTCACCGCGTAATACCTCGAATCGTCCACACGGATGTGGTTTCGGAGTTTTCGAAGAGAGGGGTCGGCGCTTGACATGAATTTGATAAAATTGTTTATGGTTGTTGCTTGAGCTTGACGGTGATGCAGGATGACGCTTGCAAAGAGTAGTTTTGTCGATGCGAACTCTCGCCGCAGATGCGAAGATTG
>CAXAMN010024473.1:24330-47232 GCA_963970005.1 Durusdinium trenchii | reverse complement strand
CTCAGAGCTTGACAGTAGGGTGATGCAGGATGATGCTTGCAAAGAGTAGTTTTGTCGATGCGAAGACTCGCCGCAGATGCGAAGATTGTAGTTTTCAAACTGAGTAGTCACCACTTGACAACTCTACTAATGCTCCTTTGATCATATGAACGATATTTCAGGTAGTTTCTTGATGAATAACCCCCCCATGGGAAGAGTTGTTTTCACATCAATTGGGGTGGGTTGATTAATCAGCGTACATTACACTGAACCCGCCCCAGTGCTGTGGACATGGAGCGGTTGGGCAAGACATTGGGAAAGGCAGTTGATGCGCAACACCTTGGCGGCATCGTGTCAAAGTCTTGCTATATTATTTAGTAGTGGCAGGATCATATTTGTTTAACACTTGGAAGTAGGCACTTGGCACCCACTTTGAGAAAACCACTTGCATGGTGCAAGACGTGGAATGGAGTGCATAGGTTGCATGTTCTCAGCGATTCTTAGCGCTCGGTGGCATGACACAAGACAATTGTTGCACAGAACACAGGTTTGTTGATGCACATTCTCGTTGCATATTATTGTCACTGAGATGCCCTTTGCTGCTTGCTTGCATTTAGCATGGCAGGTTCGACGCAGGATGACACGTGCAGAGGGTAGTTTTGTCGATGTGCATTCTTGCTGCGGATGTGAGGATTGTAGCTTCCGATTTGAGAAGTGACCACTTGACTTGAATGACTTGATCCGATGCGTTTGAAAGTTTTTGCTTGCTGTTTAGCAGTGTGACGGAGGATGATGCCGCGGTGAATAGTTTAGTCAATGCACATTTATTGTGAGGATCGCGGATACACCTGGACTAAGCTTCTGAGGAGTCAAGAGAGTGACACATCCACCTCATGTGCCATGGTCAATGGACACCGGTGAACTTTGTTATGGTCTCACCTGCGTGTTGGTTGCTTGTCGTTTGGGTCGCATTTGAAGCTTGCTGGATGGTTGTTTGAACAGGTTGCCGCATGACCCTTGCCGGGTTTGCAAATGGTGGGATTGCTGAAGGTGATGGAACCGATGTAGTGTTCCATGCATAATCGTAACGTCTGTGGAGGTTTTGGAAGAATGATGTTCTTCCACCAGATGCAGGTGATGGCTAGGCTTGTTTGGTTTGGAGGAGTGACTTGTTCCAGGACATCAATATCAGGAAGCTCTTCCTCTTCTAGACACCACATCCACGCTACGTGTTGTGCACATTTAAGCATGTTTTGGCATTCGGGGCAGACGGTGACTGGGCTCAGGCTTCGTTCGGCGTGACGAGGGGGATCCAAGACGTCGGCGTGACGGTCCGCAGCCCTTTGAGCAGCTGAGCCTAGCTGCGTCGAGCATCGTTGCGGAGGAACGGCACAGATGGAGCGGCCAAGATGGAGCACAGAAGGTAGTACTTGAATGGTCAACATATATATTGACCATACTAGAATGTACTTGAAGGTATCTTGGGTAGCACAGAAGGTATACATTGAAAAGATCCTCAGATGTCATGAGCGAGACCACTCTTTCCATGTAGGAAGTGACCTTAGTCCTCAGTGACACCTATGCAGGCCTGGAAGCCATGACAAGGTCTTTCATGTGGACCCTCTTGTGTGTGTCCCTTGAAGCTTTAGCATCAGCAACAAACTAGCAGTTGTCATTGGTTTGGGTAGCGGCTTTTATAGCCAGAACTCTTTTTGTAGCTATATAAATGGCTAAATAATCATTTCGCCCACAACAGCACTACTTTTCCTTTTGAATAACTTTATGTGCATCAGTAGGACAAAGATGGAAAACGAAATTCATGCGAAATTATGCGCCACCTCATATGACAGACTACTTATATATTCCTTCATGGAACTTCAGTACCTATACATGCACATATGAGCTCCAAATCGCTTCTTTAAGCCTGGCCTACGGCTAGGACTTGGCCAAAGCACAAGAACTTCCATCAGTTTTGGAGATATCCAGCTTGCAAGATTTCTGAAGCCAGACTTCCGTCAAACACGGACCTCCAAACTGCTTCCACCTGCTGTGTCCGTGGAAACCACGTGTTCATTACGGCGCCACGGAAGCTTCCCATGGCCACATCTCAGCTGGATATCCGAATCGTGGAGGTGGCGAACGGAGCGACCGGGGCGACCGGAGCGACCGGAGCGATGGAGACTTCTCTCGACCGAGGATTTCGGACCGATCGAGGTGAACAAACCACGGTTGTTGGTATGAAGGACAATGGTCGAAACCACCGGTCAATTCTCAGGTTCTGCGGAAATGCGGAATGAGTAAAAAAACTCGAACACTCGGCAGATTCGCCGATCCGGACTGGGGTGTTTTGAGGGATCCGCCCAGACGAGTGTGGGACTGCCATATTGGGCCACAAAATCGGTTGGTTTGGTCTGGGTGGTCAATTGATCGGCATATATTTTCAACATTCGGGCGGTCAATCCAGTACCTAGCAGCATAAGGCTGCATAAGGGATTTTGAGACCAGACCACCAAATTTGGTCAAGCTTGAGAGAAGGACAGGCAAGGAGAGGAAAATCTGACCGACGAGGCTTTGGTTGATGGAGCGGATTCTGGAAATGTTGAACTATATAATTCAGGTTGAGCTGATGCTAATTTCATTACAGAGGACGTGTTTTGTTGGCATTGTTTTTTGGAGAGTCTTCCGATTCCAGAGGCTCCATGTATGAACTACAATATGACTGTCTATCCTATGCGTGTTTCTATATGTATACTCAATGCATGCAGATATGCAATGTGTCTTAAGTATAATATGCCCTGCAAGTCCGAAGTGCAAGTTAAACGAGTACTTTTCGAAAAGAACAAGTTTTACGAGTACCTTTGGTTTGTCGGAACCCAAGCCCTTTTTATCCAAGCGAATTCAACATCACCGCACTAACGGCACATAGAACCTGCAAAAATGCACCCAATGTTTTAATTCATGCAAATAAAACAACTGACAAAAACGTCAAACATTTATACATCCTGGTCACAATTTTCTATGATTTGCTTACATATTGCAAACATTAAGGGGACTAAGGACCTGTTACGCTCCAGTTACGCTCCTGTTACGGTTTTGGAAGATCATTTGCAGTTTTAGAAGTCTCCTGGAGGGGGTTGTTACGGAACTGTTACGCTCCTGTTACGCTAAATAGTTGCCAACAGTTCAGACCTCTTTGCTCTTAATGTCGAATACTTAGCCTCAAAGCCACCAAGAACACCTGGAATATCACTCAGAATCGCCTTTGATTCCCTTCCAAACCACCTGAAGAGATCATGAACACCATTTTTTGCTTTAACGGAACTTTATTGGGACCAAGTAAAACTAGGTTCTAACAAAGTAAATAGTGGTCATTGTCTCCAATTCTATATGAACAAGTTTAACGAGGTCATTGACTTGGAGGGATGAATTGATATTTACCTACATTAAGCCCAAAACGACCCTCAATGTAGGCAAATTGTTCAGTCCCATTCTTCTGGATGACCCTGAAAAGCTTATAATTATGTAGCTTCATTTCGCTGGTTATATTATAAGGCTATATACCAGCAGCTTCCTTACGGCTTACAGGGTCTCGAATGAAATACCCGTTTTCGTTGGACGAATCGGCAGGCACGCTTGGTGCGAATCTTCGACAGTTTAAAGCCCAACCAGGCCCAGCGAGCGCGCGAGAACGCGCGCGAATCTTCTCACCGCGATTTGGATTGTCTCCCTCCCTGATTTCATCATAAACACCTACCAGGATCATTGACTGGGTGTCCAATAGACTACCCTACCCTACTTATAGGGCACCCTACTTCTCAAGTGCTATTTAAACCTCGTTAGGGGGATTGTGCCATCTCTTCAGACCACTGATCCCTAGGGCTCCTGGCCCATCTCAGAAGGTGGTTAGCCCCCCCAAAACCCACCCCAACCACCGAACCTCAGGAGGGCCAGGAGCCCCAAACGGGTAGATTCCCAACCAGCACCCACCCCTGGCCCCGAACCGGTGGGCCCGGAGCTCACCTCGTTTCACCTCGTCGGCACCGAGAACGACGCGTGAACTCACCCGTTGCGTGAACTGGTTTAGGGTTTAGGGTGGAACCCCCCTGGCGGTCCGGTCACGAAAGACGTGAAGACAGACCCATCCATCGTTTTGGTTTTGAGATACCTCCATGGACATACAAATGCTTACCTCCATGGACGGGGTAAACATGGGTAGATAAATGCATGCAACTATTGCATACATGGAGGGTTTGGGTTTGGGAACAGGTGTTTCTACAAACAAACACTCGTTGGCATATTGGCAAAACCATTTGTTTGTTGGTTGTTTGGGTTGCCAGCTTTGCGTTGTGGATGTGTGAGAAGAACCGCTGGGTTGGAGCAACCTGGGATCTCAAAGAAAGTACCTCAGATCATGGGTGCTTATAAGTGATGTTTTATTTTTTAGTGGGGTTATGGCTCATTTGCCAAGGTACTTGAAGTTGGGTCCAGGTGCAGGGAGTTCCCTTTTGCCAGTATATAGCGAAAGGATCGCAACTTCAACTGCAAGCAATTGCCAGTCTTTGGTGATTGCATTATGATCCAAAAAGCATCCTGGATATCCAGAAGACTCCAGTCCAGGTTGGTGCTTCTGCTTAAGGCCTGGATATGTAACGATCAATCGAATTAGATGAACCTTCGAGGCCTTCGAGTCACCAGCTAAAGAGTCACTTGACTCTGGGCTCAGGGCAGAGTACTCTGGATGGATGGCAAGTGGATGGAAGCGCGCCATTTTTGCCACTGAGTACTCTGGGCCTGGAAGCTGAAGCAAAGCTACAACTTTAGTCCTCCTTCCCCTGGCACGTGCGTTCCACCTTCTTCACCCGGTCCCTTTTTCTTCAAAACTGAAGGATGTCTTTGTGCAGCTGGTGCCCCTCTCAGTGGGTCTTGTTGGGAAGGGAGGGAAGGGAGGTAGAAGGGCGGGCACAACACTGTATGACAGTCATCGGATCTTCTTTGGCCGCCTTGGCCAAGCTTTCAACATGTCTAAAAAGATACTAGAAAAGGCTTTTTGGATGGCGAACTTCAACAAAAGGCACGTGAGCGAGATGTTCCTCCGCTTTCAATGGTCTAAAAAAGAGACATGTGGGGTATGTGACACAAGACTCAAAGACTTCTTGGATCAACACTTTGTTGGGGTGGAACACGTGGCCACAACTTCCCGTGTTGTAGCTCTAATATACTGCAGTGCTGCCTTCGAGCTGCCGATTGGAACAGATGATCACCAGTTTGCTCCTCTTTGGGGTTTACACTCCCTGGAATCATCACGCAAGTGTAAGTGTCGCAATATCCAACCGTTTGGTCACTATAAAGGGGCCTTCAGAGAGTATTGAGTATTGCTAGCCGGACGACGTGGAGATTCTTGAGGGCCCAGCTGGTGGTGCCGACGTGCCGACGGCCGGAGTTGGAGTGGTAGGGAGCAGTCCGCGTTGGATTCAAACGCGGAGCCCTAAACTCTGGTAGGTTGACCATGTCCTAGTAGTC
This sequence comes from Durusdinium trenchii, assembly GCA_963970005.1. Taxonomy (NCBI): domain Eukaryota; class Dinophyceae; order Suessiales; family Symbiodiniaceae; genus Durusdinium; species Durusdinium trenchii. The sequence goes on along the minus strand of CAXAMN010024473.1, from coordinate 41,733 downwards.
TATTCTGTTATATTCTGTTCATGCTTTTGTGGTCAAGGGTTCCGGGAAAATGGCCCAACCACAGGTGTCATCACCCCAAGCTTTGGTCGTGGGATTGCAGTTCAGGTGGATTGATTCTGAACTCCACATGCGACGGTCACATTTGTCCTGGCTGGCTGCTCCGGAAAAATATGGAAAAAATATACAAGCTCCAAACATGGCTGCATGGCGGTTCCCCCATTGGTGGCATGGCGACCCAAGCAGAAGAGCTAAGGGGAACACCCCATTATCATCCTAGGGGATGATCGAACCCTTTGACTCATATGTTTCGTTGGAGAGTTGAAGCCACCAAGCCACCAAGTCTCTTCGTTTTCTTCGTCCCAGAGACCGAAACGAGACCTCCGGGCCGAGACCCCATGATCTTCAATTCGCCAACATCCCACCCTGTGGATCCACATACCGAACCTCAGAAGGCGTCCTTGGACCCTCCGAGCCTATACATCAATAGTCTCCGTCCTCACCTACTTCTCAGGTTCGGTGGGAGTGGATCCATAGGGCCAACAGCTTGGAATGAGGACACCCTTAGACACCTCCATGGCGAACGGCCCCCTCCCAAAATCGCCTCGACCTCGCCACATCCCTCGCAACAGACCGCCGGATCGAGACTCGGCTCAGCGCCGGATCGTGTGTGGTCCTTGAGGACATCGAAGGGTGAATTCATCGGCTAGGCTTGGTTTTAAGGGATTCCTCAAGAAAAATCACTCATATGTGTCTAATTGTTTGTTAAATAATAACATACTCCTGGGACTCCAAGACTATGAAGACCACCCTTTAAGACTAGGGACAAGTCCAGTCCACTGCGGTCAGGTCCTCCTTTTTTCATGAAATTGAAAGACCCAGGGGGGGTCCAAGACGATTTTGGACCCTGGGAGTCCAAGACCAAGTGATCCGAGTCTGGAATTTCCTGAAACCGGTGCCCGGTGCCCGGTGGTGCGCGCCGGTTTCAGGAACTTCGGACAGACATGAGCATCGACTCCGGCAGGTTTTCTTTTGGGGGAAGAACTTACTAGTAGCTTCTTGTTACTAGTAGTATTGGCCTCCAACCTAATAGCTATGGCCTCCACCTAATAGCGTCCTTGTATTAGTATCCAACAATAGCATCTTCGAGGCGTCAGACAGGACACCAGCCTTTTGGCCATGCCACACTGAGACAGCCAGACTGTACTGGATGTTTTACGTACCGCTGATGTGTTCAGGTTTTGTTTGTGTTTCCCCCAAGCGAGGAGAAGCTATTCCATACACCCCATGTCCATTGGAGCCTTCCAACGCTAAGCCCCTACCGGGGCCCCTACCCTTTACCCATCCACAAACCTCACCGCAACCCCACTGACTTCCCCACTTGGAGCGCCCCGTGCGCCGATCGGCCTGGAACCCTGTGCTGGCGCCATGGCGCCCAAGGCGGCCAAGGCTAAGGCGGCCAAGGCCGGTGCGAAGGCAGGCGCCAAGGCGGCAGCCAAAGTGGCGGCCTCGCCACCTCCTGCGCCCCCGCTGGAGAAAGGGTTGTGAAGGAGGTGAAGCGGAAAAGTTCCTTCCCGGGAAAGGTGGATCACCTGCAAATCCTTTTGGATCCTTTTTGAGTGAGTGATATTTCACCACTAAACAAAGAAGTGTAAAGGTGGAAAAAGGTTCCCGACTTTTCCAAGGGAAACTGAAGGAGCCAGAAACTCAACTAAGAATCTGGAGCCACCGTTGGAAAGCAAAACCCTTCAGCTCTTGGAAGAGATTCATTGTTCACTCTTCAGGAATCCTGCGCCACGGCGAGCCCTGGCTCTAAGTATCTCCCTCCGAACCAGGTGTTGAGAGGTGGCTGGGGTGAGTGGCTGACATGTGGACAAAAATGGCCGCTATTTGTCATATGATACTGTACTGAAAGTAAATGGATGAGGTTGGATGACTTGAAGTGACTTTGTCACTGAAGCTTGTGAATTGCAGGAGAAGCTGTCGGTCTTCGATGCAGAGACCAATTTGAATTTCATTGAAGATGAGGTGCTTCTTCGCCATGTTTTGTTCCTGAGCTGTGTGTGGTGTGGGGTCGCAATTTGATCAGATGCTCAGAATTATTGTATCTTTAAGTCACATCCTCATATCCATTTGGAGTTCAACTGCCATCGAACAGCGAAAACGACCAAACGTGCCTGTGAGAACCCTTGAAAAAGAAGATGCCTTCCTTCCTATGTCTCCGCTTTGGAGACGTTCCAGGATTGGGCTGCCCTTGCTTCTGCAGAGGAGGGCTCAACGCAGCTAACGGTGATGAAGGCAGTGTTGCTGCTTTTAGGCTCGAGCTGGGCTTTTCGGCGGAACTGGTCGCTGTGCGCTTCGCACATTTGTGCGCGGGCGCTGGGAACTGGTGGGATTTTGAGTGAAACATGACATGCGTGGCACCACGCAAAGGGTCGCTTGAGAGACCTTTATAGACCCCCCGCCGTGACCAATATGCTTTCCTTCATGTTCCTTCTAACCACCCCAACTGGCGGACGTTCCGCCTCTCAGCCGCTGGAAGGCCCTTCCACCAGCGTTCGAAAGCCATTCAACGGCCGAGAATCGCAGGTGAGGAGACTTGGCGTCCAGAGATCGCGCGGGAGGCGCTGGAGAAGCCGGATCAGCTGCTGAAGGAGATCAAAGCCTTAGGGCCATTGGGCGCCAGTGACTTGGAAGAATGTCCACTCCGCTTCCATGATTGTTTCAGGGAGTGCAGATAGAAATTGAAGAGATGAGGAGCTCCATGTCGTTTTGTTGTAGTCACTGAGCTTAAGTGAGGGGATCTTAGCGTTGGCCACCCCTATGCGCACTGCTGGTCTTTGCTGGTCATATTTGGTCATCATTTTTGAAAGAACTATTTTGTACTATTTTGTGCACCTGGAGTCCTGGAGTCTCCAAGTACATTGGAATGGGTGCAAGCACCTGTTATTATAGGAGATTATAGGAGTAATGTCTGATTTTATTTAATTTTGTTTAATTTTATTACTAAGGTGCTTTATAGGGTCCAAGTACATATCTAGTTGGTCCTCCTGAAATCCAATACCTTTTGTTTATCAATTCGGTTGATGGTTGATGGTTAAGGCTGTATTCAGCTGAATTCCCTCAGCTGGGGAGCATGGATGTTTTTTGTCCCGTATTAAACCAGCCGGATCGAAGCTGACCCTCCTCACATGGAGTGCACCTTGCGGATTTTTGTTGAACATGGAAGTGACGCGACGGTTTTGACTTGGGTTGCCCTATCGAGGACCCATATGTGAAGGGTCAGTGTATTGACAGTCCCAACTCTCAACGCGACGCATGAGGCCTGGGCTAGCACATAGCACACGACGAAATAGCACTGCACAGACGCATGTCACGCCTGTTGGAGTCTGATGGTGCCCCCCCTGGTGCGCCGAGGCGAGGCCAACCTCAAACAGGCCGCCTCTGGCCTGGAAGCGTGTGACCTGGGAGCTCTCGCGGCCAAGGCGAAAGCTGCTCCTGGCGCTCCAGCTGCGGTGGCTTTAGCACAGTGCCTGACCGCACGGGCCTGTTGGGCTGGTGGAAGGGGTCGAAGGAGGATCCATTCCAATCAATATAATTACTATTTCTATAGCAATAAATAACAATAGATATTCTTATAACCCCACAGTAGGGTCAAAAAAACAGAAAAACTTGGTCCTCTTCCTCAGTGTTTTTGCATGACCAGCGACCAGATCCAGATCCAATGAGCGGTTGGCGATTGTTTGCCGCTCAAAGTCCCCAGTTTTCGGATGAGACATGGGTCATGACAATCCCATGTAAAAACAAAACGCGGGTAAAACGAGAGGGTCTGGGGGCAAGGGTTTATTCAGAATAGTTCATAATAATCAACACCTCATTGATACTTACTAATTACATCATTTACCAAAGTTTCATCATACTCTTCATGTGTTTCATCACCATTCATCTTGCCTCATGAGCTTTATATGCACAATTTCACAATTTCACAGTATTCCATCATTCCATCATTCCATCATTCCATCATCATCATCATCATCATCATCATCATCATCATCATCATCATCATCATCATCGTCATCGTCATCGTCATCGTCATCGTCATCGTCACCGTCACCGTCACCATCACCATCACCATCACCATCACCATCATCATGGGTAATCCCTTGTATTTCTTTCGGTGTTTATCTTGAACACTTTTTTCTCTGGTAGCCTTTATTCCTCGTTTTTCGTATTGGGTTTAGGTTGTATCATGTCAAAACTCCCACGTTTGCCTTGTTCACAGGGTTTCGTGTTTCTTGTCATGCCATTACTCTTGGTTCATCCTTTATTCTACATGTCTCTTTATCAAAGGTATCATGCTTCAGGCATATCAGACTCGTTCCAATTTTGCCCTTGGCCCTGCTTGGTCTTCCCCAACGTGCTCTTCATCCCTTCGCTTCCTTCTTTTGTCGGGAGACTCAGCAGCTTGGATGGTTGCTTGGACGTGAATCTAGGCCCAGGCTCTTGTTCTAGGCATTAGGTCAGCATCGGCATCGGTCTTTTCAGAACTCTTCTTGGATGCACAGAGAAGCATAAAGATTGGAGTTCCTTCAAAACGTTTCAAAACTCTGGCCACGTCTTTTGAAGGGCCTGGCAAGCATTGCAATCTGCCTGTTTGTGAGCATTTGGATCTAGTCCTTGGGTGCCGAGGAGTTTACGGCTCAAGAGTTGACCGTGTTTACGGCTTGCTCCCTTACCCATCTTACCATCCTTTACCCATCCCTTCGACCTCCAAGGGATGGGTTCGTCGAGCACATTTAGCAAGCATGATGCAGACGGAGATGCCAGGATTGTGGAGGTTCAATGGCGTCAAAAAGGCTTGTGGGGAACGCCGGAACGCGTCCCACTCGTTCCTACGCATCAAGTTCGACGATGGGTCATGGTGGGTTTGTGACTACGGCAAAGGCAAAGGTGGCTTTGAAGAGAACTCTTCAGCAGAGGGCTGGATCTTTGATAGCGCAAAAGGTGGTGACCTATACACGGCTACTGTACCATGAAAGGCTTGAAAGGAATCAGGGAGAGCATTCTTAAGGACATGGGGGATTACAACCTCATCAGCCGAAACTGCCACACCTTTGCAAGAAGGGTATGGAACTCAATTACAATGCCACAGAAGCACACTACGTGGGAGCCGGACATCGTGAAGAGAAGCGTTGCGGCTGGAGCGAGCTTCGGCACAGCTTGGTTGGCAGCTGACTTCGGTGGTTACGCGTCGCAGTAGGATGAGCCAAATATGCAGAGCACCGCCCGATGCAGTGCAGAGGCGCTTTTTTGATCTATGACGATCTCACGATCAGAGCGATGCTCATTCAGCATCTGCACATGTGAGACAGTCGCATGAGATAAAAAAGCATACAAAGCTGCAAAGTGTTTGTGACAACGCTGTTGTGTCAGTCAGAACTTTCTAGTACTACATTGTTTTTGCTTATCTTTTGAACATGCGTTGAACATGGCTTTCAGCTTGATGATGCAACTAGAGTATTCAGCAAGTGCAGTTGCCAAACATTCATTCCAATCATGTCAACCACATTGCATGGAATCGGTAGCCATGCATTGGAAATGACAGACGCTGACACGCAAGAAGTGCTGCATATTTGTGTCATCGACTTCATCGGCTCACCTGAGGTTAGGAAGTCAACATTGAAGATGGAGACAAGAAGGTGGTTCAAGAAGGTAAGCCGCAGATAATCTAGTCCTAAACTATCGCTGAATCAACATGGTTGTGGATCAAACTTATTGTTGTTGCATGCTAGTGTACTATAGACATGGTCTCACTCGCTACTATTTGGCTCAAGGAAAACAGGTGCGGTTAGCTGGTACTTGTAGGTCGTTTACCTATGTAAATAGGGCCTGTAGGGATCATGTCGCAGCCACGCCGGTGGCCACGGTTGGCCAAGATCTGAACTTTTGGGCAGGGGTATTTGTTGATGTGGGATGGTCCATTCTCGCGGCCTCATGGAAGTATAGACTGGGTGACATGCGGATTGCCACTCAAAGGGCATCCCAAAACATCCGTGTGCTGAGACTCCAAGAGCAAACCAATCCCAAGGTTGATATTATAGGGCCTAATAGGGATTCTCTATCAACTGTTGTGGGATTTGAGGGACAATGAGGACTGAAGGAGGTGGGAAGAAGGCCCCAGTTTGATATACCCCCTCCTTGCGCCTCCGGAAGCCGGATTGAATCTTCGGCCCCTGCAGTGTTCAGCCCCGTGGACAGGCTCCTAACCTCCACGCCATGGTGGGTTCAGTGCGCACAGTGAACTCACCCCATGTTCAAGGCTCGTGGAGGCCTATGCTGCGGAGCGCAGTGGCACCGCACGCACGAGGCAGCGCTTCGCCATGGGCATTGAAACGGTGGCTTTTCAACAATTGCATCGCACCATGGCAACAATGGGCGACCCACCGGCCGACCCGTCAATTGGACGACCCGGGGGAGGGATGGTGCGGCGCAAGATCCGGAACGCATGGGTTTGGTGGTGCAAGTCTCGGTTTCTGCTGGCACCGTGATAACAAGACCAGGACCCAGCTACAACGATGCTAAAACAAGCTGAAACCGTCGCTCGTACCATCGCTCGCTGTCGCTCCCTCAGGCAACCTACAGCAGGCCCTACATGCTCGACAACACGTGTCCTGGCTTTGAAGCCACCTGCCGCGACTGGGTTTGACCCGGTCGTAGGAGGTGAGGGCCTGGCGATGAGATGCCGCACCGAATGCGACACCGCTCGGAGCCATGTCCGATGTGAGGTTTGGAGGGTCAAAATGCACCTGAGGAGGCGTGCGAATCGAGTCCTTTTCGGGGTGAGACAAGTGGTGAGAATAGGATTCCGCATGTCAAGAAGAATCAGGGCATGGGGGTTTGACTATATGGTTCAGGATCTATTGTTTCGTGGTAGAGGCAAAGCGTTTGAATATTAAAGGAATGCAATATATGTGCGTACTTATATATTATGTGGTAGTAGGAGTAGTGAAATATGGTTCGATTCAAGAACGCCTACAGTAAAACATCGATTTCAAGATGTTGATCTTCTAGATGTGCATGCGCAAGTTGGTCACATAATATACCACGTTGCATCCTCCCTCAGACATCATGAGCAGCACCCTCCATTCCAGCGGTGCCTTCGGCCTATCATTCTCTCCTGCGGTTCAGCCCTTTGACCCTGCTGGTTTCCTCGGCCGCGCCTGGAGGTGTGTTTGGTTTGCAGCTGCCCTGCGGCCACCGCTGCAGCCCAGCTCTATTGCAAGCTGGCCACTTGAAGTTTGAGGTCCTGTACAGCACCGCGTAACAAACAGAACTCGGACTTTGGGATGAAAAATGACTAAGACATGCCCCAACTTGGAGCATGCAGCATGATGCGTTATGAACATATTCTTAACATAGCCTGGCCTGTACTTACATTTTGGGGTAAGTAGCGATGCCCTTTGCTACTTGTACTAGCGAACCTTGCTCCTAGTAGTACGGCCAGGAGCCCCATTCGTAGCGATGCCCTTTGCTCCTAGTATGCAGAACATCCAGGTGCAAAGTCGTCCAAGACGGGTGCAACATGACTCACACTTCCCGTCATAGCACAAGATGTGAGCCTCCCTTGGATATCCTGGTGCCCATGTTTTTGGTGTTTGTTGCTCCAGCCATTGGGTGGGTCTTTTGTCTTCTGAGTATAGAATGCCATTGGCCTTGCTCCACCAGGATTCCCGTACACATCGGCACAGGAATCCTGCTTGGATTAGCGAGCGGCATTTCTGGCATTTCGCAAGGCTTTCTGGAACGGAACATGGCGTACACTGCTCTGCCATGGCGTACCATGGAAGTGGTTTCCACCACGACGGCCAGTTTGTAGAGGAAGATGGCTATCCAACCGGCCATTGATTCTTTCAGGGAGTGCAGGTGTATTATTGGGTGGCCAGGTCAAAGAAAGTGCACGAGGCATGCACGCCCTTTTCTGCAACATGTTGCCCTGAAGCGGTGCTTGAGAAAGCGGGTTCAAGAATTACAGTGGTTTCAGAGTATATATAGAGGGCACAATCCTCAAGTTGGGTGGTTTATATGGAACCCCACTCAAGGATATCTTGGGGTTTGCGCCATCTAGTCTGAAACCACTGAAAAGTTTTGTTGGATCGTTGACTTAAAGAACAGCTCTCGGCCAGCTCTGTGAGCTGAGGCCGGCTGCAGCTTCTTCAACCTTCAAGAGCTGCAGGTTCAGATCAACCTTTCCAAGTCGATGAGCCGTGTCGAATGGTGTGGACCAAATGGTGTGCTAACTGACTGCCCACCTTTGAAACCCTAGATATCCAAGGACCTTCTCAGAAGGTACGACTGGGCCCTCCTGGCACCTACATAACAGTGTCTTCAATCACCTTGTGAGAAGGTATGACTGGATCCCTATAGGGAAAGGTATCCCTGGGCGTCCTCGTTGGTGTCACCAACCAGCTTTGGTCGCGAGGGGCCAGGATCTGCATGCCTTCTAAGTCCTGCACCAAAGCCATCAGAGAAGCCATGAGGGTCCCGGTCTCCCTGTCGTTTGCTGTTCAGATCTGAATTTCGAGGAGGCCAGGTGTAGGCCATTAGGTCCAAAGCCACTCACACCTGCGACTGGTCGACGTACAATCCTCTGTTAGTTGCTCTATGTGTATAAGATAGCAACTTGACATGTTAGACCAGCTTTTGACCACCAAAGACATCACAATGACAAGGAAACATACAGCGGTGTCATCACCAGGGTCTTAAAGAACGGTACCCACCCTGAAATCCAGACGAGACGGTTCCGTCACGAGACGCGCGTTCCGAGGAGCACGGACGAGGCACGTGGCGCTCTGAGTTCAGTGCTGAAGACCTCCATGGCTCAAGGCACGTCGTGTCGCTCGGGATGCTGCGGGCTCCCATGGCTCGGGTCGGGCTCCCGTCGGCTCCAACGAATCGCTCTTACGGGGTTTTGGTGCATCCGGTGCAATCTAGGGCAATGAATTGTTAGGTTCATCCGGTGTGGATGCGTCCGGTCGTCCGGTAGATATTGTTTACACTGGTTTCAGAGTAGATGGCACAAACCCCAAGTTGGGTGGTTTATATGGACCCCTACATCAAAGACATCTTGGGGGTTGTGTCATCTACTCTGAAACCACTGTAATCACATGTGTTTTTGAAATGGGTGTGTGTTAAGACCTCCCAGTGAAAGTCCAATGAAAACAGACCCCAACACACTCCCTAGGGGCCCCTTGCGGGGCCCCCGTGAACGCGGGGCACGGCCTGCCTTCCATGCCACGTCTCCCCCTCGCTTTGGCACACTCGTGTGATGGCAAACGGGCCTTAAACATCCACCGTTAACCAACCAGTAGTATACCACTTGTTGTTTGGATCGATGTTAAAGGAGTTGCAGAGAATTCCTGAAGGCTGCTGGACATGTGGAGAGAACTCCGAATCTATGCGAATCTCTCCAGCAACCACTATATAGAAAGGTGCTATGATGATATGCTGGAGAGATGAGTTCGACCCTGGCCCTTGTGCGTTCTGTGCGTTCGACAGGATTTCAACCGAACACATCTCAAACACAGGGATGTGATGTGTTTGTTTCGCTCGACCGGTTAGACGGGATGTACTTTGCTTTAAGCCTCCACTCTCAGAGCTGTGACTTCCCAGAGCTGTGTCTCAGACACTGGCAAAGCCAACCGTGGCCCCAGGGATTTCGGCGAAGGTTATATAGGTCCTAGATACTAGATAGCCCGTTTGGGCTCCAGGAGCCCTCCGTTTCGTTCGGTGATTAGGGTAGGTTTTAGGCCTCTAACTACCTCCTGAGGATGTGGGCCAGGAGCTCTATAGGGAAGAAACAAGCCCTTTGCAGAAGGTACGACTGGACCCTCCTGGCACCTACATAACAGTGTCTCCAATCACCTTACCTGAAAAGGTATGACTGGATCCTCATATGCATATAGGTATAGCATCGGCTAACGTTCTAGCACCATGGTACATCATTTTTTGTCCACTATCATCGGCTAAAAACGTTTGGTCGTATACCCTAGGCCTCCAAGTACATTCTGAGAAGGTGTTTAGGTGGGTTTGGAGGGTCTAAGTACCTTCTGAGCAGGTACTTGGAGGTGTAGGGATAATAACCCTTCTCGATGCCCTTCCTCGGTGAGGCCAACGTTTGGTCCTTCAACTGGGCTCTGCCGTGCCGAACCTGCGGCACTTCTGCGACGCCACGCAGGCGCTGGAGCCGTTGAGGGGGGCTCCTATAGTTCTAAGCACAAGGGAATCCCGCACAAGCAGCTGTTTTAGCAAGGAGTTTACACTACAAAACCAAGTTAACCTTTCGTTTAATGGTCTTGAAAACTACTGGTAGGCTAATATGTACTGGTACTGAAATTTGTGTGTTTGAGTGGGGAGGACCTACTATAGACATGTGGCGAATCGGCGAACCTTTAATTAGTCCTTTTGATGGATAAGGCATGCTTCCCTTAAATACAGGTGGAAGAAGGCAAAACCCCTTACTGTATTCCTATACCCTATGATGCCCTATGAATCCAAACATGCGCTCTTTTCAGATTCTAGCGCGAAGACAGTAAATGCCAGCAAGCCCGCCAAAGACGGTAAATGGCACCGCCTCTCAAACCCACAGCTCGGAGGACTCAATTGAGTATGTGAATAGCAACATTCCTCACCAAACACGTTTTCTACTTTGGATCGTCACGGATATTATAGTTTCTGCAGAGGTTAGATATATCAATATCACGGTCACCGATGCGGAATTGAGGCCACAATGCAAGGGACATGTGGATCCGTTGTGCATCATCCACAGCAAGGATCGGGCAAGGTCACCGTCCTGGGGTCGGGGGTGAAGAGGGATCCTCACCGCCTCCCGAAGGGATCCGAAGGGGTGAACCAGTCAATCAATCCACCACCAGCACCACCCTGACTGACTGGTGGTGCTTTGTCACCTCCCCAGGCGTGGATGCATCAGGATGAAACTGAGGCGCCTCAGAAAAGTCCACAGGACTTTCTGTCCAACAGTCCCTAGGAAATTGAACTCCATTGAATACCACCCCTTGATCACTTCAAAGGGCAATCGAAAAATGCCGCATGGTGTCCAAAAGCTCAAACACAGATAAAACTGGCTTCTCTCCTGAAAGACTCGACAGCCCCTGGTCTCCCGCTGGTCCTCCTTTCTTCAGCGGGTCTTTGACAAAAGACCCGACTCGAAGCTCCTGGCGGCCACGCCACGTGAGGTGGAGGTCTTCGATTTCGAGAAGCTCCCGAGGGTCGCGGAGGCTTTGGGCTGCTTGGTGGCCGACCTGGGCGGTGAAAACCAAGCCACACCGGTGAGGTGAAGAGTCTACTCGGGGCAAAAAGGTGGGTCAGAAGTGGTGGTGGCAACGGGGATGCCATGGGTTTTGAGATGTTTACATATAGATTCTCAGGGTAGATATGCTAGAGGCTAGATATACCAATGATATCCAATGATTATATACCGGTAAAAACATCGAGCTCGAAGGGCATGTTGCGGGGTTGGGCCATGTTGAACTGAAGCACGCATGTCTTCGAAGCTTCAAATCATACTGCGTATAAAGGTGAACCGTTCTACAAAGGTCTTTCCAAATCCAGTCCAATGAACACTCATTGACACTGGTAGTATCTGCGGTAGGAAGGCACACCGGCACGCCGCGCCCCTGAGGTGTCACTTGTGAGTCGGGTTTCCAGCTGCTCCTGCTGGCGGAGTTGTCCGCTGCAAGGGCTGAGAAACTGCCACAAACACTGCCTGGCGTGGACGAGATGGCGACGCTGGTGGCTGGAAGTTAGACGGGGGCGAAGACGGGGGCGAAGAGAGAGACCAACATCTCCCGGTCAACACTTGGATGGGCTCGGACGTATGAGGTTGGTGGATGTGGAGCTGTTGAGGACCTGTGAAGGGGCAAGCCAACTTGGAGTCCAGGGTTGTGAGCAACCTTGCTCTCCTAGGTCGAGTGACCACTAGTGATTATAATAGCTGGCAAGTATAGAACCATGCAGTTCCAAAAACTAAGACCAACAATACCTGGCTGGAAACCCTGCAGACCTCGGTGCACACCGCCGAACGCGCGCGCGCGCGCCGAGGCCCTGGATCCCGCCGTGCCCGCGCTCGACGCCCACGCCGACGCCGCGCCGAGCCTCCGGCGCGCCCTGCGGCTCTTGGCGGCGCCCGCGGCGGCGTCCGGGACAGCGCTGGGGACGGAGGCGTGGAACTGAAGGAGAACCGAAGAAGAGCCTGTTTTTTCTGATCACTTGGCATGTACAATTGATAGTGCACTTGCTAAGACCAGGTGGTTTCACCTTTCTTGGTTGCGTGGAAATGGCCCCGCTCTTGGAATCGACGGATCTTGGTTCATCCAGACGACATGAGCTCAACCGCTCAACCCATGCGGCCCATGCTCACTGCGGAATTCGAGGACCCGCCCCGAGGACCTCCACCTGCCCGGTGAATCCAAGCAGCAGCACGGAATCTTTTGAAGCTTCTCTTGGTTTTTGCTGGATACCTATATAGTTACTCAGACGCTCCATGGGACTGCCATATATACATTGGGGTGGTTTGGGGGGGTCAATGTAGGCATATATGGCATACATGGATACCTATAGTTATACTTAAACTTGTGATGCTTTGCATTTTTTGAACATGCAGCTACCAAAGAAGATGACAAATCTTCCCAACATTCTCAAAGACGGAGCGTTCGAATCGCGCTCCAAAACCGCGCGCGAGCAGTCTTTATACGAACCGACCAGGCCGAAGAGGAGTCGGAAGTTCCTGTGACTTGGAGTTGAATCCAGGACGTGTTTGTTTTGCAACCAGGACCGAGACCAAGAAGTCTTTGTAAGTAGCCTCATAGAGGTGATTCGGGGTGTCCAAAGACCACCTCTTGGAAGGTTCTGGTAGTTGTGAGCTTGGACTGTATCCCTCTCTCCTGGTTCTTCAAGGGCTGGGTGCGGCGGGTGACACAAGATATGGGCACTGGACAGCCACTTGCTGCTGGCTTTCTGCTAGGTCACATGTTTGTTAGTTGTGGAAAACCTTCAGACATGCAACCTTGGAAGTACAACAGGCAAGAGTCTTCTTCTTGATCAACTGCTCCAGGCAAGCATGCTGGCTAAATGGAAGCAGAAACCTTTAGACTGCCCGAACTCAGTCTAGCCTGAAGGCTTGGCCCTGCTGTAGTTTTGGACTCTATCCCGTCCCGCGGCCTCTCCAGGCCTACAGAAACGGTGGTTTTGGGATAGTTTCAAAAACACCTTTCTCCAGTCCAAGGCCAACCATAGCCCTAGCCGAAACCAGCCAAGGCCTCTCATAGGCATACCTGTTGAAACATTTGTGCGCATGTCACATCCGGGGTCCTCCAGCCAAGCTGTGGATATTAAACTATATTTGTACTCGTATATTATATTTGATCTATAAATAGCACTTTATCACTATAGGTACTAGTTCTTATAATGTTTTTTGGTTTCCTTATTCTATTTTGTATGGTTATTATTCTGTTGATCATCGCCACTACCTGAGGTGAATACCACGGACTTTGAATACCTCGAGAGCTTTAGCAACAACTGGGAGGAGCGCTGGCTACCAGGCGGGAAAAAACACATGACTCGCTAAGATTAACATGGAAAACCAATGGTTTTTTGTAGAGGAAAGTAGTTGTCCCAATGCTGCTGACAAATGTGGAAATATATGCACTACAAGTTGCGTGAGGCGGATTTGTGTGTTTTCCCATGCAGGGCAGTTAATCACAGCCAAGCAATGTTTAAAGGAAAAGGTTTGATTGGTAAAGCTATGCCAGAATGACCTTCGGCCTGCTGCATACTGTTGAAGTAAGAGTTCTCATGCATCACCTGGGATGCTCATTGTGCATTTAGCTTGTCGTTTTTTCAAAAGAGGCACCAAGCGCGCCATGCTCGTTGTGCCAGGGTGTGATGTGTTTTCTGAGGTCCAGCGGACCAGGATGAGAATGGGAAGGAGATCAAGCGAGGGCCCCCTGGCAGAGCACCAATGGTGAAATCCAACAATCAGATTGGTGTGTCTCACAATGAGACACTACAAAAAAGTCCCGTACAGTACGCACAGCTGATTGTTTGTGGATGAACCCCTGTTGTTGAGAGTTTGCCTGTTTTAGGGCCTTGAAGTTGCTAAGCTGGGTGCCAACGAGCGATCCTTTGTGGAAACGAAGCGACGCGTAGCGACGCGTAGCGACGCGTGTTCAAGGCTCATCACCGCCAAGCTGGTGAAGTATCCTTCGAATCCCAAAGATGCTGCTTGGTGAAGGCTTTTTCCCACGGAGTCATAGCAGTCGAAGGTTGGAAACCCAAACAAAGCCCTTCCCAGGCGGACGCTGGCCTTCCTGATCCTTTAGGGATGAAGATGTGATGAGCCAGCTGAGCTTTGTTCAAATTGGGTAAGCAATGACTAGCCACCCATGGGCCAAGGGGGTTGCCATACAGTACGTTCTTTTTGCAACACAAAGCCCATGCCCTCAAAGAAGTCGTTGTGTGACTTAAGTGACTTAAGGCCGTTCTTCCTGGGCAATTCTTGGGTTCTAGGGATGATGCATCCGGTACATATAATTCTTTGCCCATTAGGCAGACCTGGGCATTCCGACCCCTGGTTTCGGTGAGGGGAAATAGACCCGTCTACGCAGGGCCAGGGGGGTCTTCAATACAGAAAAGGTCAATTTGGAAGAGGAAGAAGGGTCGAAAGGGGCCTCGAATCAACCGACTTCGCCGAATTCGCGCGCGCGCCGGGACCGCACTCTCTCCACCCGCGACACACTCACCTCCGCCGAAAAGGCCAAGAGTTGTTTGCAACTCATGGGCGGGGCGCCCAACGCGCCCTGCACTGGACTTTGGACCAGCTTTTGGCCTTTGATACGTCCCACGGAGGCCGGGTGATGGATCAACGAATCCACCGGGAGGGATGGAAAACGTGCCGTGTGCCGAGGGCCAGGCTGGAGGAGTCAACCAAACTGCTTTGTGGAGGTTCCGCTAGTCTTCCAAAGGTCCATGCCGTCAGGTTCCATGTGGGTCTCTTACCTGGTGTACCCTCAAGCCAGCCCATCAAAGCATGCCAACTGACCCACCGGCAAGTGTATGATCTAGACGTACCAAGATCCTAATGCTTGGCTCCAGGTGGAGTTCGAGTTCACCGTGAATGGAAAGGTGGACCTGCCCAATGCTTGCTTGGTCTTCACCGAACGCTGCTGGGAAGATCCGCGGCGAGTTGTCGATCTGGGGCACAAACCCTACTGGTTCCGCTGGAAGATCTATACCCTACAGGTCAGTTTGACTTGATTTGACTGGCGTTGCTCATACCATGAGATACAGGACCAAGTTTGGACCTGGGTCAGACTGGTCCATTTGGAGTTGGTTGAGGCTTTGGAGAGGGTAGAATTTGGTAGAATGCAAATGCGGAGAAGTGAGGGAAGATAGAACAACAGCTGATCCTTCACACACCAGCTTACACCACAGGGACCGAATAGTACAACCAACATGGTCGTTTCTTCTACATGCGCTCGGACATTGAAAACGGGTTCTTGGCTACTTCGTGCCGTGACCACGAGGGTGGAACTCACCACGTGGGCCTTCTTCATCGTTCTGTGCGTTCCATATATGGCGCCCAGGTCTGTGTGAGATCCCAGTTCGATCACTTCGAAGTAGACTGCTTAATCAAACCCCCTCAGGCTTGAAGATACATTGGTCAACAAAGAGGTCCAGGTCCCGGTGGTCCAGCAGCGTCGATGTGCAGCGACGGTGGTTGTTTAGACAGACAGGGGAGGAAGACAGGGGGCGGCCAAGACAGGGCAGTCCCATGTGGGATGTCAGATCTCCGTCTAAACACATGGGATTCGGAAACCCGACCCCCTTCCTCCCTTCGCTCAGGCCCCTTCGAGGGTGCGCTGCCGGACTGCAAGGTGGGTGTGCAATTCACGGTGCGCGGCGGGATGCAGCTGTGTGGGGGCGGAGGAAATCTGGTACGGATCAGCAACGATGGAAAGATCCAAAATGCCACTGGGCTCGGTCGTGAGTGATTAAGCACAGGGGAGGTGCGAGGTCACGACCTTGCGCATTTCATCAAACACGAGTCTCAAACAAGGCTAAAAGGATCATGGGATGCAACAAGAGAGATAGCAAGAAGTTTGATGTGAGCTCATTGACTAATTTCTCTCCTCCAAATCAGGGCCTAGACAATCTAAGACCATGGGACTACCCATTTGTCTTGGGGTGGTTGAAGACAGGGGGTTAACGGTTAATGTAAATATATATATATATAATTTAATACCATCAACCAGCAGTTCCGACTTCCTCCAAGTTCGGCACCCCAGCAGAAAAAACTGCTAGCATGGATGGTTGTTGGAGGGTCCATCCGGATCGGCCATCGGTTCTTGATCCTTGGGCGCTCCGTTCAGCACCGGCGTTGTGTGGAGCCGTTCCGCGCCGAGGACAAGTGGAACAAGGCACCGAGGGGTCACCTGGGGGAGGTGAAATTGACCCACCAGTGCTGAATGGAGGATAGGATAGGGGATAGGAGTGGGGTGCCCATTCTACTCACTTCAAGGTCAAACCACCTGTTTGGAACTGGTACAACGTGCTTGCTCAAGTGCCAGCGAAGATGGGCATGGCCCACCCTGAGGTTTGGCTCGGTTTTACCCGTTTGCATGGTTTGTTGGAGGATGGAAGTCAACGGAGACTAGACTTAGAGGCGTTTGTTTCTCCTTCCTTACTAGGAGGTGTTTGAACCAGACATACAAATTGCTCATGCATGCACTTATGCTTTTGGATTCTGCCATGGGCTGCCATGCCAATGCTCAAAAGAATCGATGACATGGACAATCATGGACAAACAGCACCCGACACTATCACACACCCCATACTCCCCTGTAGATCCCTGCAGCACTGTAGCACATGTGGCTTCTCCAACGACGCCAGGGACGCCCCCTTTGTTGTTTGAGACTCGATATGTTGACCGTGTTGGTGCAAAGACGACGTGTCCAGGTTCTATTTGACTGAGTTCGGAGTACCTCACCACTTGTTTAACTCGTGAGTAACGATAAGAACAGTGATGCTCAGTGAGATCAATGTGACCTGGATGTGGCATAGAAACTGAAAATGGCTTATAATTGCTATTTTAAGAAGAACTCCACGTCCTCATCCCCACATCTCCCTCGAATTGCCGAAGAAAGAACGCGACATCGAATCGATCATTTTTCATTGCTAAATCGCTCGTGATCTTCGCGTCATCGACGGAGTAGGTGTTGATGAAGATAGACTGGAAGGACAAAGTGACCGTGGCTCAAGTGGACACGCGTGGCAAAGGCTACGCGCCGGCGGCCCGGCCAAGTCCGCCGCGGAGCGCGGAGGTCGCGGGAT
>CAXAMN010024473.1:0-21198 GCA_963970005.1 Durusdinium trenchii | reverse complement strand
GGGGCTCCTGGCCGTACGTACTACTATAGGCTCCTGGCCGTACTACTAGGAGCAAGGACGCAACTAGGGGCTCCTGGCCGTACTACTATAGGCTCTTGGCTGTACTACTAGGAGCAAGGACGCAACTAGGGGCTCCTTTTCCTTCCTCCCCACCCTGCCACCCTTGGTCGGTCCACCTGTCAGGACATGGTGCTCCAAGACACTGACGCTCTGGCAGCACGACGAGACTTGGCGGACCGCTTGAAGCAGCGCGAGTATCAGATGGCAGTGGATGCCGACATGGAGGTTGGCCACTGGATGCATTATGAGGTGGATGAGTGATATAGGGTATGAATCCCGGCTTGTGCGGCGCTTGGAATAGGATTGCTACATTAAGAATCTACAGGAACAGAGAACACCTTTGGGTTGGGTAAACCAGACATTGTTTGCAGTAACCATAGTTCTTAGTGTTTCCCCGAGTTACTCGTTGGCATGGGCGAGACGTCTTCCCACGTTCGGCCTCGAGGGTCCCCGAAAACATGTCTTTTGGTACTAGAAGCGGTTTCCACTAGGTCTTTGAAGGCTTGCCTTAAAAGCAGGTCTGAAGGGTGGGTGATCTGGAAACACATCCACCACCGTTGGATTCAAGCCACGGAGCGGAACCGCCGGAAGCTGGAGAGTGTTGGAACAGTTCCACTCTTGGGGATGACTTTCATCCAGAAATAGTGACCCGTTGGTTTGCCCGGTGCCTTCAATGATGCGTCAAAAGCAGCCCTGCAGTCTCAGCGCAGTAGTGCGCGAGATGCGTCTCGAAGGCGCGCATAGCGAAAACAGTTCCACAGGGGCGCCCTTGCGAATAGGGGTGGCCATGATCCACCCAGTGTCCCCAAACCACCCCTTTGGAACTCCTGGTGCCGAGCTAGGGTGTGGACCGTTCAACACAACCAGAGGCCCGTTCAAAAGAACACAGTGGCCTCCCTCCTGACGGGGCCTCCCACAGCTTCTTGCGTTTTTGCAGCCGTGCGGGGAGCAGCTTTTGTTGAGGCATGAAGATGGGCGCGATCAAATCGACGAGCTGCCATGGCATGAACCTGGCCATGGAGCAGGCCTACCCCAACCCCGACGCCAGGTAGTACGAGTCATAAGACCAGTCCGTGGACCACTGGCATGCAACTCAGTGACTCCGCGAAGGTGGCTCAACGAGTCACCACGAACGGTCGCAATGAACATCACCGACGTCCGGTTCGGAACGCGGGTCTGAGAGCAGCCGTGAGGAGTCTAGTGAGGTTATGTGAGGTTTGTATATTTATACAGCTGTAGTAACATGCGATTTTTGTGCTGGTGGAGGCCGCCAACAACGCCAGCAGCCATGCTATGGGCTGAGAGCAGCGCCCATGTGATGCTCGAGGTGCCGCCATGTGATGCTCGAGGCCGAGTAGTGACGACGTGGGCGAACGGTGGACATGGTGTGAAATGATGCTGCGAGTTGTTCCTTTCTGAGCATGGGATGGCATTGTTGGGGCAGAATGAGAGTTTAGTCCAACAAGTTGTTGTCGTTTGTTCACATCATTTTGCCAGTGCACTGTTTTGCTTTTTGGCCAGTGGTTTCCAGATCTCAGGATCGGATGGCCCATCAAGCTTTTGTTGCTTTAGGGCTTCAGACGCTTCAGAGTCAATTTCATCACTGGTTGGTTCGAACTTCAGATTCGCGGAGTTGTCACACCTTGTCTGCAGTTGTCACACCTTTGCAACGGGGGTGATCACCGTCCGTTGGCCTCTAGCCATCGGACTCCGCGAGTGATCAGATGCGAGTGACTGGTGCATTCGTGGTCACTCTGACATGGAGACACGGTGATGAGACTCTCCCAAAGGTGGAGGAAGGCTCAACAGGAAGCGTGGAGAAAAGGAGTGGAGAAGCCAGCAGGTTCCATTTCGAAGGAATGGGTGACCTACCAGGGCCCTGGGTGGTTGCACATCCCAAATCACCTCCTAAGGAGCTATATAGCTGGACTCCCCTTAAACCTGGGGGGCCGTATAGGTGGAGTGTTTGTGGAATGCGATGTTCTGGAGTCTCTAGACGGTCCGGCCCGGCCCCTCCCCCCTCGTTCGGCGCCGGGAACGGGAGGGAGACCCCGTGCGGGGGGTGTCGAGTGATCGGGGTGGGACCCCGATCGAGGCGGAAGGCTCGAGGCGTTCGGAGCGGACGAGACGAAGGGGACTTGGACTGGACGCCAGTGGGCCATCCGACTGAAGGGACCTATGGCTAGAGTCTAGAGGACCTGTTCCCAAGTGGTGCCCATGAGTCGAAATGGACTCTTGGGCGGGGTCAATGAGTCGAAAGATGGATCAATGACCGTGCACATGTACGTCTTCTACGTTGAGAGAACCCCACACACTCGGCTTCTATACGTTCTACGTTGGTCTGGAGAGCACACTCACCCAAACTACTCCAATTCAGCCTTTTGTATCCTTTTGTACATTTGGAACTCGAGTTGCCACTCATTGTCCTATAGAAGGGCGGGCGTCTCGGTAGGGCAGTTCAGCATTGCCCAGCGTCTCGGTACACGGGTGGTTTATAGACACCCCACTGCTCGGCCCTGACGGAGAAAAAGAAAGAACCATCATCCAAGAAGCACCGTGCTCCTCCCTGCTGGGCAGTATCCCGTCTATTTTTGGAGGTTCTTTCCAAAAAGGGCTCCTGGCCCCCCAAAAAATTCCTCAGATGGTTAGACCATCTTAGAATCTGGCACCCACCTGGCACCAATCACCGAAACGGGGGTCGTGGCAGGTCGTGTCATGTTTTTTACATGTCAAAACCCATGTCCCTCCGGCAGATGCGGCAGATCCACCGGCATCAACCCGCGTACGCGTACGCCGACCCGATCTTGACCGTCCGGACGACCGTGCGTGGGAAGCGAAGCTCGTCCCCAGGTGTGCGGCTATGAGGATGGCACCGAGAAGGCCGACCGAGCGGTCTGCATGGTTTTGGGGGGAACATTGGCCAATTATACAGTGGTTTCAGAGGTTCGATGGCACAGACCCCATGATGTCCTTTTGATGGGGATCCACATAAACCACCGACATTGGGGTCTGTGCCATCTACTCTCAATTCCCAATTACTTTTGGGGTGGTCTTGGGGGGATGTCACGCTGCGTGACGCATGGGGGTGGTCATCCCATCCTACCCGCCTGGATCGTGTACGGCCCCACTCCACGCGTGGCCGTCGCGCTTCGCTTCCGAGCGTGGGAGGCCAGATTCCTAGATAAAAGATTATAAAAGCATCCAAAGCCCCTCAAAAAGAGGCGTCCAAGTGTCCAATGAATCGTTTTCTGAGATGAATGGGTGTCAACCACCCCCTAACCCTTGATTCGGTTGAAGGTTGAACAGCCTTTCTGCGGCCCCCATTTGTACCGGCTACAACCGGTCTCTCCGAACCGGACAGGTCCGAACCTGAGCGAGCGAAGACCCTGGCACATCCTGGCACCCCGGTCGTCCCAGCGAAGCGGTTCGGTACGACTGGAGGCCTAGGGATTCATATTCTGAACATCCCTCCACTCCCTTTGTAGAGTCAGACCCGGTGATGCCCAGCTGTTTTGCTTGCGTTCTGGGATTCTGGGCTTCCTTTTGGGCTCGACCGACCGCTTCGACCGGCGCAGGTGGTCGGTCGGACGGAGGTGTGCAAGAACGGCAACTTGGCGCCTCGCTGGAACCAAAGGCCTGGGCCGGGCCGAACGTCAGCGGAGGTCCAGGACCGGAGCCGCTCCGGTGGGATCGAACGAGACATGGATCGACCACCTTCTTCCGAGACATGGATGTCCGGCTTTTTCTGAGAAGGCATTTCTATGTATTTCTTAAGAACATGCCAAGGGTCTCACACGACCTGAAGGTGTGGAGATTGATGCTTTGGGCTTCTGGCAGAAGGTCTCCGAGGAATCCTCACCGCTTTGGTCTTCACGCAGGGAACGCTTCCCAAGAGTCCGTTCGCAACTGGCGCCCACCCGATCATGGCCCCCAATGGACCCTAGCTTACCACTAGTATATGTCGGTCACCAAATAGGTGGTCGCACGGTTTTCCACTATATTTTTAGTGGGAATCTATGTACTTTTCTAACTAGTTGGGGTTCTATATAATGTAAGGAATGAGGTGGCCTTCAAGGTCCTGTTGGTTGCCATAGTTTTCTTAGATCCATTGGCTTTGCTGTCCCACGTCAACGAAGAACATGAACAATGAGCGTCCGCACCGTCCGCAGCTGCGAAAGCACGGTCGATGAAGACCAGCTATTCTGGAGCTTTCGAACGACATGGAAATGGAACGGACTGGATCCTCAATGTTCCCAACAAGCATAACGGTGCAAAAGACCTATAGATCTCTATCGTCATCTCTTGGTCCATGTGGTTTTCCTCGTTGCACTCCGAAGTAAGACCTCTCAGGCTTCCTAACCCAAAGTTTATCCAAAAAAACGGTCCAACAACCTACAGAAAGTAGGAGCCATCTCCAGGTTCTCTCACTTGCAAACTGTTTGCTTCCCACGCATGCATGGGTCAAGTGCTAAGCCTGGGATTTTGAGGGATTTTGGTGCCCGCTGCTCTCGCCGGCCAATGCCAGCTCCCATCTGCTCCTCCCTTCCTCCTTAGCTGGCCACATCATCCATATATTATACAAATTCCTTGTGGCACCCAACTAATCAACCTACTTTACTGTTACTGTAGATAATCTGGACCAGCAGTTCGTATTTTGTGTCCCTGATAAGTGAGTGGACAATGGGAACCCCTGTCCTCCAAGTTCGGCACCCCTGAAAGGAACTGCTGGTGGAACTGTATGCTTTTTGATGTCTTGTTCTCCCAGGTGTTATTTTGAACGTTGATTCCACCTCTCCAAACTCTCCACCCCAACCCCCGGACTAAAGACTAAAGCCCTCCACCAGCACCAGCGCCCTCGGCCGTGACGTGCTCCGCCATGGCGCCCTCGACCTTGGCGAAAGTCCTGTGGATCAACCTGGATCGCCGTGAGGATCGGGCCGAAGCGCAGCTCAGGAGACTGGAAGCGGCCGGACTGGAGGACGCCAAACCGGGGGGACCGGGGGTTGAAACGGGGGAGGTGGGAGATGGGAGGTTTTTGGTGTCCCCTGATGACTTCCAACAGAGGTTGAAGAACACTATAAGATCTATAGGCCATCCCATAGATACCCTGGTAGGGACCTAGTTCAGGTCACTTAACCTTTGTTGGTTGAATTCGTTGGTCGGATGTGAGAGGCCAAGAGGCCGAGAAATGCCGGTGGGTCCTGGAGAACACAGTGGTTTCCGAGTAGATGGCACAGCCGTCCTGGACTGGGGCCCTGTGCCTAGAAACCTCTCAATCCACTATCAGTTTACATGGGGCAATATCCTCTATTAAAAAATGCTCATGGTCAAGGCACGACTTGCAGGACCAAGGGACTCGTCATGGGCATAATGTAAACCCTACAAGTCAATGACCTCATTTTACTGACGTTGGTCATACAAAAACGCTGTTCAATAAGGGAAAGGACCAGGTTATTTTACTGGGTCTTTGGACTTGTAGGGTAAATGTTTCCAAGTTTGGGGTTGAGATGAGACTAGGTGCCCTAGCCATCCCTAGCCGAAGGAGGGAGATCAGAGGAATATATGCACGCGTGTGGTCCTATTGCTGAGCAAGCTGGGATAGCTCGTTTTCACCGCTAAAGACCGAACATCAGAAAGCACGACTGACTCACTTGGCTTTATAGTAAGGATGGTTGATATGTGTGCATCGGAAAGCTGGGCAAAAGTACTTCCCGTGGAGTGCCTGCATGGAAGGGGAAGCAAAAGCAACACCAGCTTCCCAAGTTGCCAAGTGTCATGTCCCAGCCCAAGATTGAACCTCGAAGGCCCCTAACTTCGATTCTGACCCACTGGACGGCGGCTTGCATTTAGCACTGCACAGGCGCGTGCATGTTTGCAGACCTTCAGTTCACATCACCAGCCATCGAACATGGTGAGAAAAAACGGGAACACACACAAACACAGAATCGGATAGCAGCTCTTCGTACGGTTGCCCTGTCAGCTGCGAAATCGCAACCACTGGCTTTCAGAGCAAGGACCATCAAGTTCACTACTACCAGGACCCCCTAAGGGGTGTCTATTGATAGGTAAGGGATATCCATTAACCACCCCTTGGGGGTCCAGGTACAGGTCCTACAGGTTCAGTCTGACCCGTTTGCCCGGACCTCGGTCCAGCCTCCTGGTCCTGAAGATCGAGTGTTGATCCTAGCGACTCCAGTCGTTCATTTTGGTCACTTTCTGAGCAACCTCTCCCAGTCCAACCGCCCCAAGTCTTCCAGACCCAAGTCCAGACCCGCTGTTTGCTGCGCCACGCACGCGCCGGATCTTCCGCGCCACGCGGAGCCCCACCGCGCCACGAGGACTTCAGCGAGCGCTTCGGCGCGGTGGACGGCGCCGAGCTGGACTTCGCCACGGTGCCGGAGGACGTGCTGACGGCGGCGGGCCGGCACCAGGCCGAGCACCCGCCGGAGGCTTGGCACTGGAAGAACCACGTGGACGGTTCACGAGACAGGGCGGGTCGAAGGACTGAACAAGTTGTATAACTACCTGGACCCTCCAAGGGGTGTCCTGGCTGGACTGCCCCACACTACTACCTATAGGCTTCCGTTGGGCACCCCTTGGAGGGTCCTGGTATAGTTGAACTAATCTAATCTATGTAGTTTTTTTTGTATGCCTGGAGTCCTGGAGTCGACCTGGGACTGGCAACATGGGGGGCCCAAGTACCATCAAGTACCTGTTTTGGGTTTTTGAACTGGAGGTTCCAGTTCGATGTGCCAGCGACCGTTTCCCATTTAAAGGAAAAGACTCACAAAACACACCATACATCCCTCAGGGTGACAATAAACTTAAACCATCCATATAGGTCCATAACTATATCCATCTATATAAACCATCCCGTCCATAATGCGCTTGTTTAAGAATGTTTAAGAAATTAGTTTCTTAATTTGAGCAGTATAGGGGTAGGAGCTAGTAGGGGGTGCAGGCTTGGAGTTGCCTGGAACGGAGAGGCATGGAGAGGCCGGATGGGACCCGCCGGGGATGAACAAGGCGGAGACCAATCCTAGAATTTCAAGGGGCCCAAGGGGGGTGAGGAAATCCAGATTCCACATATATATACCAGGGCCCCCCAAGGGGTGTCCAATTATAGCTCCTTAGAGGTTAAGGGATGTCCATTAACCACCCCTTATAGGGGGCCCTGATACATTATGTTTTGGCTTGTTAAAAGCAACAAGGCACAGACATTCGAAACTTGAATGGACATGGAATGATCCAAGTGATTTGCTTTTGGATGGTCTAGGTCCAGCTTTTTGGCACTATTGAGGGTGATACAAATGTCAAGCTCTTGCAACACTCCTGCTGAGTCTCCCGTCAACTCGGCGGGAAATGAAGATAGTATGGTCATGAAGTAGGCGAGAAGGTCGTTGGAAAACGATGCGTTAATGTGCTGCTTTGGTTTTATCCTCCCATTAGTACGTGGCATAAGGGGGGGGCTCCAAATCCAGGATTGGGACACCTCATGTTTTGATGGCTTCGTTTTCCGGGTTGGGACCGACTTCAGTCTAAGGACTTTGTGCTTGGCCGCGTCCTAACCCCTGGCGCGATAGGCCTGTGGCTGAGTTGGTACGAGGTCATGTGCCGTATCCTGGAGCGTACGTCCCGAGGGGCCCTGCGACCCCCTGGGGGTCCAGCGAAGGTCTCGACCTGCCAGGTCAGCGACCTCGAGGGTTGGGATCCGGGCTGTGATAGATCTCAGTTGGTGATCTGGTCTAGTGCAAAGGTCCATTCTCCCTGTTCATCAGTCGTGTCAAAGGTTTTCCTCTTGGTTCTTCGCCCCAGGTGCCATGGTCGCCTTTCCCCCCAAAAAAGAGTCTTGGAGTTCGGAAGTCGGACAGGTTGTTGTTGTTGTTGTTGTTGCTGTTGTTGTTGTTGTTGTCGTTGTGATTGTTGTTGTTGTCGTCGTCGTTGTTGTTCTTCTTCTTCTTTTTCTTCTTCTTCTTCTTCTTCTTGTTTTTGTTATTCTTCTTGTTCTTGTTTCCTGAGGACCTGGACACGAACCAACATAGAGGGTCTATGGGGGCTTAATCGCTATGGAGGCTCCATCGCCTGCGAAGCTGTCAGGTGTTTGGATTCTTAGGGTTACGGTCAGACTCCCTGGAACTAACATGGAAGTGGATGGCATGGCCCATACCATTTTCCTCTCCAAACAAGGGGGTTTTCACTCCACTTCCATCTAAATTCCATTTAATTCCAGGGAGTGTCAAATCGTGACTTCTCCAAGTTTGGGGGCGTGAAAGCTGAGAGCTTTCGGGCAACCTACCAGAACTGCAGTGCAATGGCCCGGCCTACTTAGTGCTCCACATTCTGAAATGACTGGAATGACTGGGTCCCTGATGATTGGGATTGAGCTTGAAGCCATGAAGCCGGAACCTGTGGCCTCGCACCATGCTGCTCAGGCATCATTGAAGAGGCTTCACCTGACGAATGCTTTCTGGTGGTGGAGGATGATGCAGAATACATGGATGGCTTCGGCCCCGCGTTCCCCGGTTTTCCACGCTGGCTCGGGCGGCATTGAGGAGAAATGCATGTGCCCACGCACGCGCCATGCACGCGCCATGCCGATCACATGTCCACGTCCAAAGACCGAAGTCCGTCACCCCAAACCACCCGTGCCCTGCGCCAACATCCCTAAGAACCCCAAGTGGGCCTGTCTCCGTCGAACAGAACTCCCCATCTTCAGGTGCCTCCCAGGTCACGCGGCACAGAGATGTGTTGCTTAAACTGCTCTCGAATACACTTGAATACACCCTGGGAACGCCTGCCTTCAAGCTTTCTTTCTTCCCTTTGTCTTACAGGTAGGACTTCTTTTCTTTAAATGTTGCGCTGTTGCACCTCAAAAATTTGTCACAAATTGGTTTCACCAGCTTGCGGGCCAGGAGCCCTAGGGCATGCCATCTGGCGCCATCAACCGAAGCATCCCAGAGCGTTCCATCCACCGAAGCATAGCCAGAGACGCACGGATAGCGGTCCTGAGGATCTTCCGTTTGCTGGAGGCACTGGACAGCTACGATGCGAGCTGGCACGCCTGCGCGGTGGGCTTTATTCGTTCGAAGAGCCGATCGCAGGAGCTGTGCTGGGGTGCCTGAGTGGCATGGAGTCCAGACTTGTCAGACAGCGATTCGTCGACTCTCAGACGCTCCATGCGATTCGAGTTGCTCAAACGGATCAATGACATGAGGAATTCTGGGGGGAATATGTTGCAACTATTCAATCGAGTTTGTTCAAGACCTCAGAGGAGCAATTGATTCAGGATGGCCTGAGTCTGTTCAAACAATTCAATTCCACATGCAGTCACAAGACGGTAGGCTATCCATGGAGGAAGTCGGGGTGCCCAGCTACTCCACTCACTTCGGGACTAAAGACCATCCCGTCGAACGTGACTCCTGGTGGGTATAGACATTGGGGTCCAGAGAGCCTAGGGTCTCCAACACATCGGCTGCAGCCGATGGATTGGACAACTTGATCAGGTTTATCTGCCGAGGCAGGTGAAGGAGGAGCATTCTGGAAGTTACACTCCAACAAGTGGCAAATGCCCTGTTGGGGAGATCTTCCACACCAGGCCATCCACGTAACCATCGTCTTTGTGTTCGTCTTTCCTCCTTCGCATCTCCCAAGGCGATCGCCCACCACGCGCCAATGAGACAGACCACGTGCTGCGTGCGCCCACAAAGCTTTGTGGTGCTACGGCGATTTTGGCACCTCGCCACCTCGGTGGGCCGGTCGTCCCGGTCAGACACCCGTGGGGGTTCAGATGTTGAGCCTTTGCGGACACTTCCACCCTAGAGGTGCATAGACTAGACTAGATTTAGCCTATTTGGAGCCTGAAATGCAAGACATACCCCTTCTTGGGGGTGGGTCGATGTTTCCCTTCAACAAGAGCGGACAGTGCCTTAAACACCGCCTGGTCACTGGTGTTTCCACCGGTGAGAGCTGCCAAACGAGACGACCGGACAAACGACCTGTTCACCGACCTCTCGCCTCGAAGGACCCGAGGTCTCGGTCCTGTCTGGGACCATCCCCATGACCCGCTTACGCGACCTGTCCGAAACTGCCGGACGGCCCGAGTGGCGTAAGGGCGAAGAAGGGCGTTCGGGGTGGTGCCAGGTCTCGGGGTTCTGGCTTGATTGATCGGCCATCCATCCTGGCAGTCCCATGGGTTGCGTAGGTCATGAGACTCTTAAGATTCGATAAGATTCGTCAATCCCCCCTCGTAATTGAGGTTATTACATGGTTTTACCATCTAAATGGCCAGGTATCATTTTGAAGCCTATAGTTATTGAATCATTAAGACCGCCTCAATATTTTGGGGGTGGTCTTTTTCGTTGATCACAATGGTTGGGCGACCTGTTGGAGTCTCTACTCACGTTGCTAATCTCTTGGGCCGGCGGATTCGATGGATGGAAGTAGCACCAGGTCGGACCGTTTGCCATGGATAAGTCGTCGCCCTCCGTTTGCCAGGTCCATGGCCCTTCCGGTGCGGAGGAGATGCTGGGGAACTTATTCCCAGTGGATTTCGACCAACAGTTCGACCTGAAGATCACTCTCACCCTCCATGACGCCTGGCAACGCCTGGCGCATGCCATGCAACGAAGGGCACGGGAAAGGCGAGGGCACGTCTGCCATGGGCTGGGATATTGTTTCAACGCACGTTCGTTGGTTGAAAACGACCCAAGATCCAATGAGTCTCCATCATGTGTTTTTGCGCCTCAGGGTCCAATCCATGACGATAGTGGGCACGTTTCTTTGAGGATCTGGGTGCCCTTCTGCAGTTTGGATGATCTCATCAAGTACTATACCCGCAAAAATACCCCCAGGAATCACAAAGGGGTGCCGAATTGGAGGAAGTCGGGGTGCCCAGCTACTCCACTCACTGGACGCGACTCAAAACTATCCCTTTGTGATTGCTGGCGGCATGGGTGTGGTCTAGCGAACCGCAGCTCTGGGGCCCTGAATTATAGCCTTTCGAGCCCTGATCTCAATAATATCCCTCCCAAACAAATATCCAGCATAAACATACATACCTGGTCAAGTGTGTCCCATCCCATGAGATCCCCCGCCGTTCTTCGTTGCTCCCAGGACCCTCGCTCGACGCTGCGCTTCTACTGCGCGGCCACGCCGCTGTGCACCGCGCCCTTAAGCGAAGCTGGCGACAGCGACATCCAACGGATTCCTCCGGAGAAGCAGCTGCAGCTGAGGCGGGGCACGACGCCCAGGCTCTCGATCGGGAAGGCATCCAGGTGGTGGGGGCTCAATCAACGGTGCCAGTGGGGCACCTGGAAGCAGCGCGCTGGCAAAAGTTCCTAGCCACTGATTTGTATAATATCCAGTGAGGTTCATTTGTCTCACACAAAGCCAGGAGTTCGTGAACGCAGCTCGGCTATTAAGTTCTACCCTAGCTAGAGCATCCTAGAGCCATTTATCTAGTTCAAGCACTAGAGCTTCAACCCTTCTGGGAGCGCGACAGGGCTGAGAGAGACGATCAAGATCACGAAGAGGAGTCCCTGAAGGAGAGCACCTCCTTCCGCCCACAAAACGTAGACATGTTGCCCGTGGTGCTCGCTTGAAAACAGCTGTCGGATGTTGTTGGAATGAGCAACACGGCCACTGCACGCGCCCAGAAAAAGACGTAACATCTTCAAATACCACCCTAATTAATCTATGTAGACGCCCTCCCATTTGGATTGTAAAACCTAAAAACCTTTTCTATATTGGGCTGTGAATTAATCAAGAGTGAACTCACTCCCCCTCCACCCTCCTTACCCCAGACTTTTGCCATGGCCAGGCACGAGGCGGCCGAGCGTCACCAAATGGGCGACTTACTGTCGACACGGCCGAGCGAGCAAGCCACGAAGCTGGGACGGATGCGGCAGTGGCAGTGGATGCGGGGATGGGACTCGGGAGGGTTCCTATCTTGAACATCACCTGATCTTGAGGGATTTGGAGAACAATACGTTGGTGTGGCCCACCTCTCTTTGGTGTGGCCCATGATTTGGCTGATCACACAAACCCAAGGGGAAGCCATGCAATTGGCCCAGGCTCGGCAGACACTAGATATATATGAAAGAGGACGTGCTGACCGACGGACGAACTCGATGGACCTCGGGATTTGTATTTTCGAGTGAAAAGGGATGAAAAAACAGATTTTGTGGACTTTTTGGGATTGACATCGGGTGAATCCAGTGGACCAAGCCGGATTTGGGGGGCCGTCACCACGTTCTCGTAGTGTTTTTGCGCACGTGGAAAAAATTTGGAATTGGCCAAGGCATTGTTAGTTGTACTGCATGTGAAGGGGTGCTCGTCACAACATGTTGGAAGCCAGAAGGAAGAACAAATATGTGAACTCTCCACAGGGCCATCCAGGGATTCCGAAAAAAGCACGATAGGCGGACACTTGGGCCACCACACCCCTTGCAGTATCCTACAGTTAAAGGGGATGGGCCTTAGGGTGTGGACCTTTTTAGACATACAACAATAGTCAACTTCTTCGCTCCGACTCTCCACCAATTCCCATGACCCTCGCCACCCAGGAACCGGAGGGCCTCCACTGTTCTGGCTCCCTCTAGGGCGGCTCCATCCGCCAGCCCGGCACGAGGCGAGAGGTGGTCAGAGCGGGTGACACCAGGTTTGGGAGTTTGTGCAGTTGCAGAAGCTTAGGCCTTTAGGCCTTAGGGCATAGCGCCAAGGTCCCTTTTTTTTTGGAAACAAGAACCTCCTGCTCATCCCGAATGACTTTGCACTAAAGAACACTTCGAACCTGGGGATTCGTGATCCATCGATATCCATCGTCCGATCCATTTGTTCAGAGCGTCGGGCCGAATCCCCACTCAACGGACCACTACTTGCATGCCAATCACTGAGTTGATCCGTTCGTACCTCAGAAGATCAGTCCCCAAGTATCAGTTTTTAGAGGGTCATGTCATCTCCCATGTTGAAAGGTACGGTCCTGAAAGGTCCAGGAACAATTTGTTGAGGGTCCGACTGTTCAATGTTCCGACAGGGTATCCCTTTGCGCTGCCCGACGGTTTCTTCAAATGGGTCACATGAGGTAAAACTCTGCGAGTTTCAGAGCACGAGGTGGTTTCCAAAGCCGGTCACCCAACGAACGCTACTGACCCAGGCGGCATCAGGGCCTCCGTCCCTGCGTGGCTTTGTGAGCTTCAGTGGGGGGGTGACTGAAGTTTTTCTTCTACCGTAGACCTCGAAAAATGGGAGGCAAAATCCTACCGAATCATGTTCGATGATGTCCAGAGTCTGGACAAAGATGATGATAACTTCAACATGGAACCTGAAAAACCACTGGTGGAGGGCCCCGCATCCATCTTCCTTGCAGGTCCTTGCGGTTACGGGTTCCATGTGGGTCTCAGTCCTGGGCGCCCCTCATGCACGGCTCACGGTTCCGCCGCATGCAGAGACCATCCACGGCCAGGTGGCTGTTCTGCGGTGCAGCGGCTGGGCATGCAGACCCAAAGCATAACCTGTTTGGGACCTGGAACTAACTAAAACAAGTCATTTGCAATGACTATATGTGATACGCATGTGAGTTATTGGGTCTGGTTTTGAGATCTGTTTTGAAGTGCTCGGTCGGTCCATGTGGAAGAAGTGAGATTTAGGGTGCAGATGGACAGAAAGAGCCCTGAAATCAACCACCCAGTGGCAGTCCCATGGGTCTTTTTCCGGGATTGGGTGTTCCATTAGGATCAGCCCAGGTTGACAGTCAAGGAGTCTAAGCCACCAAGTGTTCATGAGCCAAAGGAGGTGCACCTGCCCAAGTGTCCTGATATTCTGGCAGTTGATGGTTCAGGTCTAAGATCCAATCTTTGCACCATTGTGCATGTGTCTTCTTCTCTTAGTGGGGGGACCAGCAAATTGAGCAAGTGGGAGCCAGTGGCTGTGAGCAGCAGTCACCACTCCATAGCCATGGCCTAGCTACTCACAGGTTGGGGGGGGTTCGGTGGTCATTTGGGATAATACCCGCCCATGAGTGTTGGATCCACTTCGAGGATAATACCCCACTCCAGCCTAGTTACTTCCAGCCTTGAAGTTGGCGGGTATTATCCTCGGTGGTCATTTGGATCCTAGTTACTTGCATTGGCGCCAAGGCTGGAGTGGTGCTGCCTTTGCCAGCGGCCTCCCCTCACGGCCTGGCCCCGTGGGGGGGCCCGACCTCGGCGTGAACACGCCGGGGTGGCGGAGCACTCGGGGGGCCTTGGAGATCAATCCGGGCAGGACACTGCTGGCCACTCGGCAGGAACAGTGCTTTGGGAACTGATCCTTCTGTTTTGCTGCACAGCCTTCCCATTTGCCATCATTTTCTTTGTTCTGTTTGACAAATTGGTTCTTCAGTTTCTCAGCCTTCCCATGTCAGAGTCAAGATCATTCCTTCCTTAGGGTTTGAAATGGCTCTGGCATCAATCTTTAACTGCAAACCTCCAGTTCTGACCTACGTAGCTGTTCATGCATGTTCTACATGTTTCTATGATTTGCGATGTGCTTTCGAGGCGATTCCGGAAAGACCCACCATGAACTGACGGAAGAAGAGCTGCTTGGCTGGCAGTGGCACGAGAGTGGGTCACGTAGAGATCGCGTCAGGTGCTTGAACTCTATACCATCGGCTGTCCTCGAGAGCAGATCCGTGGTTGGATTGGCGTGGGTCAAAAGCTTGGAGATTCAAAACCTTGGTTGGTGGACCCCCCAGAAAGTCCATTCTGTTGATTTTGGTCAACCTCTTCGGCAGGATGGGAATCGCATGTTTTGCCCCCCGAACCTCCGGTCGTTGTCTTCCTGTGGGACTGGGGTGGCTTTTGCCAGTTAATGAATACCAAAAAAGATCAAACAAGTCAAACCATTCCGGAGCTGGGGGGTTATTCATCAACAGTCAACAAATGTCAACACCATAGTACTGATATTTGTTCATTCAGAATTGGTTTTAACAGAATGGGTGGGGAGGGGCCCTTGATTCAGAAGAAAAAGAACGTTCACCCACCCGCCCGTCCAGGCCCTTGGGCCAGTACTATACGTTGCTATCCCTCTTTTTGAACACGCCCTTTACTATAACCATCATCATCCACTGTTACTGCTATGAGATAGATCCAAGGCGCAGCTTAGATATACTGATACAATTTGGGATCAAGACCAATTGCAAGGGAGACCGGTTTCCACGTTTGCGTTGATGCCCAGCAGCTATCCGCATCCAACAGCATACTGTGAGGTGTCCTGGTTCAAAGTGATCGAACTTGGTCCCCTTGGCTGATTCGGTCACAAACAGGCGTGGAAAAGGTCACTGGAAGGGACTTCAGTAGGGTCACTGAAGAAGCTGGGTTATCATTGAGTCTTTCATTCTTCCGCCAAGCATGCACCAAACATCGAAGACACTGTTTGACAGAGATTCTGCGAAACTACCTAGCACACCTTTTCTGGCCTGGGTGATGAAGCATGAGTTCTGATGCATGGGGCCCTGGTCTAGCTGCAGGAGGGCCAACGAGATTTAAGAGCAACAAAACCACTTCAAGTACAGAGTGCTCAATGACAGAAACCCAACTGATTGACATGGACCATTTAGAAGTTGCCATTTTCCTGGAAATAGACTTGTTAAAGTGTTATATTTTTATAGTACTGTCAGACTGTCAGGATACATTCATGTTTTCTCCCAGCGCCAGGCCGCATGTGTGTGTTCCCCATACAGTCATAGTCCTGACGAGCAGGGTGACCCTTTGCTTGTGACAATTCCATCAATCCACCCTTTGCCACCAAACACCACGAGCCGAAAAACATGCCCACCTCTCCTCTCGACTGGCGCAGCTGCGCTGAGGCTAGCCTTGCAAGAGCTACGGGCCTTGGACAAAGGCATGCCCGAGCTGCGACGGCTGCATGGCGAGCTTGCAGGCAAGACCCAGCAGTGGCCGGGCGAGATAGAAAAGGGGGCTTTTGGAGACAAACAGTTGGGAGGGAAAGGGGGGGCAGAAAGGAAAGATGGCCGGTGATGCGGAAAGATCGTTCAGGTGTTCGTCGGAGTTCGTCGTTGGAATCTTGCGCGGCCCAAAGGTGCGAAGGACTCGTCGAACACCTGGACGAACGTCCGTTGGAACAGACCAATTCTATCCCAGACACGACCCGTTTGGAACGGTCATGCCGAGAAAACGGCCAGGGGTGGTTGACTGGGGGTCATATATGGCAGTCCTATGGCAGGCACAAATGGCAGTTTAATGGAGTGTCTGGGTATGATGATTCTTGATTATTATTCGTTTGTATTTCTTCTATTTCTACAGGCAATGGCCTCTAACCTAGCGATGGCCTCCAACCTAATAGATATGTTACTGTTGTTGGGTTGGTTTTTTGTGTGTTGTTTCAATTCCCCAGATAGTGACAGCCATGAGGTTCTTACTTCAAAAAAGAATGAGCTGGCTGTGCGCGTGGTGGAGACAGGGTGCCTGTGCCGGATGCTGGTTGCTGGTGCTGGCTGTGGTGCTGGTGCTGGGTGCTGTGAGCTGGCGTGCCGGTGCTGGGTGCTGGTGCAGGCTGTGCGCTTAGTGGAGACACGCCACGCCGTATTGCGGCGTTCTTTTTTTCCAGTGTAAAAAAAGGTTCCTGTGTGTGCTTTCGAGCTGCTGCCAATGCAGGGTGTCCAGAAAAATATGTTGCATGCTTTTGCTATTTGGGATCGCTGTTGTAATTTGTTTTTACATGGAATTCAGTAGCTAGTGTCGCTGGTGTCGTGAACCGGTGTTGGGGAAACAGCCTACCTGGTGACCGGTTCGCACCCCCAGGTGCATGGTCTGGAGGATGGTGATCGTGTCAGAGAATCTGCAATAAGGACCCTGTAGCTAGCAAAGAGCATCAAGATACATCAAGTCATTCTGCAAGAACAAAAGGCTTAAGCAAACATGCTTGGCATTGATACTGGAACACGCTTAATTAGCTGGTTTCATCGTCAAGACGTCCAGTCTGAGGTTGAGGTCCAGGCCCTCAAACTTGAAGCAAGTGGAGAAGGAGACCGTTTGGGCCATGCGATTTGCTCTTCCCTTTGTGTGCCGCATATGGTCTACAATTTGGGTGGTTTCAGTGGTGAATGTTGGCCATATTTAACTATGACATGGAGCATTTGGCATGTGTTCTCGAGGTTTCAGTCCCCAGGAAAACACGGCAACACTCGAGATGTGTGTCCAAGGGTTATCATATGTTGCTTAAGGCAGCTCAGAATCGTCAATTCAAGAGCCATTCTGGTCATACAGGCAAAACGGCCTCCAACATGTGGAAACCCGTTTTCTCTTGAAAGAGCGATGTGTTCTCCTAAGGGCAAGGGCATTCAGACATGGCTGTGAGTCAAAACCTGGAGTGTGAAGCTCCATCCGTGCTGTGTGATATCTTGCAGTGTACGCTTCTAGTGTATGCTGAAGACTTGTTGCTTGGAATCAGTACAATATAAGTACTCTGTCAGAGCAGAGCTCGACAGTTCTCCATATGTAAAGAACATTGAACCAAAGGCCAAGCTGTAGCATTTTTAAGCTATTTTTGGCAGAGCTTTTGGACAGGAAATGGACGGATCATCCTGTATATCATAGATCCACAGATCCATTTACTGAAAGTCACCCGACACCAGAAACCAGAGGTCAATCGGGTGTACACTTCGTTACATTGGCTCAAGCGGAAAAGAGCGCGATCGAGTATAGATGCTCTTCATGGTAGCGGAGCTATGGTTTCTTCAACCGATCCTGGAGCAGCTCCTTCTATGCCTACTGTTGAAACTGGGACATCAGTTAGCGCGGAGCAGATCCAACGATTGGAACAGGAAGTGTGTGATCTAGTTACTCTAGTTAGATCCATGCAGGAAACCATCGATTCGTTTACACCTGCATTCGACATTTGGGAGATCCAAGTTGAGGAATCGAGCATTTCCCTTCCTTGTAAGACACTAGAGGAGCCGACTGTGTTGAAATGTAAGCATCAAGATAGAAGAGGTCCGTGCTTTGACTTTGGATGTGTAGAACCTGTTGATGTAGACCATCCGCACTCAAAGTGGCAACAAGATTCCGAAGGTTTTCCAGAGGTGACGCAGTTGCGAGGCAAGAACAGGGATTCATTGCTAACCCGAAGGAAGGCAATGAAACTGGCCGCATATCCAGTTCCACATCATGAGGAGTGGAGAATACAACAAAAGGAAGTTGAAGGGTTCACGGCATATGTTCAGGAACTTGCTTCTTGGGCAGGTGAAGAAGACAAACCATGGCAGAAAGAAATTCTTTGGTCACTTCGTAGTCCAAAGGAACTTACATGGAGCCAAATGAGTGTAACTCAGATAAGCAGATCACGTCGTTTGCTTTTGATCTTGAGACAATGCTTTCCAGGTCATATGAGATTCACTGTGATGTTAGCTAACCATGAGTTGACACACAACCATGTAAATTGCTGTGGATATGAATGCATTCGTTTGCTAGCCAGAGAATTTGGAGTGAAGACGCAGACAGAGCTTTTGCTTTACGTGAGCAGAAGTGCCAAGCTTGAACTTGAGCACGAAGCTACACCGGAGACGATTCGTAAAGTTCAGCAGACTTTATTTGACTTTTTGTACCAACAACAATTGGTGGCATGCAAAACGGGAACCACCACCATGGAAGTTAGGGAGCCAGAGCAGATTGTGATCCTTCTTCGTTCGTTGCCAGATATTTACTGTACAGATCTTCACGCCAAGTGGGTATGTCCTCAGGCAGAAGGTAGGACACCAGAAAGGTATGCTTTGCAGCAAGGATTGTGTCGGCGTGCTTTCCAACATTCGGATTCGGACGTGCAGGATCCTAATCGACAAGTTACAACCATTCCTAAGAAAGAAGTCATGCTAGGGAGCAAGCGCCACAACAATTTTGCAAGAGAAAGCAAGACAACCGATGCTGCGGAGATTCCGTTATGCTTTAAGTGTGGCAGGAGTGGACACATCGCTAGGAGATGTCCAAGTAGCGTGACAAATGAACAGCATAGGAGCGCCAAAAGCTTTCGAGACAAGCAGCAAGCAGTGCACAAGCCAAAGGAATTCGTGAAAGAAAGGAAACAGGAAGCCAATACTCAACAAAATAATGTCGATGCCTTGACAGCTCAAAGGTCGGGAGTCGCAAAGAGAACTGACCCTCGTGTGTTGACGCTGACAAGAGACGTAAAGCAGCAATCACACAATGCGTCCAGGAGCCAAAGACAACCAGAGCAGTTTTCGGAACCCCACATGGAAAACGGAGCAAAGAGAAGTTTTCGTGGATTTCAGAAGATGCTGTTTGCATTATGTGGATTTCTGAGTTTGTTATCACTTTGCATGCTGATTTGTCATATTCACGCATTAAAGACCGACGCTCAAGAATGTTTCTCGCTTAATAGGTTTGTTTGTACGCCAGCAAAGAGAGGACTTGATTTAAAGGAGCCAACAGTTTTCGATCCAAGGGCACAAGAGGATAGGTATGGTCCAATTTCTTTTTGGTTTAGACTGAATGCAGATCCGAGAGAAAAGCCGAACCAATCGGAATTCCATGCCCATGCCAACGGATTTGTTTTCTCTTTCGCGTGTCAAACAATGCCCGACTCCATTCAGGTTGCAACGGATTTGATCCACAGCTGCCAGCGTATCTTCGTTGTTCAGCATGTGCTTCAAGAAGTTCGTGCTATCTTGCTTCCAGGGCAAGATGATGTGATGCAACTTGTGGGACAGGGCAGAAAGGAACAAAAGTTAAGTGTGGGTGAAGATGTGACATTACATGCAAAGTTTAGCCGAAGCCAGTCTTCAGAACAAGCTCAAGGATGCTCACACGATCTAAACCATGCAGATGTGTGTTTGCAATGGTTTCTTTGTCACATGCATGATAATCTGTCAAGCTACAAGTTTGCCTCCTGGTATCGGGTATCAGAAATCACAGGACAATTGATTGCATTTCGAGCAACGACACACATGACAGAGGAACCGAAACAAGGGAGTGTCATGTTGTTCGAAGCACTTACCCGAACTAAGGATGCCATGATGGAATGGAATTCTTCAGAATTTGATTCATGTGATGTTGTCTGGAGTTGTCGAACCCCGGTCTGCAAGACACATAGGTCGCGTAGGAGGCCTGAGATGAGATGGATAGGATGGACCCAAGTCAGCAACAAGACCTATAGTTTGTTGACACCCTCCAAAGAAGTTGGCAGCAGCAAGCCGCTGTGGTCATCTCCAGCGCCAATGGTTCGACTGTCTAGTGGTTTAGAGTTGCCCGGACAAGTAACACTTGTTTCAATGCAAGAGATTTCCCATACTCTCGTAAGACCAAACCATTACATTGTTGCAGTGGGATGCAGACTAGATGGGAAGAATCAAACCACTATAGGTGATGATGATCGAAGCCAACAGAAGGTTAAAGATTGGTTGAAACGACGGAATGACAAACCTGAAACAACTACCATGCATATGATCAGGAGATGTCCGACACAAGAGACCCAAATTCGACCTACGAGTTCGACGGGACAGAAGCCAGGTAGTTCGCTTCTAGGTAGCACAGACCAGAGCCAAGCACTAGAACCAAGATGGCAGTGTTTTTGCGATTGGACTGATAAAGGTTCAGGGAAGAGACTAATCTCATCGATGGATGACCAACGGCCACAGGTAGCCGGTAGACATTGTCTTTCCGAAGATGGAACCGTCACAGTCTTGCACAAGCCAGAGTTTTTCAAGCAGAAGCAGTTCGAGCCTGGGATTGCAGGAAAAGCTGAATGTCGTCTGTCTTTGACAGAAGAAATGATAAGCGAAGGGAGCCAGATCCAATTAAGCACGTGTGTTTCCAACGATCCACAAAACCGAAACAGCCGCAGGAAGGTGAACAAGGTCAAGTATTTGCTTGGAAGCAATGTGTTGTGTCAATCTGTCAGAGAGTTTTTGCAAACTTCATTAGACGATGCCTGTTGTACAGACTTTGATTGCTTTTCTGTACAGAGAGATTGTATAACCCCAAACCTAAAAATGTCCTTCTCTTTTGAGCAATCTTTCGTCGTTTGCAGTTTGCTTGTGAGTGTTCAACTCATTCATCAACGAACAGAGCAAAAATACTGTATAGATAGAACGTTAGAAGCCAGATTGACAGATGCCAGCGCATGCCT
>CAXAMN010024472.1:2187833-2203352 GCA_963970005.1 Durusdinium trenchii | reverse complement strand
CTTTCATGGCCCTGTGAGAACACCTACAACATCACAGCATGACACTCCCAGCATCAATGTTTTCCCCATGATGGTTCAGATTCTAACGAGTCTAACACTGTCTGAATTGAAGTGAATTGCCCACACAATATGTGTAGACACCCGAAAAGCTTCTTCGGATCGAATTTGGCAGTGACGTGACGTGCCACGCATTGCTAATTTTAATTTGCTTCCATTCAAACTGTTTGCAGTGCTGGGTTCCTGACTTCAAAGCTTTTCTAAACCCAACACGCATGCTAGGATCATGCATCCGACACATGGCAAGCTCATCCCGTTTCCGGACATCCGAACCATGTTGGATTGGGTGATGGAATCTATCTGCAACCTTGGCGTGCCAGACAGCCTTGCATGCTCTGACGTAGTCGGCAAGGCGTGCGATGCCAGTAGCTCAGCTCCCGAGAGAAAGCGTTTCTTAACCTGACAGGCAGGTAGACAATTTGATTGCTGCGTGAAACTGGTATGCAAAAATATCAAAACTATTGGCGGCACACACTCAAGCCTACCTCACATGTACATCAGCCGCAAACAATCATGTATCGTACATATTAGATAGACTGCCTTCGAAAAGAGCTTTCCGCTGTTTGTAGTCAGGGTCGGAAGGGCATCATCCACGGTCTCACCACGACCACGACCGTTGGATACATACTGTGCAAGATCATAAACGGACTTGTACCGCGTGGTCTCATAATGTCTCAAGTTCCGTGCCTCAAGAATGAACTTCCAGAGGCATGATCTTTCAAGTTTTGTCAGCCAGTGTAAGAAAGCAATATGTTTAGTAAGAGTCACAGTCATGAGGGATTGGGATTTGGTTTAAATGGGTGCAACCAGGTTTCATCACTTGGTGAAAGCTTGGCAACAGGCAAATTCTGCCACCAGTAGTCCCCAGAGTGCAAAACCACTTGCGAAGTGAGGGCATCGATGAAGTCCGTCAAGGAGAACCCTTTCTTCCACCTCAATTTGGAACGACGGATTGCCACAATGAAGACGCGGGCTCTTGAGGCTCCCATCCCAAGTACCCTTGGGTCTAGCTTCACAAATTTGACAGCAAAGGCGGGACCAAGGGCAGTCTCTACAATCTCATGGCCATACTCTGTGACGTTCTCAATGATGTTTAAATCTTCATCCACTGCAAAGTTGTCATAGAAAGCAGTATGGGTTTGGAAAGCTGGGTCAGCGGTTTTACGTCGCCGGCCCATCATCGACCAAGCAATGCACACTGGGCCTGAGTCCACCACTCGTGAGAGCAACTACCAGAACTTGATTCTCAGAGAGGATAGTTTGGTTGAAACTGAAAACAACGAAGGCCCTTTCACCACAAGACTGTCACTTGGGCTCTATCTTGCTTGCTCTTTGTTGGCTGGCCGACTGACTGAGGTTGCGGCCTGCCAGGCTGACGCTCAGTCCTCAATACGGCCAGCTGCAATTGAACATTGAAATTAGCTGCGAAAGTCAAGAGTTATGATGAGATTCTGTCACTAGCAGACCAACGCATTAGCTTCTGCGTAACATGGTGCCATTAAGCTAAGAATCGACCAGGTGCAGTCTGGTGCAGAGGACACATCTTCTGATGGTTGACGCAGAAAGCACGCCCTTTCTTGCGATCAAACTTCAAGACATCTGCAAACAGGCAGTGGTTTCCCTGTGTCACAGGCCCATAGGTTTTTGACAGCACTGTTCTGCACGGCTTGTCAATCTCACAGCTTGAGGCCAGAACTACCCGGGCTCCCCAATGCTTGCCAGGCGCGCCGTGTGAGTGAAGGAAACTCTGAGCAGCAGACTGAAGGCTTAAAGCAGCCTCTGCTGAACAATGGGAGCTGTAGTCAAAACAAGTCAAAACAAAGGGTGAATTCTTGGAATTGGAGTGAAGTTGCTGCTAGTCATTGGCAACTACATCAAATTGCAACCTGTGATTGGTCACACTATGTGACATTGAATCTGCAGATGCTGGAATCTGAGCTTTGCACCATTTCTCCGCATCCAATGCCGCTAAAACATGTGGACAGGGACCACTTCCATGAAGCAAGCCCTTCATACACAAAGTCGCTGCCATAGCGTTCAACCGCAGCCCTCAAAAACACTTTGGCCCACCGGTAGGTGGATCTGACAGTCCGGAATCTCACTGGGTGATCGGTCGTGGCCATTGGCACATCCGTCTTTGGATAAAACTTCCTGCTCAGCAGTCAAATGTGTTTTGGAGGACAGCCGGGTCAGAACAGTTGGAGGTTCAGACAACACAGTGAACATCATGTGCCTCTTGAGGATGTTCTTTTTCACCTTCTTCACGATCTTGATGCTCTTGGGCCTCCAATCCAAAAATCAATGTGGGACTAGCTGAAGTGGTTTCTGAAGTGGTGAGGCAAAGCTGAAGAGTTTGAGAGCAAACAAAACTTGCCTGGAACCAGCTGAAGGTTTCCCAGTCGTGCCACCACCAAGCACTGACTTGACAGCATCTTTTATGCTGACCATGCCTGACCCTAGAGCACGACAAACCGATCCGTTCCCTTGAACATCAAAGCGCCCAGCATGAACATATATTATCACAATTGATGAACCAAATAACATTGAACCCCCAGCTCATAGAGACATAAGATGACAATCACACTGACCTTGAAGCAAGAATGAGAATGCGCAGAGAGCAACGACTGAATGACTGCATCTATTTTTCACGTCCACTGAGTCTGAGAGACTAGTGACTAGTTTGCAATCCCCCTGGCAAACACAGACCAAATCAGGTCTTCCCGCCCTCACTGAGGTTCCGAGTCAGCAGGCTCGTAGCTGCTGTGCTCCTGGCGGGGGAACTCAAGCAAGTCTACTTCTTGATTGGAACAATGAAGCTTCTACACAAACACTGATCAACCATTGAATGATATTGAATGGCTGATCAGGCCTCCAGGTTGTGTCCCCTGGTTGATGCACCATTGTTGGAAACCTGGGTGATGCACCATTGTTGGAAACCTGGGCATCGTTTGGTCCATTGGTTGGGAGGGTTGTCTACTGTCACAAAAAACATGTCTTTTTCATGTACGATTCATTTTGAAACGCTAGTGCAAGAAGACGCTGAACTTAAGTCACATCACTAGATGAAAACAGTAAGAGGCCTCTGTGAGACGTTGAGCGTTGGCTGAGGTTGCTGGTGGCGAGATTGGCGAGGCTGCTGGCTGATGGTCGACCTGTTTGGGGTCAACTTTGTCAACCTTGCCTAGGTGGCTGCCAAGTGAGCAACATTAACATGTAAAGCCTCCACCACCAACTTCTTTCTTTTCGATGGTCTCCACAAAGGGACCTGGTATGCTTCAAAAACAAAACTTGGACCACAAAATGTGAGTCCTCGTGGCCTGTGAATCCTCGTTTGGGTCAAGTTCTTGGCTATCCTCAGACCATGATGGAGACGGGATGGTCATCCACTCTTCAACGCTCACCGTGGTCACCACCTTGCACAAAAAACTAGTCAACATATAGTTTCTTCTCAGAGCCAATAGGAAACGTTTGTCGACTGACTGCTGAGCCTTGTTGGACACAGCTGAACCACTCATCTGGAGCAGGCAGCCACACCTTGCAAAAGTGCTGGGCTCTACCCTCAACCAGGGGCTCACAGGAATTGAGCATCAAGTCTGAATTGATGATGGCCTTTGCGTCGTAGGTGCTAGGTGGTGGAACACAGAAACAGCTGCAAATATACGCATGACATAAAGTCAACTGAACCAGTAACTGAACCTTTTGTGAGAAGAAACCAATTGGAGCTCAACAAATCATTCTCTCCGTAAATGATGTGAAATGACACTTGAAAGCAGGATGTGAAATGACATATATGCATTGCGTACCACATTCACATTCTATTTTCCTTCTGACGGAGATCAAGTCAGTCACCGTCCCAAAACTGCATTGAAACGCATCAATGGAGCAAGCCTACCCAGTGCTGATGGGGCAGTCAGGTTAATTGGACTATCATCCTCTGGCGGCCTTTCGAACCAGATCAGGCGAGGCACCGCTTGAGGACTTTCATTACGACAAATTCGTAGGATTAACTGGCAAGCCCGTGCCGTCGACTGATTGGGGTGTTTCCGTAGCAAAATTTTGGCAACTTCAAGATATGATTTTTTCTTGGTTGGCACTGGGGCTTGTAGTGGTCTAGGTTCACTTGGACAAGGCCCGAGCATGGCCAAGTATCGATGTGGAAAGCAAAGTTGAACTTCCTGAAAAAGGGAAAAGGCAAAAGCACAGCTACATCAGCCCATCTCCATGCAAAACACGCTCAAACAGGACTGTAGGAGACTGCAAGCTAAGTAATGCAAGTGCACACTGGAACCAATCCTGGCACAGTTCTTGGTCGGATGCATAGCGCTTGACCAAAACAACAACATCCAGTGGATGAATCTCTGCTCCAGATCCACGTCCAGTCTCTGAAACCGCCACGTTGTGAGGTAGATCTCCCAGGGCGGTTTAAGATCACATAAGACGTATTGAGTGGGAACATACAAGAACTCTGAGCTGTCTTGCATTCAATACCCCATGGCCTCTTCTCAACATGAACATAAAGCTGTGTACTCCAGTGCAGTCGTCTCGAAGTCCGCCTTTGAAGGTGACTGGCACTCCCTCGAACCTTGACAGGCCGGAAGTGCTATGAGAGCAAGTGGGGGGCTGGCATGAAACCGCAGAGCAATCAACATCTTTTATAAAGCTTTTTAAGGTGAAGCTCCACTTCTTGAAGTTTCTGGTTCCAGAGATGTATTCCACGTCAATGGTTGCTTCTTCCCCAATCCATTTCCGAATGTCAAGCTGATTCAAGATTTGATGAAGCTTCCTTAGCTAGCCATCAGTTATCGTTCTGAATGCAGAAGTCAGAAAAAGATGTTAAGCTGCCCGAATGCCTGCGAAACATAGATTCGGTTGGCCTTCAACAAGCAAGCAGTTTACAGTCTAAGTTTAATGTCCGCAGGGCTCTGCACTATGTCTTGCTCGTCTGCCAGCAAGTCGATGTAACGAAAAGACACCGCGAGCAATCCGAAGATTTGATCTTAGCGCTGTCAGGGAAGCTTGTTACATGGCAAGTGTAGCAAATTGCAGATTATCATGCAGGTTTCATTTTGGTGCAGCAAGGAAGCCTAAACACCCATGCGTGTGGCCCACGCGAGCAAATAAAAGAGATGACATCCGCATCTTCAAGGTAGCTACGAGGTAGGCGAAGTGCTTCAATACTGTATTGTTCTTATTTTCGCGGGGACAATTGTCCGCCTAAGACAGTGGCTGAGAAACAACCTGAAGTACAAGTTGAAGTCAACATACTTTGCTGACAATTTTGGATTGCAATGCGCAGGCAAGGAACCCAGCAAAGGAGTTGATCTGGTGGCCGCACACCTTTCTGTTCGCAAAGTTTCATGACATTTTCGATGTTGCGTGTCAAAGTCTCGACGATTGTACTCGAGTCTGCAGGGACCCTGGGGTCCAAAACCCACAGCTTCAGGCAGATGCCATGGCACCAAACTCCTTGCACTTTGAATTTCAACCTCTGGTGGCCAGCCAAGCTCTTTGGAGTAATCAAGGATCTACATCTTGGGATACTCCACTTTGCCTGATCCATCCCGTCCTGGGAATGGGTACAAACAAAGCGTGTCAAGAAGTCAAGAACAGCTCGAGACTGTACAAGTCATGTAGCTGATATCAGCTGGGCGTCCATGTGAATACACAATGGCGGGCGATGGTTTTGCAAAGGAGATTGGGCCTCACATACAGACACTTGTCAGCCCTTCTTCGAGTCATAGCTGCAACAGCCACTAGTTCTAGCTGCTGAAGAAAAGAATCCCAAAAAGTCTTGAGCGGCCTCCCTCTTGAGC
This sequence comes from Durusdinium trenchii, assembly GCA_963970005.1. Classification (NCBI taxonomy): domain Eukaryota; class Dinophyceae; order Suessiales; family Symbiodiniaceae; genus Durusdinium; species Durusdinium trenchii. The sequence continues at coordinate 2,197,482 of CAXAMN010024472.1, read as the reverse complement.
GGTGGGACATTTTAAGAATTTTCGTGAACATAAAAGCTCATCGAGAGAGTGTGAATATAGTCATCGATTACAGGCGACGCTTGCGACAAGCTGCTACCAGCTCAGGGAGAGGCCTGAGCTGGTAGCAGCCTGGACATGGGACGGTGAATCAATATTATTACAAGGAACTTCGCGCTTCGTGGCTCGGGGGTAGGATTTTGTTTATTAAAGTTAACCTATCCAAAATGATATGAAGCATGTGAACTCAAGACTCAGGACTCAAGACATAGACACGGTGCAAGTTTGGTGTTGTGGGGCCGAGTGATTCCTTTATTATGCAGACTACCTCACTCTGCAATGTATTTGGCACGAACAACCAAGACATGCTTCAATCGAAGTATCCAGCCTGAAGCCACTCTTCCAAATCTCTATCCTTCTTCACGCTGTCGATGTGGCACTTGTACTCTTTCGCCACATCATATGCCATTTGTGGATCCTTGCAAGCGTTGTAAGTAATTGTGACTACAGTCAGTCTGTCATTGCTATTTCTGGTATTGTCAAAGTCAGGCTAGTTGACGGTGTTTCACTTACAACTCAACCAGGGCACCTTTGCAATCTTGAAGAGTTCTTTGAATTCTAGGCAGTCATCGCAGGATGCGTGATTTGAAGAAGGTGTGAACTTCAATATCCTCGCCCAGCGCCTTCTGAACTGCCGCCAGAAATGGCAATACCTGAGCGCGGCGTGTTCTAGGTGTTTTAAGTTTTAAGCGTTTTAATGGTGTTCTCAAGCTGTTCAGAACAACTCCCTCCGTCACTATAAGTCAGCCAGTTGCGACACTCGGGTAGATCTCTCTTCAAGGAATTGCACATGCAGCATTTTAATCGAACACGGTGGCAAGAACCGTGTGGGCAGTGCATCAAGCCTTGTGCAGCCACTGGTCTCCACATACCTGGGCGTTCGGAAGAGTAGTGGCAGGTATTTTTGACTTAGGTGACTGAGATTTGAGATATTTGTTTTGCGATGATGAGGTACTTGCAGTAACTTGATTTCAAGCCCAATATGTGCAAGCGTAGTTCTTCATCTTGCTCAAGTGTTTCATTGCCTACACGTAGAGCCTCTTCATCGTCCCCACTCTCTGAAGTCTCATCAGATTCAGAGCCTTCAAAGCAGTAGCCAAGGAAATCCCAAAATTGCTAGGCTGGTAGTATTGGTAAAGTATATCATCACACGACCACGCACACACGAGTTAAAGTTTGTTTGGGCGAGAAATCTTGCCTTCATCAGGCAGCTGATGGTGATCCAGCGTGACAGTGAGCTTCTCATGTGGGGATCTCAGAGGGGTACTCCGATCACGGGCTGCCCTTTGGAACCTGTCACAACTATTCACATATTTCACAGCTGACAATTGTGGTGCCCAGACATGTTTTTGAGATGGTTGAATGTTTCAATCATGTGCTGATCATAAGGCAAGAAACTTAGATGGAAGCATCTGTGCAGCTTTGATGTAAATGTCAAGCAAGAAATCATCGACCTCCTTTTGCTTCTTCGGGCATCGATTTGACCCCTTGGCTGGGGTTGGTGGGTGTTCTATAGGTGGCAATCTATCCGTGAGCATGCCAACACAGCTCCTGAACAGCAACCATGTCATATATTAGCTACTAGTTGAAGTTCCTTGCTACTTCGTAATGTTTTACACACCAATCTGAACCCAGCAAAGGCACCCCTCCCCAAATTCGATAGCGTCGATCCATTCCACCGGCGAGTATGCGGGCCATTCGGGAATTGCCAAGACCAAGAACGGCAGTGACACACTTGCAAGACATCTTATGCCCGAATAAGTGCCACGTCTTCCGCACCTTGTTGCCCTTGCGCAAGACATCTTGGACCTGACAACAGGCCGGAGATGGAGAACGAAATTTGGGACTGAAGCATGAAACTGGATTCAGGTGTGCTTGGTCTTGATGAAATTAGTACTAAAACTTAGGATGGGGCGTAGAGGTCTTGGTGTGGCTTTGCCATTGCCCAAAAGCTACCCAGAAATGATTGGAGCTGCCCCATCTTCCCAAGCTTGGTGAAGCATCGTTTTCTGTGGCACCGGCAATGGCGGAGAACTCGCAGGTGTTCCATCCGTGTTGGGGAAACACCATTCTGCTTCTGCCTTGCTGGGAGAGCTGGCGCGGTTGGGATGGGTTTCGGTTTGGGCGCAAGAAAACTTGTACGCAACTGATGCTTGTGTATTGTTATGCACAGACAAGTTGCTGACCATGTTTTCGGCCCTTGGCCAAGAGTCTTCGCTGTTGGTTGTTGTAGTTGGGACGCTTGTGGTGTTGCGTGACACCATCCCCAAGTTCTTTCTCAATGTCAGGGTCATGTGCAGCATGCATTTTGTGTGTCAACTGAAAATCAAGCAAACTCTTCAGTGTAAAGTTGACACTCACCACCTTACTTGCTGGAAGCTCAGTTGGAATCTGCTCCCGGTCTCGTGTCAAAGTTCTGAGGAAGGCGCGTCTGTCGCTGGAGGCCTTGTTTGCATGGTCCTGTGCAGAACCTGTGCCAGTTCCTCCGTCCTCCTGAGAACGATTGAAGCTGCTGGCTGAGCTGGCTGACGATCTGTTAGATAGCTGACGAAAATACCTGAGCTGCCAGCTTCAGACGTAGCATGGCAATCCTATGACGTGCAACATCGGTTGTAAGAACCAAAGTCTGTCCAAATGACAAACGTCGCTGCATGACAACGGAGTCCAAGGAAGTTCCACACCTGGACCTGAAGATGCTAAAGAAAACTAGGCCACCAAATTTTCGCCATGAGCAGTCATGAGCAACACGGAAGCTTGAAAGCTGAGGCGTGCTCGCAGGCTTACGTGACTCGAGAGGCGGGGACTGCGGGACCTGCAAGACTGGATTCAATGCAACCAGTTTAAGAGTACAGTATGTTACTGTTAATGAGGCCTCGAGGAAAAGACTCTGGCAGGCCTGCACATCAACGCCATGTGATGCGCCGCACTTTTTGGCACCAAACATCACCAAACTCAACCAACGATGCAACGTGCTAGTAGTCAATGAACCACAGAAAAATTCCAATCCTCCAGAATGAAGAGCAGCAGGAACAAAACCACGGCCTTTGCCAGGTTCATGCCTGAGCGAAGCGGAGCTTAAGGTGATCCTGCCTTCACTGACCCCAGCAGCAAACCAATCAGATATATGAGGTCCAAACAGAAGAGGTCCCGGCCCAGGGCAATGGGATCATGGCAATGAGATGAGGGCAAGTTGCTATTTAATAGCGTTTGTGGAAAAAAGTGGTTGTCGTGTGATATCATGACTACAGTGGGTGAAAGTTGCTATCATAGCGTTTGGTAACCTGTGTTCAACAATTCTTCCTCACGCCCCAAAGACATTCTGAATTGAGTAGAAAGTGTTTGGAACACGTGACCTGTGCTGAATCCAAGTCCGTGCTTGCTGTTGAACCATTCTGGACATTGCTGGTGAGTGAAGCGGATCATAACGAAAGTCACGGGGCGAGTCAGCTGAGCAAGCCGCGGTCACACGGGTGAGCGGCCGGGCCTCAAAGCTGTGTTGGATGTTTTCAAGGGATAAAAATCTTTTCGACTCGAGCAACTTAGAGGAGTACAGGATAGTACAGGCATAGAGTGTTTTCTGATGATGTCGTCAGTGATGATGACAAACACCTGGCAACGTTCCAAATAAAGGATACAGTTGGCTTGAGCTAACCATGCCAGTCTCACCGTCTCAATGAAGGACCTGACATAGAAAGCGCCTGCAATCTGAGTCAAATGGTGCGCGGTAGAGTGGTAATCCAACTCTCAGTTGTCCTGGCCTTTCAAGGCAACATAGAGAATCCAAGGCCAGGTTTGAACCAGAATAAAAGGCTACAAAGCCGCTGCAACAACCAGACACAGGACCCTTCGAGACCCAAATGAAATGAGATGGGACCTGAATGCAATGAAAAGCCCTTATATATATATATATATGTGGTACCCCCCAAACAACATTTACTGGTATTTACGGTACTTGTGCATATTTTTGATATAAAAAATACAAAAAATACTTTACTTCGAGTGATCCCCACCATGACATCACCCTCGTTGTGTATTTCAGCCCATAGCACAGGCACAAGTCCTTCAGCGCCAAGTCTTACTGCTCATTTCAGTAGTAGTCGTACTGGGTGCCCCAAACCTGGGAAACTTCCGGGTAGTGGTCGTAGTCGTAGTCGTAGTAGTAATAGTAGTAGTAGTAGTCGTCGTCGTCGTCGTAGTGGTAGTAGTAGTACTGCGGTGGTGGAGTAGTAGTACAGTAGTAGTAGAAGAAGAAGTAGTAGTAGTAGTACTAGTAGAAGTAGAAGTAGAAGTAGTAGTCGTCGTCGTCGTAGCGGTGGTGGTGGTGGTGGTGGGGTGGTGGTGGTAGTAGTGGTTGTGGTTGTGTGTCTGTGGTTGTGTTTGTGGTTGCCTTTGTGATTGTGTTTGTGGTTGTGCTTGTGGTTGCGTCTTTGTCGTTGTGGCTGTGGTCGTGTTTGTGATTGTGTTCTTGTCATTGCGTGTTTGTGATTGTGGCTGTGGTTGTGTGTTTGTTGTTGTGTGTTTGTGATTGTGTGTCTGTGATTGTGTGTTTGTGGTTGTGTGTTTGTGGTTGTGTGTTTGTGGCTGCGCGTCTGTGATTGTGTGTTTGTGGATGTGTTTGCGGTTGTGTTTGTGGCTGTGTGTTTGTGATTGTGTTTGTGGCTGTGTGTTTGTGATTGTGTGTTTGTGGCTGTGTGTTTGTGGTTGTGTGTTTGTGATTCTGTTTGTGGTACTGGTAGTGGTTGTGGTTGTGTGTTTGTAGTTGTGGTTGTGGTTGTGTCTTTGTGATTGTGTGTTTGTAGTTGTGGTTATAGTTGTAGTTGTGTTTTTGTGAATGTGTGTTTGTGGATGTGTTTGTGGTTGTGTGTTTGTGGTTGTGGTTGTGTGTTTGTGGTTGTGTTTGTGTTTGTGGTTGTGTTTGTGGTTGCGTGTTTGTGGTGGTGTAATTGTGGTTGTGTGTTTGTGGTTGTGTGTTTGTGGCTGTGCATTTGTGGTTGCGTGTTTGTTGTTCTGTGTTTGTTGTTGTGCGTTTGTGATTGTCCGTTTGTTGTTGTGTTTTTGGTTGTGTGTTGTGGTTGTGTGTTTGTGGTTGTGTGTTTGTGGTCGTGTGTTTGTGGTCGTGCGTTTGTGGTTGTGTGTTTGTGGTTGTGTGTTTGTTGTTGTGTGTTTGTGGTTGTGTGCTGTGGTTGTGTGTTTGTGGTTTTGTGTGTGGCTGTGTTTGTGGTTGTGTGTTTGTGATTGTATGTTTGTAGTTGTGTGTTTGTGGTTGTGTCTTTGTGGTTCTGTGTTTGTGGATGTGTTTGTGGTTGTGTGTTTGTGGTTGTGGTTGTGTGTTTGTGGTTGTGTCTTTGTGGTTGTGTGTTTGTGGTTGTGTTTGTGGTTGTGCGTTTGTTGTTGTGTGTTTGTGGTTGTGCGATTGTGATTGTGTGTTTGTTGCTGTGTTTGTGGTTGTGTGCTGTGGTTGTGTGTGTGGTAGTGTGTTTGTGGTCGTGTGTTTGTGGTCGTGTGTTTGTGGTTGTGTGTTTGTGGTTGTGAGTTTGTTGTTGTGTGTTTGTTGTTGTGTGTTTGTGGATGTGTGTTTGTGGTTGTGTTTGTAGTTGTGCGTTTGTGATTGTGTTTGTGTGATCGTGTGTTTCTGGTTGTGCTTGTGGTTGTGTTTGTGGTTGTGTGTTCGTGGTTGTGTTTGTAGTTATGTGTTTGTGATTGTGTGTTTGTGATTGTGTGTTTCTGTTTGTGTTTGTGGTTGTGTGTTTGTGGTTATGTGTTTGGGGTTGTGTGTTTGTTGTTGAGTTTTTAATTGTGTGTTTGTGGTTGTGTGCTGTGGTTGAGGCCCGGCAGGAACACTGGGCGTGGATGATCGTGCTTGAGGTCCGGCAGGGAACACTGGGCGTGGAAGGTCGTGGTTGAGGTCTGGCAGGGAACACTGGGCGTGGATGGTCGTGGTTGAGGCCCGGCAGGGAACACTGGGTGTGGATGGTCGTGGTTGAGGTTCGGCCGAGGAGGCGGGGGAGGAGAAGGGGAAGGAGGAGAAGGAGAAGGAGAAGAAGGAGGAAATGGGGCTGACATAAAATCTAACAACCCTCACCTGACAGGTGGGGAACAATGCACTTTACAACGACAACCAGCAACAAAACAACAAACCAAAACAACCAAAGAAGACATTGAAGAGAATGTTTGGCTCAGCCCAAAACGATGTTTTTTGTTTTCATTGTTTTTTGTGTTGAAATACAAAAACCAAAAACCATTGTGATTTTGGTTTGCTCACGGTTTATAATTAAAGAATGCTGGCTACAACCAAAGACAAGTTTTTGTTGTTGATGATTTTGCTATGGGCAAAACAAAAAGCAATAGTTAAAACCCATACACCGTCTGATTTTTTTTGGTTTTTGGCACTATTCTAGTACAATAATCCTGCAAAAACACAAAGACGAGCTTTTTGGCTTTTGGATTTCATAACCAAAAGTCACAATAAAAACACAAAACATCATTTGATGCCGAACCAAACAGTTAAACACGAATTGATAGGCGTTCAAAAAAAAAGCCTTTGATGATAAATCTGTTGAACTTTAATGTACTTACTATTTAAGCCTAACTTGATTCAACATTTTTAATTGCAAATTCCAAAATGAACCTGATTGACTTCAAAAAGGAATCTTTTGGTTTCTAACTGAAGTTTAGTTTCAATCTCGATTTTGATCTGTTTTATTCAGCTTAATTGAATTTTGCATTCAATTCTAATTTAGTACAATTGTAAATGTCATTTAGTTTTTGGTTCTCACGCAAGTCTAATCCTAATTCATGATCACAGTAACTGACTTCTTTCTAATTGAGCTGCAGGTTAAGCAGTTCTATTTTAGTTATACCTTAATTCTTTTCCAATTCTACATGAAACAATGAATTTTTAAATTCAATTTTGATATAATTCCAAATCGAACAAAATAAATATAATTTGCTTTTAACCAATCTCGAAGTTGCTTCTAATTTACAGGGTTGCATGTCATTTTTAAATATGGTTGATAGTTCAACATATTTTGTAATTAACTTGTCGTTTCCGCTAGTTTAAATCTTATGCAACAATTCACTTGCAGTTGTTTACAAACCTAGTTTAATTATGTGTTCACATTTCTTCATTACTTCTATTTCAGTTTTTAATTCGTCTATAGTTCAATGCCAAGTTCTATTTCAATGCAACTTGAATTCTCATTTAAGTTTGACTTTATTCTAGAGAGGCGGTTTTGCTGGGGGTGTGGTTTTAAGAAAACTACCTTTAAGAAAGCAACACGTAAAATATATACAACGCTTTAGTTTTAAAAACAGCAAGCACTCTCCAGAAGCAAATTGGAAGTGCGTACTAACCCACCTGATTAAAATTGGATTAGGTTTTAGATTTCAAACAATGTAAACAATTCAAGCAAGTTAAAAATAGTTCAACTAAAATTCAAACAAGCATATGTAAAAACCGTTTGAGGTCAAACTAGAACAAACTATGAACAAACATGTCACTATGCCTATTTTACAACAATTATTGTAGAAAACAAAAGACAAACTAGGTTCATTTTAAGCATACTTGGTTTTTTAAAATCAAACCAATTACGAAAAGATTAAAGCAAAACAACGGCATAAATTTATGGGCTCTGCAGTTTTGATATTACGGTATTGTGGGTAACCAAAACTGCACACCCCTATGTCTCCAAAGTGGCTCAGGCCAGGGCTATTTTGGTATGTTGGTTTTAGAGTGAAAACCAACGTACCAAAGGACCAAAGCTGCGCAGATCTATGTCCCCAGAGTGGCTGAGGTCAAGCCATGGGGTTTGTGCAGTTTGTGAAATTTTGTCTTTTTGTGTTTGAGAGAATGTCCCCCCCTCTTAAAAGCACCAAAGGACAGCGTGGGCAAACTGGCCTACTATTTCGCGGCGGCCGGCCAAGTAGTAGTAGTGGTGGTGGTGGTGGTGGTAGTGGTAAACTAGTCAAGTAGTAAAGTAAAAAAAAGTAGTAGTAGTAGTCGTCGTCGTAGTAGTAGTAGGAGCAGTAGTAGTAGTAAAGTAGTAGTAAAGTAGTATTAGTAAAGTAGTAGTCGTAGTCGTAGTCGTAGTCGTAGTAGTAGTAGTAGTAGTAGTAGTGGTAGTGGTAGTAGTAGTAGTAGTAGCAGTAGCAGTAGCAGTAGTAGTAGTAGCAGAAGTGGTAGTAGTAGTAGTAGCAGAAGTAGTCGTAGTAGTAGTAGTCGTCGTCGTAGTAGCAGTAGTAGTAGTAGTGGTAGTGGTGGTGGTGTGGTCGTAGTAGTAGCAGGAGGAGTGGTGGTAGCCTTAGTAGTTGTTGTAGTTGAAGTAGAAATAGAAGTGGAAGTAGCAGTAGTAGTAGTCGTCGTCGTAGTACTCTTAGTAGTAGTAGTAGTAGTAGTAGCAGGAGTAGTAGTAGTAGTAGTAGTAATCGTAGTGGTGGTAGTAGTAGTAGTAGTGGCAGTAGCAGTAGTAGTAGTAGTAGTGGTAGTAGTAGTAGTAGAAGTAGTGGAAGTAGTGGTAGTAGTAGTAGTAGCAGTAGCAGCAGCAGTAGTAGTAGAAGTAGTAGAAGTAGTAGTGGGGGTTGACTCGGCGGCAGAAACTGTGGCCGGCCGGCCAGCCCGCACCGGGATCGGCCGGCTGGCCGGTCTGGACCGGGACCGGCCGGCCGGCCGAAGAAAAGTAGAGGAGGAGTAGTAGTAGTAGTAGCAGTAGTAGTTGTTGTAGTCTTAGTAGTACTTGAAGTAGAAGTATTAGTGGCGGTAGTAGTAGTAGTAGTAGTAGTAGTAGTCAGTAGTAGTAGTCGTCGTCGTCGTCGTCGTCCTAGTAGTAGTAGTAGTAGTAGTAGATAGTAGTAGTATCAGCTTGTCGGTCGGCTGACTGTGGTTACTTGAGGCCAAGGGGGGGCGAAAGCTAGCGCTCCAGAATGGGAAAGTGGAGGGCAGCGAGGTAGGAAAAAACACGGCGCTCTTTTTGGAGGCAGGGGTGAGGAGTCCTTTATATGAATATAAATTATATGTGGCTCTTTGCCCGGATCCTCCTGCGAGAGAAGAGAGAGAAGAGAGACGGAAAGACGAGAGACAGAGAGGAGAGAGAGAGAGAGAGAGGAGAGAGAGATGAGAGAGATGAGAAAGAGATGAGAGAGATGAGAGAGATGAGAGAGACAGTGAGACAGTGAGAGAGAGAGAGTGAGCGAGTGCGGCCGCAAGATACGCAACGCTAACCGCATGCCAAAGAGCGACGACAGGACGGAGTCGAACTTGCGAAGAGGGAGGAGGGAGGGAGGGAGGGAAGATGGGAGGAAGACAAGGAGGAGGAGAGGGGAGGTGGGGAGACCTGAAAAATCAGGGGTTAGGATTTGCACCCGGTCGAAAGAAACCTTGCTATCGCAAGAGTAACTCCAGCTAGCTTCGCTAGCTTTCGTGATTGGCCCGCCGGCCGGCCGGCCGACGCTGTAGCTTTTGGCCGGCCGACGCCATGGTTCTTGGCCGGCCGGCCGGCTGATCGAGAAATAGCGGGCCGCCATAAGCTCGCAGTGAAAGTTCGACAGTTCCAAAGTTCCAAAACTGCAGACCCCATGACCTGACCATAGCCACTCT
>CAXAMN010024472.1:2114915-2187823 GCA_963970005.1 Durusdinium trenchii | reverse complement strand
CCAAAGTTCCAAAACTGCAGACCCCATGACCTGACCATAGCCACTCTGGGGACATAGGTCTGTGCAGTTTTGGAACTTTGGAACTTTGCTACTTTGGTAGTCGAGATCCTTTAAAAGCAGTTGGGTTTTGGGGGGTGGCTAGCATATATATTTATGTATGTAATATATCCCATGCCATCCATCCACGACTTGGGGAATCCAAAGAAAAGGCTGCCGGCGACAAGCATCTGAGTCATCTGAAGCATCACTGCATGCTCTCAAGGACTGCTTCACAAATGCCCTTGAAGTCCACACCGAGCGCCAACTGATCGTTCGCCTTCTCGAGGTAGTAGTCAGGAAATGGATCCTCAGCAAGGGCCAAAGGAAGAACAATCACCTCCCAGGAACTGAACATAGCTGGACGTCCAATTGGCTACAGGGGGAAGACTTTCACCCCATAGGAGCCTTCTTGGCCGATGCCACCTCTGAGTACAAATGAACAAAGCTAAACTATTTCAAAGCGTTCAAAGTGTATTGTTAGTGAAGCAAATGAGGATCTTGATAGGAGTTAGCTCCACCATTCCACATGCCACAACACCGGTCTGTAGTTTGGTCAATGTTGCAAGGTGAATAGCTTGTGGCATAGCTCTTGTGGCAAAAGGTGCCCACATAGTTGCTGTAGGTCGTCCCTGCCACACTGTTGGGATCTGGGCAGGAGTAGTTGTTCACATAGTCCGGCGCTCCCATACAAGTTGCAAAGCTATCCCCCTCAAGAAATACCACTTCCTCCTTGGATTCATCATACCAGGGGGCCCCCGTGACGAATCCGGCACCAAAGCCAGAGATGCAAAGGTTCATGATGTTGCCATCCTTGGCAATCTGTGGGTTAATGATATTGCCCGTCCCTGTGTTTGATGACCTCAAGAAGTCCAACTGGAACACACCCGAGGGTCCTGTGGCGGAAGCATTGCAGCCTGAACCCATGATAGGACTACATTCCCCGGAGGCAATGACCAAAGCTGCGACACATTGGGTCAGGTTGTCTGGTCCAGTGTTCGGCTCGTAGAACTTGTTGGCGCCATAGGTCATGAAGGCTTCTGCAATCTGCGAGAAGGTCCACAAGTACCCCTCCCCATACTGCCATTTCTCATCTGAGCAGCTCAGGGTTTCGTTGTCAAAGATCACCTCCGTGGTGTTCATCTTCGGTGTCGGGTTTCCACCGGACCCGAGCCCGGGGATCACGATGCTGCTATCAAGCCGGCGCTCTTTGGGCCGCCTGGGTATCACCTGAAGGGAAGACAGTGCGTCGCCGTCGCTCACCGGGCAGTCACCCAGCACAGTGCTCAGGAGGGCAAACAAAAGAAGGAACATGGCGCACAGTCAAGAAGGTCGAAGAAGGTCGCTACCGTGCCAGTCCTGCCCTTGGGCCACAAGATGCGAACATTGCGGCGCGTTTTGTGTTGATGAATGGACATCTCAATAAATTTCATGTGGAGACGAGAGGAAGTTAGTGCGCCTTCACATCGAAAGCAACATGTTCTTTTTCCGTCATGGTGCCTCACAGCTGTTCTTCATCTTTGTTTCACCAACATCAGCCCACGAGCCTTGCAGATTACAGCTCCAGGGTTCCACCCGACCAAGATGTGCCCCCACCGCTGGTGCGTCCCCAGACATGGCCTCACGGTCCAAATCCTTGAGCAGCTGGAGAAGCTCCAGGCATCTTCCGAAGTGCCAGCAACTGCCGCTGGCCGAACACAAGGCCACCGCGTCCGGCCTGGAGGTAGGCGGAGAAATCAACCCGGAGCTGGCTGGCTGGCTGGCGTACATAGGTTTAGAACATTAGGTCGAGATCCATATTCAATGGTCCATGAACCTCAGCAGCAACGGTAGGTCATGACTGAGTAGACCCAATAAGCCGGATAGGTATGCAAAAGGTGGCTCGAACTCCAATGGTCAGGTTGCCCACCTCAAGTGCGAGGCTTGCATTTGCTCTAGGAGGGCCTCAAGTGCGACGCGCAGCACTTGCGCAACACATCTGCGGCTTTCACGGCCAGCAGACTGGGTGAGAGTCGGTGAGAGTTGGTGAGAGTCGGTGAGAGAGGTGGGGGGAACAGCAAGCATCCCTCTGGCAAACATCAGCTTGGGTGGTACCCAGTTGTTGAGCCATTGCCACATCGCAGTGGCGCACATCGCAGTCCATCTTTGCGACCCCAAGTCTTCTAGGATCCGCTAGACTGTCTTGTAGCTATCAACACATGTATATAATATTGTACTTACGCAAAGTACGTGTGGGAGCTGATTTTTCTGTATGAGAATGTCATGTTTGGCTAAGGCACCAGGGACACTTGCCAGCTTCCCATGTCAACTGCAAGGATAGCACCAAAGGCGATGGCATCGGCCTGCAGGTGGAATTGGCCAGTCTTCAGGACTGTCCGTGCCAGCAATTCAGCGAGCTTTGCGTTGCCACATGTTATGTTGGTGACATAATTATCTATTTGTCTTGTCCTGTTGAAACCAGGAAATCTCAAATCATAAAATCATTCAAGTAAATTACATTTCAATCGACATGTGTGTGTGTGCACCAGGGTCCTTTTTGTATGTTTTAGCCTGATGAGATCGGAGATGATAGGAGGAGTGGCATTCATGATGTTAACTTCAACAAGCCCCCCCATTTGAAGAGGATGTCCAGTTCAAATGCAAGGGTTTCCTAGGGTTTACTATCTACAGTACATCTATCTACAGTACATTATACAGGTTGAAGATCACCAAGTCTTATGAAAACCACCCACCCCGACTGTATATCTCCAAGCTCGTTTCTCCGGGGCGCCATGTTCTCCCCTCCATGGCGGGTCGACCCGGTCTCCGACGGATAATAAACACGGAGAATAGCGAAGGAGCTCGACTGGGTATGATGACTAGCTAGCCTAGCTTCATGCAGTCGAAGGTGTGAAGGTAGGTGTGAAGGTGTGAAGGCTGGGTTTCGAAGGTCGAAGGTAGTGAATGACCCAAAGACTGTCCCAGGTGTGAAGGTCCAGGTGTGAAGGTAACCTGCCTCCATGTCTCTTCTCCTCCTCGAGCCCTTCATTCGTGTGCTGCAAAGCGCAGGGAGACTGTTCGATGGAAAGGCATCTTCAGTCACATTTCCGGCCCTTTCCCTGACACATCTTCGTTGCCGAAAGGCCATGACTCGATCAACCGGATCGAGGCATGTGGAACCCCTGCCTGGCAGCTGCCCTGAAGCTGGCTCCAAAGCGCTAAGCTCTCTCGCCACCTCGCGCCATGAAGGCCGACAATGGCTGTGACATGCCGTGACTGAAGGGTTGAATTTGGTCAGATCCAGGCCTGTGAATTGAAGACGCTGCACGAAGTTTCCGTGATTGAATTGCTTTGCAACCACAAATGATAATGTGTTCTCGTTTTGAATTAAAACACTGAACTCAAGCACACTGGAACATTCCACACATGATCCAAATACTAGGACTCGCTTTCAACCTGAACATCCGAAACAGGACTGACTACAAGTTGCTAGGGGTATCAGCCACCACGTGCAAGTAGCATCAAAATGGATCAAGTAGGATACTCTTCTTGTTTTCGGTGGCCAGTTCCCGAGTTCCCATCTCACGACTCCTGGGTTCCACGGCGGCTCTGACCGCCTCTGACGGCCCAGGGCTCTTAGGGCGCAGCTGAAGGTTTCCAGTTCCGCATCGCGGCTCTCTCGCGACCGCAGCTGCTGCACCCGGCGCAGCAGCTCGAAGACTTGCGCCTCGGAAGTTGGAGGCTTCTGAGGCCCAAGGCTGGAAAAGAGAAGAAAACGGCAAAGCAAATCAAAGCAGCAATATTGTTGAGGACTTTCAGTCTTTAGTCTACGCTGGCCTTCTTTGCTACCTCAAGTCAAAGTCTCTCTGTTTTTGAGTCGTCAGCTTGGGACAAAGAGTCAAAATAGCTACAGGGGAGGGAGGATTTAGGCATTTCCCGGCTTAAGGACGCCCAAAGGCGGGAATCCCACCGAACCTAGCTGCTAAGTACCTCTTTCGCGTGAAGCTACAAAGATACCAAGATTGGAACATGAACATGAGAACCACCCCGCACAAGCAACTGCACATGCTGTCACATGCTGGGATATATGAACTGAACTTGGGGTGCCACGTTCAGTTGATTGAAAGCACAAATCTTGTGCCGTCGGTCTTCTTGCCAACCAAGTAGCCCAAGCCCCCCCTGGCTGCTGTGCCAATGCATTCAACACGGCGTTGTAGACTGAGCACAGGGATAGTCAACCCCGAGACGTGCTTGAAATCTGCCCCATGCAGGTTCTCTCCTCATGACTCCCAAGCAGCTGGATGTGCTGGAGCAAAACATTTGCACACAAAGACACCCCCATCAAAAGAACTGGACAGGATCTTTGAGCTGATGATGTCCTTTCCCAGTTGCCACAGGGCGAGAATGACCCATGTATGGGGAGATGGGAGATTCGAACCCCCACGCGAAACCAGCTGAAACCACATGAAACAACCCCAAACGCTCCATGATCAATGTATGGAATATATGGCTACATTGGGGTGGTTTGGGGGGCCAACGTAGGCACATATGGCAGTCCCATGGAGTGTATGGGAACATGACTGCAGCTCCGATCTCACCGAGCACGTGACAGCGGCGGGCGCCCTCTCGTCTTCGGCGGGGGCCCTCTTTCGGGCCCAGTGTGGGTCCCGAAAGCAGGTGACTGGAACGGAATCTCGAGCGAAACTTCCCTTTTGCTTCTTGTTCCTAGCGATGCCCTTTGTTGCCGCTTAGCTTCTTGTTCCTAGTAGTAATGCCAGGAGCTACGTTCGTAGCGATGCTCTTTGTTACTAGTAGCTTCTTGTTCATTAAGCAGTCAGGACAGTGCCCAAACAATTCCCCGCTTCACATTGCTTCGCCTAGCAGAGACCCCTAAACAAACAGCCCATGCTGTAAGAACCTAAGATGTATAAAGAACAAAAAACACATGGACTTCACTTGACTTCACCCTTCTGCTCATTCAGCTACTTGACCCGGATCCAAAGGGGACCTATCCTCTCTTAGGACCGCACAACGACGCGAGGACCGGTCCCGTGTTGAGCTTCCGATCCTTTGGACTGAGGGTTCCGGGGGCGTTCGGGTCGTCACCTTCCTCCGAGTTCTGCTTCCGATGGTTGGGGGTACTTCGTTCATCATCCAAGACATCGTCCATCCCATCCTAAGACATCATCACTTGGAGATGCTTGCTTCGTCCAATTCACTTATAGCTTCGTCCGATCTTGAGAAACCCCTGTTCTTCCACCGCGAGATCTCGCCACCGGCACGAACCGCGGGAGCCACCGCACAACGCACGAACCGTGCCCGGCCCGAGGGTCCAATCACATTGGGTGGCAGCTGTTCCCGTTGCATCTGAGACAACAACCACATGGCGCGTGTCCACCTGGGCGCCGCCAGGAAGCCGTCCAGGAAGCGGGGCGTGTTGGGTAGCGTGAGGGTTCTTGTGCAAGTGTTGTCTTCCTTCATGGTCAACATGATTCATATGAACAGACATACAGAAGGAACCGTCTGCCAAGCGGTGGCTTTGCGTTTGGTTTGCCCAAACCGGTCGGACGGGAATTCGTTGAGCGTACCCAATGGCCTGGCCATACCTGGCATGCCAAGGCACTGCCCTCCTTTGCCACATGCACTAATGCACGCGCTGAATGCAATGAGATCTGCTCGCAGCATGCCCTGGCGCAAGGGAAAAATCGGAGTCAATGTCGGTCTTAAAAAACCAGCGATTCCCTACTTCTATCATGATTCCAATAAATTCCAAACAGCGATCGCGCAACAGAAAGAGCCCTCTGCTCCAGAAGCCGCGGACAAGCAAAAGTTCTTTCTCGGTAAGTAGCTACGGACCAGCTACGGGGAACTCCCGTGGTCGCTCCCTGTTGCTTGGAAAAGAACTGGATACCCGAGCCGGTAGCACCCGAGCCGCCGCATCCCTGAGCAAAACCTAGTGCGCCCCGTGCGCCTCAGTGCGGGGTAGCGGTGCAAATACGAAGAACAAGACCCAGTGACTTACGATGCCATACCATGCTGCGTCCACTTGCCCCTTGGTGCTTTTGCTGGACCAAGCTCCTGAACTTCCAACATGAAAAAGTCTATTTGTTATCTTGGCACTCCTACTACCTACACTCCCTGGAGCTAACATGGAAGTGGATGGCATGGCCCCTTGGAAGACCATCCTCCTCTACAAACAAAGCGTGAACTCAACTTCCATGTTAGCTCATGTGAGTTCCACGGAGTCGGAGTGGCCTATATGTATATATATATACAGTATGTGGCTTCCAATTCGGGGCCAAACATGGTGATTGGCAACCGTTCCATATGTGAAGGGCGGCACCTGACGCATCTCTTCTAGGATCGCCAGTGCAGCTCGCCACTCCCCACCTGGTGGCTGTCTGAGAACGGTCTGTCGGTATCCATGAATGAGACATGACGAGGCTAGTCGAAACCCAAAAGAGACTGGTCATGACCTCTCTCTGGGCATTCGGGTGGGATTTGGTTTTGCTTTATGCTTTTCAAGACAAGTTTCCGCTAGACAGGAACCATTTTTACTGTCGTGGAGCGCAAAGGGTTGCACATACACCCACAGGGTCATCCAAAAGATCGTTAATCACTTTTTCTGCTGCACAAGGTGGTTGCCACTTCTCAGGGAGCAACGAAAAAGCTGCCCCAATTCTCTCCATCTCGAAGGGCGGGCTTACTAACCGTCCAAGGTTTTAGCTCTGATCAAAAAGACCATGTCAAAACACATCTTTTGGGCCGCTACACATGTGTTTTGATTTATAGTGCGTACGTCATCGTCCGTACGGTTTACCTACCACGAACGGCCAGGACGGCCCCGACGGCCGGTGCCTTTCTCACATGCGCTGATGGCCGAACTGCAGCTGACCACATTAGGCAGCAGCTTTTGACCTTGCGGCGACATAGAGGGAACAAGGATGGAATTGGTTGATGTTCTCAGCCTATTCTTGGGTTTGTTTTGAAGTAGTAGCTTGCATGTGGTAAGTGATGGCTGATTCCTTCTGGCTATCTCCTGTCTTGACCAAAGGAGTCAAGGATCAACTTGCCACAACCCAAGATGAACGGTCCAAGGCCCGGGCCTTTCATGGTGGTCAAAAGGTCAAGGGCCACTTCCCATCGCCTCAGGGAGATGAAATCAACATAATCAACCAATATCTCTCTCTTTTTTTTTTCTCTCTCTCTCTCTCTCTTCTATCTCCCCTAGCTGCCGGAGTGAAAGGAAACTCCCAGTTGGGCGCTCCAAGTTGCGCCTCCCTGAAGAACATGGGGATCCCAGCGCTGCTTAGCTCCTTCCTGAGCACCACCTAGTCTCTCTCTCTCTCTGTCTCTCTGTGCCCATGGTTGTTGCCATTTGCTTAGCTCAGGATGAGCCAAACTCTAATCTTCTTGCACACTAAGCCATGTTCCATTTCCTTCAGGGGCCGTCAGGCGAGCAGCTGATGCAACCTGCGCCCATAGCTGAACACTGGCGATTGAAACGAGGTGATTCACTCCCTCTGTTGACGAGGTTGTCAAAAGGCTGAGCTGCCTGTTAACGATACAGTAAGTAGCGAAGTCCGTGCATTGTTGAAGGTGACTTTTAAGCTTGACATTGGTTCCAATGTCACGTTGCTGTTGATGAAACATTTGCGGACAGTCAGTGTTCCCAACCATACTGTATCTCTCTTTCTTTTTCCAACCACTCCACCTACAAAAGGTTCGTTGTTTCGCAGTCAATATGGAATTACAATATGAATTACTTAAAAGGAGATGGGTCAACACATTCGGGGCCCTCGTCCAGGTAGCGAAACGACCTTCCAGGTGGGGGGCTGGACGCCAAAACCATGCCAAAGCGGAGTGCTGGGCTTTGTGCCTTCACCGTGGCCCGTGATCCGTCCCGTCGGTCCCGTTGGTGCGGGGCGACCAAGCACCTGCCCATACAGTGTGGACTAGGTGTCTCCAAAAATAATATATGAATGGATTGCACAGTTGAGGTGTGGTGGTTGATCTCTCCTTCATGCCTCCTTCATTCCAATACCTCGACGGCTACCCATCCCTTCAATCCCAGTGGCCCTGCTCTCTCACACTGTGCGATCACCGCGCCCTGTAGCACCACATTTGGCTGCAGGGCCGCCAGCGGCAGCAGCTGCAGCAAGCGCACCGCTCGGGGCCAAGGGAGCTCCTTGGCCACAAGGCCCAAGCTGGCTAGGTCCAAGGGTGGGCCCAGCTGAAGCCTTGGAGGGCGAGCAGTGTCAGAGTTGCTGGAGAGAGGAGATCTATTTTCGGGTGCTAGACTCACATGCTAGACATTGGACCAAAAACACACGTGTTTTTTCATGTGAGCAGTTGGCAACATCCATATTCGTTTGCAGGCCATCAACGAGGCCGGCCTCACTATCGGCTACCATGCCACGTAAGTAAAGTATGGGTCCGCCCATAATTCAACATCTTGTGTGCGGCTCTGTTTTTGTTGTCCGGTACTCACGTAAGGTGGAAGTAGGTCAGGTTGTCAGGCAGGTGAGTGGTGAATCCTATTCAAGGCACAATCCTTCAAGTTGAGCCGTGTTTCATGTTTTCTTGGTTTCGGGGGGGCAGGTGCATCAACTTCTGCTTGACCCATGTGTGTTGTTCTTTCTATAGAGTGAACTCCTCCCTGGCCTTTCAGGTCCTCTGCTGTGCCAGCGGCTGGACGGAATCCCCAATCATGTGGATAAATATCAACACCTAGACTATTAAGTACAAATATACAGTATATAAATGTATTACAGCATAATAAAATACAGTAACACCGAATACCCGTTAAGGGATTGCTTAGTGGGTACTGGTGAGGGTAGTGACTTGATGGCAGTCCTTGTCCAACGATTGAGCAAATGCAGCGAGCTTGCAAAACGTTCAAAAACGGTGCGAAAGGAACATACACAACGCTCTCCCCGAAGTAAACGTACCACAACCGTTGTGCAAGTCGCATCCGCATCACGCCTGTGATATCAAGCTGCATCTCGCTCAAGACAAACAAGGGCAAGTCCCAGCGATTTGTGGATGAACAAGCTTGCCTCAGTGGCAGCTAGAAAGGCCTCCAAACCATCAACTCCTCTTATATTCTCATCTCATTCTCGACTCAATCAAGAAGAACATCCAACCTAGGCATTTTCCAGCCCAAAGGTCTTTCAGCAGCCCACTGTCCTATAAATGTTTGTTCAGGGGATGTTCATCGTTTTGCCTGCGCCGAGGAAAGCAGCGACCCCCTCAATCCAAAAAAGGCAGCAGAAACATGCAAATCTACTTTGATCACCCTGCATAGTTGTTCCCTTTCGCGCAAAACCTTTGTTGCTTCGAGCCAGCCCGATCTCAGCTCGACAAAGTCACAACGAAGACTGTAACTCTGAAGATGTCGCGAAAGTCCTCTCCACTGGCGGTTCTCTCTTTTCGAAGTCTCCGATGGTTTCTCCCAGTTGCAGGAGGTTGTTGCAAAAGAACGTGTCCACTTCGAGGCCCTCGTCCCTCAAGCATCGGCCAAACTGGAACGCCTACGCGCCGGACCGATTGGCGGGACGCCGAACGACGCGGCCGGTGGGAATGCTTGGGGAACGACGCGAACCGACGTGAAACGGGCAAGATCTGAAACGGACTGAATGCGATGAGCACAGCGGTTTCCAAGATCCAAGAATCCGCACTTCCGGACTTGATTTTGCATATTGCATCACACCCCAAGCAGTTCCCTGTCGTTGCAGGTGCCCCAGCAAACGAACTAGCCTATCCATGGAGGTGCTGAGGACGCGGGAAAGCGGGGGGCAGGGTGGGGCAAAATGGCAAAAAAAACATGATTGGTCAATGGCCACATGCAAATCACGGTTTGCATCTGTGCACGTTCATAAAACACGTTTCCATCACCAAAACTTACAGGTGTTCATCTCACCTGCGTGTGTACACGCATTTCTGTCATGTTGGAATTGCCATTTCTTACAAGCACGGTATGTCGCGAATTCTCGTGTGTCGGGGTGCAGAAAACGCACCTCGGCCACGCGTCTAGCAGCAGCAGAAGCAGAGCAAAGCAGGAGTAGCAGCACTAGCAGCAATATAGCAGCAGGAGCAATAGTAGATTGTCGCAGCAGCAGCAGCAGCAGCAGCAGTAGTAGTAGCCGGCGTCGTCGTCGTAGTAGTAATCGAAGTACTAGCTGTAGTAGTAGTAGTAGTAGTAGTAGTAGTAGTAGTAGTAGTAGTAGTAGCAGCAGCAGCAGCAGCAGCAGTAGCAGTAGCAGCAGTTGTGGCGGTGGTGGCGGTGATGATGGTGGTGGTGGTGGTGGTGGTGTGTGATAGCATGTTTATCTTCTTGTTGTAAACATCACACGCATCCACAGCAAACCCCATGGACAATCCAGGGCGCAAACGGGCGCGTGCGGAACCGCCCCTCCTCATCCCCCTACCATCCCCATCTCGCCCAGAAAAGAATCAAACACCTTAAGGAAAACATCCGCCAAGCCCACTCAGTCCTGTAGAATCGTATGAATATGTGTAGGTTGGCAGCGGTTGAATGATCCCCCGTGGCATTACCGGTGAATGTCGAGAATCAACTTCTATGTATAGTGATAAAACGAACAACCAGCCTCAAAGGGCAGAATGCCCCCCTTGGGTTGGATGGCGGATTTGGGATTCATCCTCCGCAGATCGTCTGGCTCCATCAGCTTCCCCAAAATGCTTAACCTTTTATCCATCTGTTCATATTTAGACTATTGAGTGGGGAAACCAATCCCAACAAACATTCAGGGTTATATATATATATATATATCCCAAACACTCCATGGGACTGCCATATATGCTGATCAATTGACCCCCCAAACCACCCCAATTGATCGGCAAATATGGCAGTCCCATGGAGTGTCTGGGTATATTATCCTGGGTAGGCCGTCGTTTTGGTGTTCGGCGTCTCGGACTTCCCTCGCCTCGGACACCGCCTGGGCGCGGCCCATGGCAGCCACCACCGCCGTGCCGAAGGCCAGGCTGGGAGCTGTGCGGCGGTCTGCCCAGGTCGTAAGGAAACGCTGCAACTCGGCCTGCCATCCTCCCGGATCCGGCGGCGGTGGTGGGTGGGTGGGTGAGAGGATGGCAGCTGGAGTTGGAACTTGGATCTTTTTAAGATAGGCTGGGATTGGAAGATGTTTCGATTCCAATGGCCCTTTCACCACTCCGCCAAAGAGCCGAGCCCCGATGCGGATGGCTCCTTCAAAAAAAGGACGTCTCTGGGGGCGGCTGGCGTTGGTTGGAAGAATCTGAAGTCAAATCAGGAGTCCGCGGCCGAAAATGCCCTGGGGCTCCAACCATATCCTCAGAAGGTGGTTAGAGCGTTTCAAACCCACCATAACCATCTTCTCAGGAGGTAGGCCAGAAGCCCTAGGGATGGATGAAGGGCCTGAGTGAATTTGAACAAGATCAAGTTTTCTTCGAAGGAATCCGGAGGAGTCTATCTTTCTTAGAGGAATTGACCCGTGAATAAGTCTGTCCTTCGGCTTTTGAAGGGCAGTTGAGAACTCACCAGACACGTCGGAAGACAAGGTGCTTTACCTGCAATGTAACCCTATCTCCAGATCATCTGATTCCAGGGCCAAATGCGCTTAAAAAGACATGACCACGCTTCCCAGGGTTGCCCCCTGCCTCGCCGAATTCTCTTACGTTACCGTACACTATCCAACGTCCTGGGCCCGGATTAGGTCGGTGTCCCCGGCAAAGGCACCAGGTCCCGACACTCATCTCCAAAGCCGCTGCGGCTCCACAGTACCATCATCTTCGAATGTAATTGGCCCTCTCTGGTTCTGAAAACGGCTTGTTCACTTCTTCATTGCGCACAATCCTGACCCCAATAGATCTGCCAAAGGGTTGGAGACACCCTTCGAATACCACCAACACGTGAATCCCCACCTGGCCGTTTGCTTAGGGCGGCCATCAAACAGCACAGCAGCACAAAGTCCACACTGCCAAAGCTGCTGTGCTGCCGGGATGAGCTCAAACCCCTTCCCCCTTCGGAAAGACAAAATGAACATCTAACATAATCTAACATCTTCGTAACTAACAACCAATCTATGTGATCATGACATGTTAAAGGTGCCTGACAAGCTCCTGACAGGCCGAAGTGGATCTGGACGAGTTGAGGCCACCAACCACCTCCAACCAACCTACTTGGGCCTGAGCCAGCTGCGCCGAGGGCTCAACCATGTCGGGGTCACAAACCTCTTGCCAAAAAAGCAGGGCTTGAGGACCACATCGTATCACATCTCTCACTTCCCTGTCCATGCCGCATGCCACCCGCACCAAAGCATATGCTTGGTCTACTCACCTGTCATTGTCTCGGTCACCCTGTCCCGGGGACATCGCTTATTTTGCAAAAGAAATAGCAACTGACTGATCCCTCAAAAAAGGCAACCAATCTGGGGACTGATCAACAATGATCAACACCAGAAGCCCTGGTCCACCACGTAGCCAACGACCTTGCAGGTAATTAGGTGAACCAAGGTAAAAAGCCTGGTTGACCCATAGCCATCGGTCGACCCACATCTCATCGAGAAATGCCTTCCCACCAGCCACACCGTCCGTCAAGTGGGTTACGCGGCTTCTTTTTCAGCTTGGCCGGGCCACATGTCTCACCTGCGAAGGACACCTACATGCTGCTCCGCTTGTCTCGACTTTACAGGGCTACTCGACTGAATCCCTAGTCTCAAGCTCAGCATCATTCTGCCCTGAGCGAAATGTGCTCAGGAGTGTGCTCAGGTCCATGCGGTCTGCGTATGGGGTGCGTTTGTGGTGGTGGTGAGCTGAATGGCTCATGAAAAAAATAGCGGATCCATGCGGATCCTGGAATCCACAGCGTTCTACCAAAACAGGTGAGCCCATGGTGTGACCTGAGTAGCCTTGCATGCATTTCCCTCTTGCACCCTTCATATCCTTATCCCAAAGATCGTGCCAGTTCATGCACTGGAATGGAGACAAGCGTCAGCAATCTCCGAATGGAGCGTAGCAGTGTGGACACAAAACCACCAGCTCTCATACCATGTATGACATTGTACACGTTACATGACGCTAAACAGCACTTGTTTGATGCTTGGAGTTGAAACCATCTCAACTTTTCCCTGCCAACACACACGAGGCAAGCCAAGTTCCAACTCATGAAGGCAAATCATTTACTTATACTACAAGTACATCAAGGATCAACAATGCAGGGAGCTTGTTGCCCCTACCTCTTCAAGTGCGGAAGCGGTCATTGTTGATGTTCCTTGAATCTAGCATCAGTTAGGTGACTATGCTCAACCACTCCGTGTAAGGCCCATTCACCTCCATTGGGGGTTGTTTCAAAGGTCTATTGCAAGCACATATTCCATACATGGGCTTGGCTTGATTCAACCAACATGCACTGCCAGAAACACCAACCTTCTGATCCTTCTCTGGGGAGAAACACATCCACATTGTCACATTCAACAACCTCCACTTCTGATCTTCATTCAACCTTCTCATCTTGTTCATCCACCTCAGCAGTTCTTCTTCCGCTTGTGTTGTCTCCACGACTGGTTCTTGCCGCATTGGGCGTTCAACATGGTGCTCGCAACCGGCGGGCAGGACGACGAGACGACGGTCGGCGTGTTCGTTGTGCCGAAACAAAGGGGTAGCGGGTGATGGGGATTGACGTGCGCAAAGCAAAGGGATCGACGTTGATGGTCTTTTGGGGGGCACAGACGCGTGTCAGAGGGACATGCCTTCCGGGTCTCACGGTTCTAGTATGTTCTGGTCAAGTAGTTTGGCCAAACGTGACGCCAAGATGACCCAAGCGATTTTATAATCCTGGCAAGTGATGAAAGGTAAGCCAACAAAGCACTCGTAAATACAGAATCTCATGACAAGATCCGAAGCTACGAAAGACCTTAACACCGCAACTGCTGCACTACTCTTGCACTTGCGGAAACAACTTCAGAATAACCAAAACATGCTGTGAGTGAGGGTCATGTGCCCAAGAACGAACCTCTGTAATTACACAGGTCAAGCTTCTCAAGAATCCATCTGTAAGTGCCATGGTAAACAATTAAGTTCACTTTGAGGGAGAGTAACTAGGAAGATCATAGAAGATTAACACCGGGTACCCAATGCATGGAAATCGTGTTGAGGAAACGCCTGTCTCTGGGTCAAGACTTGAGAACAGCACCAAATGAGGCTTTCAAGATGGACAAACGTGCGAGATAGATACTGTAATACTAACTGTCGGGGTTGGAGTGGCCTCCCATCGTCGTTCCGAACGGCTCCCAGTTGAATGGGGCAAGACCAAAAAAGACGATCGTCGTCGACCCTATCGCCGTCGCTCCCTCCGAATCGCACCTGCCAAAGAAGAAAGGTCCGTCCTTTTTGGGGGGGGTGATTCTGTGGTTATAGAACACACCATTCGACTGTGGCAGGATCACTCAAACAGTTCCGGTCACCGTGATCAGCTGCACCCTCCCAGCGGAACTGATGTGGAGATGCCAACGAGGGCTCGAAGATGTTATAGCATTTTTCAGCAGGCTGAAATATCATAAGTAGGACCAAGGACAAGGACATGTCTTCATGCAACGCTGCTCATGCAATACTGTCCCTCCAAGCCCCGGGGATTTAGCACATCGGCTACAGATTCTGAGCCCAGCCTTCCAGTCTTTCACATCTATACCCTGGGAGGGCATCTTCAGCGGCTAGACGGCGTTTCGCCATCGTCTTCGCCGCGCAAGCGCAACTTGTGTGCGGAGGTTGATGCAGTGTCCCTCCCTGGCACCCATCAAGCCACAAATAATGCACAAACGGTCCATGCATGGGGTATTTACATAAGTTACATGCATGAATGATTTATATACATTTCATGGATTACTATATATATATAGATACACTATACCTTTAATGGAATCACTGGATCAATATAGTTTAGTCCGCCAAGGGGCCTCCAATAGTATATAATCGCCTTTGGCATCCTTTGGCCAACACATTGCAAACAATTGTGCACTAACCCAGCCCAATTAGTTTGGTCCACAGTTCTTGGTACAAGTTTGTTTCAATATGTTTCAATACTAAGTACCTTACACCCTCCACTTCCCAAACACATTTGTATGGTCGGAACAATCCCCCATTCTATGGTACCTCAGACCTTGTTGACCTTCCATATGGGGGCTCATAACTCCAATTTAACCAAGCTCCAATAGCAATCCTTTTGCTGCTGCTGGCTCATGGTTGGCTCACACCTTTGGCTACAACTGATAATTCCACTCCATGGTTCTGAGTGGCCCCATCATGTTTGTTGCTCTACTACTGAGAGCACCAAACCCACCAGAACCCCAAAACCACGCCCTACCCAGAAAATTACGTTTTCAAGCTCCCAAACGGGGTCCCAGGGGGTCCCCCATAATCCCTCTATTCATAACTCCCCCACATTAGTTTAGTATCTCCCCGTCCTTGGGTGAATATCTCACATGATTACCTGATCAATGGCCAAATGCATTACTTACTTATCATTCCTATCATTCCTATCACCTCCCCCTCCTTGAATCCAACCCATCCTTCTTCATGAAGAGATTTAGTCTTGGTGACCTCTTCTGAGTGCCCCCCCCCCAGTTAAAGTCGAATTGCACTTTTCTTGTTTCTGTAATCCGGTGATTCCATTAATTACCCCAATTATGATGCCAGCTGCTAGTCAGTCGTGGTTTTGGGCAACTTCCCAGGGGGATGGACCATGTTTTGATGTCTTGGAAGTCTATCCGGTGAAGGTTGCAAGACCGTAAGAGAGGCTTCGCTTGCCAAGGGACACTGGACGCGCTGCGGATTCAACACGTTGGTCAAAGCGAAGATTGGCAGCTAGCCGCGTCATGGAGATAGTCCAGTCCATAACTTCATATATCTTCCTGGCCACTGACACCCTGGGTCGCCGCTGACACCAGGATCTCATGTTTGTCACCTCAAACTATCTTGAACATCTTGAACCCCCATTCTAACTGCCTAGGCCTAGGCCTTTCAAATGCTCTCCTGTCGTTCGTCCGTTCATCATCTGGATGACCGTCGGATTGGGCATCGAACATGACACTGCTGTCTTGGACGCTGCTGTCTGCATGGGGACGATGCGTCCACATCGGAGAAAGGGAATTTGCTGACTTGGACGCTGAAAGAAGGGGTCCAACAGATTCTCAACAAGCCAACGAAGCGTGGTCTGATCACCTTAACACAGGTGGCAGGTCATGCTGGGATGCAAGCACACTTCCTTGGCCATGGTCATGGTCCATGTGTGCTTTTGAGTGCATGTGGCTAACAAATATACATAGCAGTATAGCAGTCTAAAACTGCTGGGGTCACCACAAAAAGCACCTCATCGTATCATAAGTGGCACATGTCGCAACCACTCCCTGATATAGACCTACATCCTACTACAATCTAAATGTATCTAAATGTGGGTACTTATATAGATGTATATAGCTTTGCAGGGCCATCAAGGCTCCAAAATAGTTTCAGGTGCTGTTGCCGGATGCTTTTGCCCACTTACCCTTTATGACACGCTCAGGCTCCAACTATGTAAGCCTCTTTCAGCATGGACATGTCGGGTGCTTCTAGAGACGTCAGCATGCAAATTCCAGATTTTGCACTTGCCCTATTTTCAGGCAGTGCACCTTCGCATGGCATTTAGCGTGGGAGAGTCCTCAACCAATCACTGGCATTCTGTCGATTCTGTAAGTGTCAGGTTGAGTGTCATACGAGCTACCACCAATACAAGCATGCTAATTTTGAACCTCTGCCTCTACCTTGTAGAGCTCTTCCATCTGCTCTGCTGTTTTCTCTGTTCCACCCGCGTTTGGGTCTGGACCTCCTCGATCCTCCATCCGTCAGGGCCAAATCTTCACGGTGCCCAAGCCCAAGGCACCAGACCTGACACCCATCAGGTTCGAAGAAACACAATGGGTTTATATGTTTGTGTATATATATATATATAAATAGATTGATATCTCTATATATATATATATGGGTGTATAATTGTGTATATATAGTATGGGTACTAGTAAATGGGTTTTAAATTGTGTTTTATATTGTCTTTATGTATATATAACTATATATATGTATATTTATTATATGTTGTTGTTGTTGTTGTTCTCGCAACTGTTTTCGGGGTGGATGGCGGAAACATGTGGAAACCACCGGAGAGATCCAAGCTGGTTCCGACGAATCAAAAGGACACATGAATCAACAATGACGATAATGATTCCTCCTTAAGTTATGACAAGAGTCCGCCACATGACCAACGACCTTTCAATTGTTGATAACATTGGTGCATTCCTGGATGACCACGGTGCTGGTAAACTGTAGCATACTGATGCAAATTTGCTGCCAGGCGCTTTTGCATCAAGTGCAACACACACACACCAAATGCAAGCTAAACCAACGTACTTGGATCTTGCTCGCTTTCTCGTTCTTAGCTCTTCATTGACACCAAAGCTCTCTCGTTCTTAGCTCTTCATTGACGACACCAACTACACTTGTAACCTGACGGGCCGTGCATTCGGGCGTGATGTCAGCCTGATCAATCTATTTGTGCCTGTTTTTTCGACCCTGATGGCCCAATGTGAACTTACGTTCCAGTTCCCGATTTTGGCCAAAATGTGGTATGAGTTTCCATATATAGTTGTCATAGCCCACAATAGACCACTTCTGCCAACTTGCTGGGACGGACACCACACCCTCCCTGGGCTCTCCCCGCTCCGGGCCGCCATGAACATGGGTGCCTGGAATCGATGGCGATGGAAGACGGAAGACGGTTAAACCACAATGAATGGCGACGGAAGACGGGGTCTATCACATTTACAGTACCAGTAAGAGTGGATGATGAGCGAGGGTTGAGACGAAGGCCAAAAAACAATATCTCTAGAATTGTCATAATTGCTTACCAACTGTTACAGGCAGGTAATCGGACAAACCCCAAATAAAGTGCTATTGACTATTGACATTTTTGATAGCTGCCATACTTGTGGTGCCATCTACACGGGGATTGCTACTGTTTCAACAAATGCAAGGCGTAACTTGGCCCACCCAACCACCTTTGACAAGTGATTTGTTCTGAGATGTGCTGCGTCACCCAATCGAGAATTTATTCTGGGATTGTGTCAATTGTGTCCGACAAGTGTTCCGACATTTGTTCTGATAACATGTGTTCTGGCATAGATTCTGGCATCTCAGACCAAGCCGTAACGTCCAGCTCCCGCGCTGGACTCCGTGCAGTCTGCACCGGCAAAACTCTGGCAGATCACGGGAAGGGGGCGGTGGCAATACTGACCTCAAATCTAGAGACCCTCGCCTGATAGGATTGAATTTCTCAATATAGGTCAGGTCGACATGCTGCTTCTGAAACCAGTCTTTCAAAACTCGGCCAACTCAGGGTTGTTTGACCCAAAAATCACTCCCAGAAGTCATGGGTTCGTCCCATCCAGGGAGCCAAACACCTGTGACCGCCGCAAGGCCATTGATGGTGACCGGCAAATCCCCAGGTAGCATCGCATGCCAAAGGGCATCCCCTTTGGCATCCCTATAGAGCGATTTCAGGACCATCCAAGAAAAAAGAAGCGCATGCATGAGTCCATGAGCTATACTCCTCCTCATTTCCTCATGAAATCCCGGACGCAAACGGACCCCACACTCAACCCCTCCTCGAAGCTCATGAAATCCCGGACACAAACGGACCCCACCATAAACATACCGCGACCCATGTGACCCAGGTCTCACCCCTTGTGACCCAGGTCTCACCTCACGGTCTTGCAATGTCAAAAGTTCGCATTTGCCACAAAGCATCGGCAGGGATCGCCGATTGGAGGTCGCAGTCCATGTGGAATGGCCACAAACGTTTGGGAAGACCATGCACTCTGAATACCAAACAGGGAATGAACTCCGCTTCCATGTGGGTGTGTATGTGTCCATGTGTATTAAAATAGGGAGACCTCCGAGTTCGACTCACTGGAAGATGGAAAATAGATCAAAATCCATGGGTTCGGGGTCCCCCTATTCAACTACACACCCATGTAAGTTCCAGAAAAAACAACAGTACTCCCACACCCATGTGAGTTCTACTCCCACGCCGCCACGGCGCCCGATGGTCACCCGAATGGAGATGGCTGCGGATGGGCAGAGCGTCGCGTATGTCCGCGCCTGTGTAGCTGCTGATGTCGTCGTGGAGTCGGATGGACTCCGCTTCAGTGGCTTGCACCTCAAGTCATCCGAGTCGGGTGATCATCGGTCACGCGTGTGTTGGGTCGGTCTGATCCTCTTCTACACTCCATGGGACGCATATATCCAATTTCCCAACATGATGTTCGTTGTTGCTTCGTTGTTGCTGCGATTGACGTCGGCCACTCCTTGGGGTGCTTCGATTCTTGGGCCAGTGGCTTCTGTTCCATACCATGGAATTTCTGGGGATTGGGCAAGAACTTCATCATTAGGGATCCTTGTCAATCCAGCCCGTTCCACTGGAGTCTCAGCTGATGCATTGCTATCCGCACAAAAACAAAGCCTAGAGTTTGCATGAAATTGCTGGGTGCTCAACTGTGCTCAACCCTCTGCTGAAGATAGCAGCTCAATGGTACGGATGACTGGCAAAGTAATCATTTAGCCTTGGCAATTGTCCATCTACCTGCCCTGCTTTCTCCTGGATGAGCAGCTGGCAGGCTGCGAATTTCTGCAATGCGTGCAATGCGGGAAGCTAGGATGTCAACTTAGCTGCCAACTCTGAACCATAGTGGCTGATGTTTAAAGAAACGAAGTCAGCCCCCACCCTGGACCCTCCCAAATCCCGCGAATATAGCCAACACAATTCACACACCCTTCTTCCTCAAAGACTCATGAGATCTCATGAAGCGCAAAACAATCACAACATATCACAACTCCCCGATGAGCTCAAAGGGTACTGATGAATCAAGCCCGCCTGCATATGAAGAGTAAGAGGTGTTCAAAGACCTCGACTTTCGGCCTCGAACGGTCCATGGCGACCTTCTGCGCCACCCACCCACGCTCCGCCCCTAGGGGCCCGGGGCGAAGGGGCCATGTGCAAAGGCAATGGCTTGGCGGATCGCACCTGGTTTCGCTCGCGGAGGAGCGGCACCGCGTGGGGGAGGAAACGGGAATCATGTGGCCGAGGGAACGCATGTAAGAAGTATATGGTATTTGCTGGACACCAACTCAAGTCTATACTAAAGTTACTAAAGTTGGCCTTTGAACATGAACCAACAAAAAGCTGGATTCGCACGACGCGTGACACTGGTTCACCGAAGTTAGCTTGCGCGAACTGGTGAAACTGGATGAGCGCGGCAAAGACATACACTCCCTGAAGTGATGGAAGTGGAAAATGGCCCCCTCTACAAACAGGTACGGTTGTAAAAAAAAAAAACCAGTGCATGATTCTTCCATATTGTTTCAATCAGTGTGCAGGTTGCAAGGTCAGCGTAACACGTATGCAGAAACAACCACTTAAGCGCACTTCAGCTAGAAACTCCACCAAACCTCCCACGGCTTGGTGGGGAAGCTTCCAATTTCCAAAGGGTGTCCGCTGGTGGCCGCTGGTCTGCGGCATCCGATTGTGATGACTTGCGCGGGTCATCTGGGAAACGATTTTCATATGCGTGAAAGCGTGTCTGGTTTCTAAGGCTTCACTTCAAAAAAGTGGACGGTTGCCGTGAGTCAAATTCCATGTTTCGAAAACGAGGAAAACATCAAACCCAAGGGGGCGATCAAATATCATCAATACCAAATATATCATATGTTGCCTGGCTTCGCATAACTGACAGCTGCCGGTTACACATTTTAGGGTTCAGGCTCTGGGTTTAGAAATTTTTGTTGAGCAAGCGAAACCCTGATCACTTATGTAACTTCTTTACTTCTGAAGGTTTCCCTCAACCCTACACGTAATGTACTTTACTTGGGCCGGGCCTAGGGTTATACAAGGCCAGTTTACTGTAGATAAATTTTGCAAACGGACATGTTTTGCTCTTTATTCGGAAAGGATTGAGGGTTTAAGGGGTTATGGATGTTTATATGGGTTTAGGAGGCAATTTCAGTAGCGAAGGTGGGCTACAGTCCCTGATCCCTGAATCTATAATTCAGTTTCGAAGCTTTGAAGAATTATATAGATATTGAAAACTTCACCAAACTCAAGAGTTCAGTTTGGATAATTCTCCAAGCTCAAGGGGGTTCGCAAATTTCCCCCACGAAGGCCCGAGTTTGGAGAAGTCTCCAAACTCAGGAGTTGAGTTTGGAGATTTCTCCAAATTAGTGACTTAGAATAGTTCTCCAAACTCAAGGCCCGAGTTTAGAGCAATCTCCAAACTCAAGGGTTGACTCTTGGAGAAATCTCCAAACTCCACCAAAAAAAGTTGACACGCATATTGACTCTGAGTTTGGAGAGAGTTTGGTTCTTTCTCCAAACTCAAAATAAAATATGCGTGATCAGGTAGTTTTTCAACTTTTTGTACCCTCGATCACGCATATATTTTCACAAAAACAGCTTGATCACGCATATTTTCTGTTGAGTTTGGAGAAAGAACCAAACTCTCTCCAAACTCACTCCAAGCTCAGAGTCAATATGCGTGTCAACCTTTTTTGGTGGAGTTTCTGGATTTATCCAGGGTCAACCATTGAGTTTGGAGAAATCTCCAAACTCAGCCCCTGAGTTTGGAGATTTCTCCAAACTAGGGCCTTGAGTTTGGAGATTTCTCCAAACTCGGGCCTTGAGTTTGGAGAATTCTCCGAAGTCAGTTGAGTTTGGAGAAATCTCCAAACTCAACCCCTGAGCCTGAGTTTGGAGAAACCTGAGTTTGGAGATTTCTCCAAACTCGGGCCTTGAGTTTGGAGAATTCTCCGAAGTCACCTGAGCTTGGAGAAATCTCCAAACTCAACCCCTGAGTTTGGAGATTTCTCCGAACTCGGGCCTTGAGTTTGGAGAATTCTCCCAAGTCACTGAGTTTGGAGAAGTCTCCAAACTCAACCCCTGAGTTTGGAGATTTCTCCAGACTCGGGCCTTTGTCAGCTGAGTTTGGAGAGTCTCCAAATTCAGGCCTTGAGTTTGGAGAATTCTCCCAAGTCATCCAACAAGGAACACTAAAATGATTCAAATTATCATGTAAATCATGAAAATCCATTTGATTTGGAAATCCTTTAATGTCGCTGTGCTGTTGCTCGGCATAGCCTATATATATACACACAGCTGATTGAGAAAGTCGGACGGTGGACATTTGACATGTTAGTCGGTCAAAACACCTGATCAGCTCCCCAACTACTTGATCACGCATATTGCTTGGAGACAGCACACCCGTGCAAGTTATCATCCGATTGGGTCCAAAAACGGTCTCGAGAAAAAGGGTGTTTCCGTGAGGCAAACTTCAGCGGATGCTTGTCCAAGCTCCAAGGCATTTGGAAAAGGAGCGCATTTGGAAATGGACCCCATTCATCCTCCAGTTCTAAGAAAACACGAAAACACAGTGCTTTGCCTGCCAGTTAGCTCATAAGCTGCAAGATGCTGCAAGCTGCACATCGGAATGCCCCTGCCACAACTTCGGTGCAAACGCTTCCAACACTTCAGCCACGGGAACCCTGAACCGGTGGCTTCTCCCAGAATCAGAACCCACGCCTCCCGAAACGTGTCGGACTCGTGACAGCCAACGGTCGCTGGGCTTTCCGGGCTCATCGTGACACCTTTCCTCTCCGCTAAGTCGCGCAAGGCCACCTCGCGACGAGTCCCCCCGCGGGACGGAGTCCAACGGTACTCAGATGTTTCTTTTTTGAGGTACCGGTGGAAAGAACGGCGTGTGGCAACTGAGACACATGGAAGATAAATGCGAAAAACACTTGGCAAAAGTTTCATTTAAAGAACATCAAACGATCTACAACAACTGGCAAGAAGCTAAATACACAAACAAATTCAAAAGCAAACGCTGAGCTGAGCCTCGAAATCTTCGAACTTGAGACGTCTTTGCATCTTTGGCAAGACCTGCTATGCTGCTTTTGAGGGTATGTACATGTGCACCAGCAACCTCCTAAATTGCAAGATATTTACAAAATGTTGAACATGCTTATATATGTTGTGTTTGATTTCATCACCAACCATTGAACAACTTACTTAATCCAAGCACTTTCTGTAGGAACTCTGCTGAATCGAGGACGTATGGACCTCGTGACCTGTCGCTGGAGTCCGGTCAGGAGTCGGTGGCGCGCGCTGAAAACGCGGGAAACATGGGCTGACTGAGTTCTGCACACGTGACATGGGCTGACATGGAATGCTTTCCCTGCAGTCTCCATTAATTATTTACTGTATTTTATGATCCGTGTTTATCGATTTAGCCTGATTCAGTGTGAACATGTGTGAACACATATAAAAGAGAGAGAGAGAGTGAGATTTAGGAAGCTGCGCCAATCATCCCTCAATCAACCATGAACTGACGGTGACTTGTGCCATTCAGCAGCAATATTGAGGTGCTCCGTAGCTTGCGCAAAACATTCCACCTCTACCTCCTCAAACCCCTTTTTGTCGCCGCCTTGGTGAAAAGCAAATCGGCATCGAGCGCGGTAAACCTGGCGATCGCGAGCGGAGAGCTTCACCATCCGGCTGCCCAACATTGCTATTGACTTGATGGTTTCTCATGCATGCGTAGGACATGTTCTTCCAATAGACCTCCCTGAGAACACCATGCCGCCTGCTTCTTTTAGGGAACCTGCTCATGCCCAGTAAGTGGACCCCCTTGGTGTGGAATCCTACCATTCATGAGTCAATGACTGAGGAGTTGCCATTGGTGTCCAACTTACTGCCCGGTAAGCTAATTCAACAGTGTTTCGAAAACCACGTAGCGCAGGGCAGCATGACACCATGACGGTTTCCACTGCCTGGTTCTTCAGTTCCTTTTCCAATGAATCCCTTGAAGCTTTGGTCTCTGAGTTCGTCCAGTTCATGTCACTGAACCGGGACGAGTCGGGATCGCCCAAAGGCGCGATGCCGGGATCCGCGTCTCGCCCCAACGCCGGTCGCGACGGACTCGCCCGTTCGCCTTCGGTTCAGCAAATGGCAATCACGGCCTGAGATCTGTTTGTTGCTCACGTCTCGCTGCGCAGTCGGGGCCGCTCGCGAGAAGCGGCTCGGTTTCCCTCGCAGTACTTCGTTCCGCACTGCAGTCTTTGCCTGCTAAAACCTGGGGAGGCCGAGATCTTGGGCAACATGTCAGAAGTTTCATGAAACCTCCAGCCCATACACCCAGCCTTGGACCACCTCAGAGTTCCACAACCTCAAAATAACAAAACAATAATTAGGGGTGGGTACCCCCCCATAGGTGAAAATTATTCCTAGGCTGACAAAGTGTTTCGATACAAGAAATGATGGGAGAGTGTCTCCACCTGTCAAAAACTTTCACAAGGATGGGAGTATTCCAGCCTGTGTTCCAGCATCTCTTGGGGGGAGACGGGGTAAACAAATAGATTGCACATCCCTCCCACCAAAATGTTCGGATCGAACAAAAACCGAAATCCTGTTCCCTGTTCTGCTCGAGTTTCGGCGGCTGTTCTCATAGTCTCTTACTCATACGGATGGCTAAAGATGGACTCTTCCAGATCTCGCCCATCCTTCATCCCCCATGTCGCGTCCAAGCATCACAAGCGAAGGAAATCGCGGTTGCTCATGTCCGGCTTGCCCTGAGTGAGCGGGAATCGAGAGGACCCCGAAACACCACCGCCCCAGGATCCTGCGCGTCCCCTCCCCTATAGCCCTGAGACTCCGTGCCCAGCAGAAGGAGACAAAGCTGTCCATAAGCAACCTGGAGAACACTTGAGTGTTTGATCATGTTCCTAAGGTGGTGAATAACATCATGAAATAATGAAAATTGTAATATGAAGATGGGGAAACCATGCAGGTTTGCACTTTTACCAATCAACAGGTAACATGACAAGACTTGCTGCTTATACTTTTCCCCATGCCCTTTCACAAAACACGATCTTTGCAAGATCTTCACTTGACATGAAAAACAGCTGGGCAGACCTTTGACCAGCTTGTTAACCTGCAGCAATCCTTCTTTCTGATGCCAGCGGCCCAAGGTTGTTCCCCAAAGATCCAAAGAAGTGAATCTCAGCAAAACAGAATCTCCTCAATCTATGAATGGGTCAACACCAGGAGCCGAACCACCTAGCTTGACCCACAACCATCTGGGTGCACTAGCTCAGATTCTGCCGCATCTGCCACCCCATCCGTACCTGCAGCGAATGCTGGGTCGTTCGCTTTGCGCATCGCGGTCACTGCATCTTGCGAGCCACGGAGTGTGTCGTCGGACGGGAACATCGAGAACCGAAGAACAAACAAATCAAACAAAGCAATCTCAAAGAAAAGAAGCACACACCCACCATGACATTGGTGTTCGGTGCGTTTCTGCAATAAAGGTCACCAGGCACTCCGTAACAACCAACGTCAATGTGTTTTCCCTCCAACTAGGATCTTTAGGGCACCTGAAACTCTCTTAAGACGCCGCATGACCACCACACATCTCACCAAGAAAGGATCTGCTCTCGAAGCAAGAAATACAAAGCCCGAAACATCCCGAAACTAAAGCTACAGCTGGGTGTCCGGCTGTGCCGCTTGAGGCAGCTTCCATTGTCAAAGGGGTAGAACCAGCCCTGAGCGATTCCGAGGAACGCTTGCAGGAAAATCGTGCGAATGTACGTTTTGTTGGTGATGTGCCCCAGGCTTAAGGCTTGCGCTGTTGAATTAGGTGCCTGCCGCTGGCTGCTGACAGTTGCTTCATGCAGTTCCTTGACCGACACCAAAATGTTTGAGGAACTGACGCCAAGCAATGGGCAACGGCAGCTAGGAGTCCAACGCCGCTACGCCCTACCCATGCGAAACCTAGACCATCCATGGGACTGGAGTATGTGCCGCCCCATTGACCCCATACATCAACCACCCCAACTGATGGGTAAATAGGCCACTCCGATGGATGGTCTGGCAAAGGAACTTTGGATGAGTCCCCAGGCCCGTTGATGTGCAGGCTCCGAAGCGCTTCGGCCATTCATGTGTGACCTGGCCCAGACCGGGGCTGGTGTAGAGACATGGGACAGAGTCAAACTGTGGGGTCTAACCTTTCAAGCTGGATAGCGATTTTCGATTCAGTGTATATTACTATAGACTATAGTAATGTTTTGGTTCAGGGAGGCAGCCAGTTACTTCAACTGACAACTGCCATGCAAGCATGAGAGATGTTCCGGAACGCGGCTGCAATGAATGGTATAGGTTTCGGTACATTGGGGCCGATAGCGATCGCATGGTTGGATTTCACCCATGGATCGCAGTGAATTGGCCCTTCCCAAAATGAGCATACATCTGAAGATATCTGAAGGGTTTTACCACGTTTTCAGCCGTTCAGCCGAAAGAACCGATGGAGGACGTACCTGTCATCCTTGGTCTCAAGACGGCGGGAGGACTCGGACAGCTGCCTGCGGAGGACCACAGAAGCCAACCCCATATACTCCATGGAACTGCCATAGGACTGCCGATCGATTGACCCCCCCCCCATCCGTCCTCAACTTCCCTGGACCGCCAGGCCGCCGGAAGATCTCCTGCCTCAGCCGTATCCGGCCCTCGTCAGCATCCCTGGGGTTCGGAGCGACGGGAGCGACGGGAGCGACGGAGGACCCGGGCCCCGAGCTCTTCGGACACACGTTTGGACCGGCGAATCAATTGCCTGATACGGGCAGAAAGGACAGCGGGGACTTTTTAGACATCTTACCTTGCCTTCGGAATGGCAACGAACATCGGCAACTGCCTAGATTTCCAAATATGAGACTTGCTCCATCTTGCATGAGCGCATGCGTTGCTTAGACCGCCGTTGAGCTCGGCTTGCTCTTCCGTGGTGCCAAAGGTTTCAGATTTTGATGCCCGAAGGTATGAAAAAGCGGAGGAAAGCCGGCCAGCTGCGGCTTAGCAAACGCCTTCTCGGCTTGGCTGCGGCCTTTGAGTGCATGCTCGGTTGTGGAGTTTTAAAATTAATTATGGAAGTGAAAAAAACTAGGGAATCTCTTCTTCCTCTTCTCTACACACAGGTGGTTGTTCATGTTCATGTTCATTTTGGAGTCGAAGCAAAAGTTTCCAGAGGCAGGCCAGGGACGGGCAAGGTAACGCAGTTGGCGTGTTGGAATTGGCACCTCCCATTCTGGGCCAAGCACCTCAGCACCTCCCATTCTGGGCCACCCGACGCAGGTCCATCGGAAATGCCTTCCGTGAAGGTTTTGTTTTTTTCATGTGTTTTTTCCCTTTCTTCCAAAGCATGGCTGAGCACCGAACACTTAAGCTGGTGGTGGCTAGTCCGTGGGTTCATGTGGGTTCAATCGTTCATAATGTTCATAATCATTCCAAGTTCAAGGTTGAACATAATATATAACTGATATCTGAAACTACCACCCAGTAAATCAAATACCATCAAATACCTGTGGGGTCATACGCGTCGACTCCTTCCTACACAGGGTGTGGCAGCCCGGACGTCTTGGAACTCCTGGACTTCTGGTGTAACAGGGCGACAAGGCCGGAGCAGAAAAGAGTCGACTTCAAGAGATCTTCACCTATCCTGTGTGTATGTGTTCGTGATAGTGGGCTCCAAATGGGGCGTCGGTCTGTTTTCCTCAAGTCGGTGGTTTTCTTCCCTATTCTTCAAGCCCTTTAATACGGTGTCGTCCTCGGTCACCAGCTCCAGGGACACCATCGGTGGTGCAGCGCTGCGCCCGCCTGTTGGCGCAATGGGTGGATGCCGCGCCCTGAGCATTCACGCAAGGTACAAGAAAACATAAATGGACCCCCAGGAAGGGCATGAAACAGCGGAGCAGCTTCATGGCTTCATGTGTGTTTTTTCACCAGAATCCCCCCAAACAAATCCAGGAATATGTAATCCAAAAGCAAAGGACATGTTCAACAAACATGTTGGTGTTACAATACCCTTTAAGTACAAAGGGGCAGGGTCAAAGATTCAAGCATGCTCCAGCACTTCCTGGAACCTTTCAACTAACTTCAGCCTGAGGAAAGCGACGTCCTCCTAAGTACAAACACTTGCCTCGAATCTCACACAGTTGGCTGGGGATTCATGTTTATTATGCTAAAATTGTACAACAAAAATTAGATAAACATAGATAAACTATAGATAGACTATATAAGAAGCTACTAGTAGCTCCTGGCATTACTACTAGTAGCAAGAAGCTACTAGGTTGGAGGCCATTAATCACATAGGTCTCCTTGAATGCATGCCCGGACGGTCTGGGGATGTCTAAGGTCATAGGCCTCCTTGGCCCCGGACCGCTCTTCCACCTCGGCCAAGCGCTTCACCTCCGCAGTACGACCAA
Organism: Durusdinium trenchii; assembly: GCA_963970005.1. Classification (NCBI taxonomy): domain Eukaryota; class Dinophyceae; order Suessiales; family Symbiodiniaceae; genus Durusdinium; species Durusdinium trenchii. The sequence goes on along the minus strand of CAXAMN010024472.1, from coordinate 2,159,431 downwards.
GAGAATGGGCATGACGTCACACCAAAAACACCTGTCGCATGTTCCTTCTTGATCCAGGAATCACCGGATGTGTTCATTGAATGTCAACCATGGAGTGGGCCAGCCGGCGCGCCGGTACGGAACAGAACCAAGCCACCCAAAACGTGGCCACTATGCTTGCGCCCACCTTAGCGCAAACTTGCTCCAGCGGAAGCCGCTTCCGCGCCGCCAGCAGCCTGCGACCGCAGCCGTCTCGACATGGGGGTGGAACATGGTAATTAGGCGATCCAGCAACACCTAAGACACCCCCTGAAATCATGGTGGAAGTGGATAGGGAAAATGAAAGACTCGTTGGATGACCATGAAATTCCGAAGACCCAACAGGTGGTGAACTCCACTTTCATGATGATTTTTTCCAATAGTGTACTGTCGTAACTACGCCATGACGTTTTCCTGAACGAAGCACGGAGTCCTGCATGTGCAATGGCCAAGAAGCTGCTTCTGCCCCAACCTAATACCCAATGCCTTCTTGAGATGTGATCCAATTCCTCTCATAACACATATGTCATTTGGCACTTTCAACGGAACATCACAGCGTTCTGCATCTCCCTCCTCGTGCGTCCAGGCATGTCGAGGTGAAAAGGATGCTCGTTCTTGACTCCACTCCACTGGCTCTGTGTAGGTGATTTGCCATGACTGCTGGAGCCGCATAGAGCCCTTATTGTACTTCTAGGTCATACACTCCACGCACTCGTGACTAGGGTGTTGTGTTCCAAGCATGTTCTCAGGCTTTTGCGGAAGCAATGTTATAACTGTTTTAACTCATGAATGAGAACTCAAGGGCGATCATGGAAGTGGATAGCCCCTTGGAAGGCCATGCTCCTCGATCTACAAAGCTCGTTTTTTTGCATGTTTGTTTGGGGGAGGGTGCCACAGAAGTGTCTGACAGCATCCTGCCTAAGCGCTGCCTGGAACTGTGGGGCTCCCAAGCGCCGGGAGCGGCTTTGGCCCCTCGCGAGGCAGTACCGGCAATGAGGAAAGAGAAAGAAAGACCAAACAAAGAGACACAGAGAGACAAAACAATCAAGGAGCAAGGACGCTACTTAGGGGCTCCTGGCATCGCTGCTAGGAACAAGAATTAAGCTACGAACAGGGCTCCTGGCCATACTACTAGTAACAAGAAGCCATTAGAAACAAGAATTCAATAGAATGAGAGAGAGAGAGAGTTGACGAGTCCCCATTGCTGGGCGCTTCAGTCCGAAACCAAAGACGCAGCTGGCATCAGCACGCTGCAGCCGTGCATTCAGCCATTCGATTGATCAAATCCACCCACTGGCCCGCTCTAGGGAGGCAGAGTTGATTCGGTTGAGTAATTCAAGCTCTGGCCCGCTCTGGCCCATCTATCTGTCTCCGTCTTTGGGGCGGAATAGCTGGGGGTTCTGGATGGGTTCCTGTGAACAAACTGTCATGACACCAGATAGTGGACCTCCGGGTGGCTTGGCACTGCCGCACCCACTGCGGCTGAGGAACGTCACCGAAGTGAAGAGCAGGTCGGCATCTGCGGTGGTGAACCTCGGAGGCCCCCAGATGCCGACCACCGCGGCATGGGAAACCAGCCTTCACCGTTCCAGTTCACTCTAAGGCAGCATGGCAGCTCCAAAAACCTCTAGACTCTAGACACCTTTGCCATCGACCCGCATTGGGGTCAATTAAGGGCTCTCAGGGTTCCGGGCTTGCTGTCCACATAGCCGGCCTCCCGGCAAAACTTGTCGAACTGCCGCGAGTCCATGCCTGGCGAACGGGGGGGGGGCCAAATATACACTTCGACTTGACTAGTGACTAGAGCTCCATGTGCCAGATCTAGAGCTCCATGTGCCAGACTAGAGCTCCATGTGCCAGATCCTCAGAAGTAGAGCACCGGAATGCAAAACACTGGTAGATGAGCCAGGGATCATTGAGTGTGGAAGTCGTGGCAGGAAAAGTGGGCAATTCTATTGAAATCCCGACGGAACGTATCACAAGCAGTATCACAAGCATGGCATGTTTACTGCGCAAATCCCGAACTGTGGCAACATCTGCAACATCTGACAATCATGTTGCCGCCACGATTAGGGTGGCCAGGCACCACCAGGCACCAAACAAGATTAACACAACATGGTTTGCCACTGTTGGTGTTCCGGGGAAAGAACAACTCCAAAAAAAGAGGCCTCCAGGTATACCTTGCACAGCTAGCATCACCTGACCACAAGCTAAGTAGCTTGCAGGATCGAACACCGTCAGGCGTCACCTTGGAACCGTCAAGAGGCCTCTGTTGAGTCCTCTTCCCCAACAGAGGCCTCAACAGAGGCCGCACATCAGTCAGGGCCTCAGTCGACTTCGTCCGTTCCAGTCCGCCTTCGCCCCGAGCGCTCACACAGAGCTTTCGGAAGGCCTCCTGTGAAAAGCGGAGCGGAGCGGTTGAATCTGGCTGGACTTCGATCAACGTGCTCCCCAAATAGATTGAAATGGTGCTGAAACATGTCATGTTGCCCAAGAATGCTTCTTAGACCGCCCGGTACCACGTCAGTCGGACTGGAAGCTGGAGAGCCACCGGAAACCAGTCGACGAATGGCGGAAACACGGCGGACTGTATAACGAGAAATGCGGAACAGCATGGTATCCAAACGCTCCATGTATGCCATATATGCCAGTCCCATGGAGTGTCTGGGGTATGTGTTGGGTATCTCGGTCTATCCCGAGCTTCCTGGGCCCAGTGGATGATCATAGTTATAAGATGTTATAAGTGCATCGCTACCAGTAACGAGGACCGCTACCAGTTATAGACATAAGTTCGTATAAGGCCTTTCTCTAAAAGAGTGATTTGCATATTGACCGACAGCTACAGGTGGTGACATGACATACCAAAAGGTATTGGGTACGAGTATGTCTCAAAGGAGAGGCAACAAAGTCAGGCTCAAAGCATGCGAAGCTTCAATTTGCATGTCTGCTTTACCAACACCCTTCCGGCTGGGCATCACGCAGCTGAGAAAACAGTGTGAGATCGATTTGTGCTTTTTCGGAAGTCTGTCAGGAAAAAACAGTGGGATCAGAAGCACTGACGTGGTGTGATGAGGAACATGATCTCCGCAACATACCTGGACACATCCACGATCATTCACGGTGATCATGATACTGATACTTGTACAATCTTGATCAATCTTGTACATTTGTATTGAAGGATTATTGAAGGATACTAGCATTGAAGGGTCTCACTGGCAACAGCCCCAGCCCAAGAAAACCCATCTGCTTGCTCTCCGCCGTGCACCTGCTGCGATCTGGGACTTTTCGCCAAAACATCAGAATCTGAAACCAATCAATAGCAGCCACACGTGGGACAAACATGACACCCACATGGCCAACACACATGGCCACACGATGCTCGGCCTGAAGGCCTGGGATGTCTTCTCCGGCCTGGCCGACCGATGCGGCAGGCGGGTGGCCTTTTTTGGGGTCAGCTGGGCAGGTGGCCTCCGAACCCTGAGGTAATGACACAAAACTAACTATATAATACTATATACCCCATACGCTCCATGGCACTGCCATAGGACTGCCGATCAGGCCAGGGGTGGTGGTGCCAGGGGGGTCAATTGATCGGCAGTCCTATGGCAGTCCCATGGTGTCGCCCCACTGGGGGGACCAACTCCGCGCAGCGCGGTGGGCTACTGTAGTCACGACGGCGGGAGCTACCTGCTATCATAGTCTTCTGTCCCCAGTTTGATGATGTTTGATGTCCATATATATAAATATATGAATGCCACTATGGATGCCCACAAGGAAATAGCATCTCGGATCATCTTGGATCTAGGCTGTTTACTTTGCGCCTTTTAGGCTTCTTGACGTCCTTATACGGACTCATCTCATTGCGCCACTTGCAACCACCATCTCACCAACCGCGGCCCCCTTGAAGAAAGTGGTGTGGTTAAGTAAGGCGACGTTGTGCAGCCCACCAGAGCCAATGGCAGAAATCAACGAAAAAATATCCAGTACACTTACACTCTAACTCACTAACATGGAAGTTCATGGAAGTGGAAAAATGCTCCCCTGGAAGACCACTTGCTTCTTGAGAAAAGGGGTAACTCAGCCCCGGCCCCAACCCGCTTCCGGTTGCCCCACGGGCTCCCGGAAGGGGGTCGCCTCGCTCCAAGAAGGACTCCGAGTGGCACGCCTCGATGCGAGGCGAACGGCGTGGTATCAGCATGTCATCGCTTCAACATGAACCAATGTCACTTGATCCCACCATGGCCGAGAAAAGAAAACAACCACATGCACAGGCACAAGTTAGACACCCCTGATGAGGTGTTTTCCATCCAACAACCAGCTTTTCCATGGTGCTGGTAAACCTTGCCGTTTTTTTCTGCTGGGCCCGTCCGGTCGTGCACGAGCGTGCACGCTCTCCTTCGTGGGGCAGGTGATGGTGAGCGGGTCGAGTCACCCTGGCACGAATGCGTCGTTGCGTCACGTGCGCGTGGCGTGGCACCGCCGATGCGGTGCGACCAGGGCGAGCAACGACCCATCTGCGGACGGGTCGGTGTGCCACTGGACGTGGAGCTACTGGGAACATGGGGTGCGTGGAACGCGGTATTGGGCCGATGGGGACCGGGGCGAGGGGATCTCATTGGGAAAAAACATCAATCTGCCGAGCTGGTTGGGCTGCGAAAGAAAATAGGATAACCCAATCCAATTCATGGAATCTCATGGGTGATGAACCTGAGATTGATTTGTGGCACATCTTTTGGCTCATCAAAATCAAATAACCAGGCGCCAGGCGCTAGGCTTCTTTGTATGGCACTGGCCACCAGGGAGCCAAGTGGGCAACCACCTGGTGGTTGACCACTGAAAGTGCTTTTCATTCCACTCCCTGGAACTGTCATGGAAGTAGATGCCATGCCCCTTGGACCATGAAATCCTCCACAAACAGGTGTTTGGAACACGAAATCAGGACGTGTAGTCAACCAGTCCACAGAGGTGGAACACATGTCATTTCGAGTGTAGTCGACTCTATAGGGTCCACAGAACACACTCAGAGAGGGTCTGGAATCGGGTGCGCGACCCCAAGACATCCGAAAAACCGGCGCCTTGTCTCCCACCATGCCCGGTCCACCTTGGAGGAGGTCCAAATGGGCAATTCATAAAGAGATATCAAAAGTCTATCAGAATCGAGTCCGCAAGTCCCGCTAGGAATCAAGAGTCTCTACATCATGAGTCCTGGGGATGTCAAACGGCGACCCTTGTTTTTTCGTGAAGCACGTGCCCGAGTTCACGAACCCATCAACGACGGCCACCTTCGGCTCGACCCCAAAAAGGTTTCTGGACTCCTTGACAACTCTCAGATCCACTCTTCCTCCCCAACAACTTGCCTGAAACTGGGCGGAGTTCACCTGTTTGGTCTCCAGATTTGGTCGCTCCTGTTCCATCTCAGAAAGTGGTTTCACCCCGAGTTCCACCAAACATCCACCTTCTCAGGAGCTTAGTTGGAGCCCTAGGGTGGCAATCTGAAATCGGTGGAACAGGTCCCTCGTCGCCCTGCTGTGCACTGTGAAGCCGAAGCTGCTGTGGCGCCGTGGTGGCCGGGGCTTGCAACTTCCCTGAGGTGAGATGTGAGTGCTGCCGCGGAGGAAAAGAAGTCACTTAGGAACAAAACGCTACGAACAGGGGCTCCTGGCCGTACTACTAGGAGCCTAGGAGCTGGAATTGTAGAAGTCACTTAGGAATCTCAAATTGAGGAGGGAAGGCTTTGACAAACAGCTACCAGGACTCTCCAACTCTCCTCGTGAAAAAAGCTTGTTGGGGCCTTAGCAGGACTCAATTGGTGACCTGTTGGAAGGGTGCTGCTATGGGTCGTGGATGCTCCATTGGTCCTTGTTCCAGAAGCTCAATAGGCTTCTGCAGAAGCTCAATCTGGGCCTCTTTGATCTGAAGGTTGCCATCCGAGCGGGCAGGCCTCAACAAAGGCCAGCAGGTTGAATCTTTGAGTGCTGCCGTATGTAAATGTACATAGGAAGTTCCATGATGTCAAACATACATACATGTACATGGAAACATCTACCAGGGGCCCTCAAAACCAGGAAAAAGCAAAGGTTTTCACATACAAAAACAATGTTTTTTTTGCTAGGGGAAACCATGGGATGTTTTTGATGGTTTGTGGGGCCACTGGAAATACTTGTAATGCTCCTCAAAGGCCCGAAACGTCACCGATGCCGATTCCCCGGCCTCAAGGTCGGCATGGAGGCCCGCGCCTCTCTCTCTTTCTCTCTCTCTCTCTCTGCATGGCTCCCTCCCTGCTGCCTCACTGACAGAGTGACTAGACACCAACAAAACAAACGAAACTGTCTTGATCTGTCTTGTTCTTTAAATGTTCACGCCAAGGTGGCTAGCCAAATCTGTGACTCTCGATACCCATTACTCACTCAGCAAGCCAAACTTGCCCAAAAGAACACAAAAACGATTTGCAAAGCCTTCAAGGACCCCTGGGCTTTTCTGGAACAGCTAATGGCAGGGTCTCCTCCACAAAACTCACTAAAACTCCACGTACTCTTGCAGTTTGACCTCATCCCTCATCCTTCCTTTCAGTCATCTGACATCGTGGACCCACCTCACAAGCTTTGCCATCACCTGCGGCGTGGTTCGGAACCACCGACCCCCCAACCCCCCGGTGGTCCATCGCTCTGCAGGTGCCGAACGACCGGTGGAGCTGTTGGCGATACCGAAGCAAGAACCCCAAGCAAAACACCCTCATCAAAAGAACACGAGGTTTCTGGAAAAAGCACGGAGCTTTTTGTTTGGGGTTCAGGTCTCCGATATCTTCAGATAACATGTCCTGTTGCGACCCTGTCTGCTTGAAAACCATGGTGAGGGGACACGTTTGGCCATGTGGAGCCCATCATGTTCTATTCGGCCCCCGGTTCCACTTCGCACGGGCGTCGCCTTCCACACGGCGGCTGTGAAGTAAACAGGGCGCCAGGTCCTGGTAGCGGTGAATGTGAACTGCTGCCCAGAAAGCAATGCACTAGGTGTCGTGTCTCAATTGACGGTTTCAAGCCGCTAAGGTCTCATTCGGATTAGTATGTCTCTCTCTCTCTCTCTTGTGGGCATGACTCGTCCCGAAGTCGTGTCACAGAGACATGTATGGGTTGGTGATTAGTGATCCCACGGAAAGCTTGACCATAAAGTCCACTTGTGACACCACCAACGAGCATGTGATGGAGATTCCAAAGTGGCACAAGCATAAGAGGCATAGAGGAAATGATAGGACCTTGCTACAGGAGCAAAGGGCACCGCTACTAGGAGCAAGGACGCTACTAATAGCATCAAACCTCCCCTAAAAATCCACCCCAGGGCTGTTATTCCATGTTATTCATCATTGTGTGACTCGTTGCTTTAAGACTTTGACTTACTAGACATCTGGAGACTGGTCGACCCACATCTGGAGGCTGACGAAAGGCCGACCCAGAAACACACCATCGATGATGACCCCTCCAACCATCATGCAAGTGGACCATAGCCCCTTGGAAGACCTTTGAGGAGGCTGTAGTGCTTGTTCTTTGATGCTCTTTGGAGCCACCCTCAGGGTCCGGAAGAATGCACTTGAGACGCCACGTTCTTTCCGGATTGACTCCCGCCACCCCCTGAGCCCCCTGAGCCCCCCCGAGCCGGCAGTCGCCGCGCACGCCGGCTCTCGCCCGCCGTGCTGGGCGGGCAGTGGGTCCGCCCGGTGGAGAACACCGGGGCGGAGAAGACCCAAAGAACCCCCGGGACCGGAGCTGATCGGCCGAACGTCAGGTGCTGATGGATTGGTCTTCGCATCGTCTTTTGAATTCCGTGCCCGATTCTTTGGCGGTCTTTTGGTGGATTGTTGAAAGCAAAAAGGTGGATTGTATAGGTGGAGGTCCATACTTATTAGGCTGAAGGCTGAGATGGTGCGCCCTCGGAGATGCAAGAATCGCGCTTGGCAACCTGCTGGTTTGCGATGAACGGCCCATAAAATGATGTTGATTCGCCATTCTCATGATTGTCCACTCAGGGCGCCATGGGGCTTGCCATGGGGCTTGCCATGGGGTCACATCTATCCTTCATGGCTCAGCTACGAATGCTCCCAGCCAAAACCAAGACGACGCAGCTTTGCACAGCATCGGCCCAAGACGACGCAGCAGGAAGAACGCAGCGCGAAAATCCACCATCCAACCTCCACCATCTGTGTCTCTCCTACGGGTTGATACATGTGATACCTGTAGGAGATGTTTCTTGGAAAGGGACCGAATGGCCATGGATGAACGAAGCACTGCTGGGGAACATCTGCATCAACTCCAGACAACTGCTGCGAGAAGGCGTACAACCATGTACGGGGCCCCCTTTGATCAAATCTGTTGACAAACTTAGACGACTTGCGAATCAAACATCATCATTCACAATCCAAGCATGCAAAGCCAATTGTGTCTTCCCAAGGTGCATTTAGGAGGCCCAACTTTGGACACAACCCCCAAAATGAATCAAATAATGGCTTTTGGAGGTCTTTGAGATTTCATGACATGAAGCAAGCCACCAACAAAAACTTGCAAACATCATCACACTTCTACGAAGCAACTACGCTATGGCAACAAATGAAGCAGTCCTTGGATGTCCTTGGATGGCGCACTAACCCCCTCTCCATCAACAAGCCCTAGCTCTTCTTCACACAAAACAACCTGTAGATGGACACCTGCCACCTGCACCACATCTACTTCCATACCTTTGTCATTGCCACTCTTCTGGCATCATTTTGCTCGACCCCAACCCCCTGGGCAAATCTATAAAAACACCCTAGCAATTACTAGGCCAAGCCGAGCAACGGCAGCTCCCATCGTCGCCTTTTTAAGAACTCCGCTTGCCATGAGAGCATCAGAGTCATCAACACGTGCATCTGTTGAATTGTGCTGTGAGTCCTGTTGGGAACACCCCAGTACTGCCAGGCTTGACCTGGCCTGTGCAAAGGGGCTGCCATGCAGCGCTTGGACCGAACAACTATCCAAAAGCCTCCGACCAAATGTGGTTTGTCTAAACTTGCCTTCGCCGTGATAGCTTTCTACCCAGAACGGTGGCTTTGAGACGTCACCTCTTTTACTGTATAGTTATATGTTGGGTCTATCCTATTACCTGTAACAGTGGATGATGATGGTTAATTAGATTGCAGGTCTTGCTAACAAATGATGACAATTGTTTACTGACTGTTACAGGTCATGGGACAGACCCTAAGGATAATGTTATATTCTGAACATTCACACAGCCGCAAGGAATTCGTCCGATCTCTCCGTGCGGAATAACATTGCCACTCAAAACATTTGAATATTCCATGAATTCAGGCACCTTTCGGGGCAACCTCTTGCTGCACAAAAACCGCTCATGAGACGACCAATGACGGGACTCCAATTGTCAGAATCCAAGCTGTGTGGCGAATGCGCCAGGGGCGAACTTGTTGGCTATGTTACTGTAAGTTCAGCTTTAGAACAACCTGATCCACTTGAGCATTCCGGACATCCGGTTCCACATGACGCTCCTGACATCTGTGGACATCTAGATGATTCCGCATCTTTGCAGGATTCTTAGGTTGGGTATTGGGACCCCACCCTCCTCTCATGCAAGGCTCTTTGTGTGCATTGCTTGTGTTTCCAAGCTAAGAAAAAGAACACACGCCAAATCGCTAGTACCAAGGGGATTGCCAAGGGGATCGCCATCATGAGCCGCACGTCCTCTTTCGACTACGAATCAGCAGCGAGGATCAAACGATTCTGTGCTAGCATGCTGCGGCTTCGAGGCATCCGCGCGGTCTGTCTCGGTCAACATCGATGGTTTGGTTTCGGTCTTGACCGTTTTGACCGGGGGGGTCACCTTTTTGTTTCCACCGCGGTAAACATTGTAAACATAATTTGTTTAACCCTTTTTTACCGGGGGGGTCGCCCCTTTTTGCACCCTCCACACAGTAAAGATCTATATTATATTTTGTTCCTGGGGAGGTCGCCTTTTTTTACCATCCGCGCAGATGGAGAACGGTAAAAACCGCACGACTGAACCCCCATGAATCCCCATGGACCAATACCAACTCTAAAAAACCCAAACTCAGTACTTCTCAACGCCGACACCAACTTCCAAGAGAGGTTAAGTGTCCTTATAGGACCCTACTGGGGTACCTATGGGACAGTCTATAGGGTTCTTCAACCTCTGTTGGTTCCACCCTTTTTCAGCAAACCAACTCAGTGGCCCACGCCGAGAGACGCGGTCCAAGCGAGAAGCGCGGGCGCTCTCGACTCATCGGGGTCTCATGAGGCTTAGCTCAGGACTCGATGGCGGCCTCCAAGCGACTCATTAAAGCGCGCTCCAGCGACCGCGAACGGCCGGCCTTGGTGGGAGCGTGGAGAGGCGGAGTGAAATGTGGGAGACATGGTTGGGGCTGGACTCAACGTTGAGACAAGAAGAAACACAACACCAAGCGAAACTTAAGGAAGTACACATCATAGAAATTGTGGGTGTTTCATGCACTGTTTGATCATCGGCTCGTATTTATTAGACATACGAGACGCACCAAACCAACCACTTTGTTTTTTTTTTCCAGTGAGTCTTTGTAGGTCTTTGGGCGGTCTCCATATTTTGATACACACCGTGTAGTATGATCAATGCCTTCCATGCCTGAGTGCATGACAACGATGCGCGCTTGTGACGCCCGCGTGTGCCTCAGTGGACGCCGGCCCCGGCGGTAAGCGGCGGGAGTGACTCGGTGACTCTCAGCATCCGGTCGAGACCGGAGAGAAACAAAGACATGGACAGCATGCAGCACATCATGACAGTATCTGGTCAAGCAGCACAGCTCAAGCTATCAGGACACCTGGCATTTTGGAATGGCCAGCCCGTGTGTGAGAATCCTCTGAGCAAAGAAAAGGACATCATGGACATCTGCCTTTGAGCGGAGGAGAGTCTTTCATTCAACACAAATACGGTTCCAAACCTGGACCAGTCCATTGGACGATTGGATGGTCCCGGTATCCGCTCGGATGGGGAATCCAAAGGCCAATGGAAGTTGCACCCTCCAAATGCTGAAGTGAAACATCCACTGTGTTTCGCCAGAAATCACAAAGCCAGGTTGGATGTGCATGAATTTGTTCCAAGCACTTTGACTGCAAAAGCTTGGCCGGAATTTGGATCAACTTCAAAAGCTGCTGGGCACCCCATGCTGGCGCAGGCGTTCGGACCTTGTGGCATCTCGCAGCCCAAACCGCTGTGTTGACGGTCAAAACCGGTGGAGGCCGTGGTTGTTCTCACAGAAACATGAAACAGAATTGACTACGTGGAATCTGTGAAACGGGCCTCCGGGTCTTTTCACAGCCACAGCCACATACAGCCTGGCAAGTGAGTTGCGCAAACAGGCCACGTCACCGCGGGTGCCTCCCTCCTTTGTGAGGCCATTAAGCTCGCTGCGATGGCACTTGGCTTACCTCATGAGGTCTCGCAGCTGCCAGGGATGGAGAAGGTGGGAAGAGAAACAAACAAGAGATTCTCGCAAATGAGCCTACCTAGCGCTTGCAAGGGTGCCCAACAAAGACCCATTAAGTGCCTATATAGTGTGGGGGTGTCCAGTGGGAACTCCTTGGAAGCCGCTGGTACCACCTAGATTGAACACGTTATTGGATGCAATGAGAATGATCACACTCCTTGCATCTCCAGCACTCTGTTGTGCAGCGTTTCCAGCGTCGTAGACGCTGGCAAATACCACAGGTATCTTGTTACCAGTAGCAAGTGGTCAGTGTTTCAAGCAGCTTTGCAGACTTGGCGGCAGCGTCTTCAGGATTGGACTGATTGGACTGTCTTGAGTGCCACATGGATATGTGCCAGCGGTGACACAGGACAAGGCATCAAAAATATATCTATAATTGTCTATATATATTATAAGGTGCTATCATTGCACTTTGACTCCGACTCACTAACATGGGAGTGGATGGTATGGCACCTTGGATCACCATTTTCCGAAGACCACACAGGCGGCGGCTTTGTTCCACTTCCATGTTAGCAAGTCAGAGGGTAATCATGATTGTGGGTCAAACATGGACCATCCTTTCCGACCACGAAACATGAACAGATTGGACTCAAATTGGACTACAGTTCCTGTTCTATCAACCTACCCGACTTGCGAGTTTGAAACATAAAGAACCACATCACAACCACAAGATGCCACACGACTCCTGAGACCGACCCGACTTGTGGTGCCCATCACTACAGCCTACCCGACTGGTCCGGTGGTGGTGGGCACCCGCACCGTCCGCCGCGTGCCCGACCGAGTTGGCAAGGTCGGTGCACTCCTGGGACACGACCTGAGGTCGTTTCGAAGCGGTGGCACCGGTGGTGTGGGATAGAGGTCTGAGAGGAGTATATAGCTCGAGTATAGGTGATTGATGGTGATTGTGATTTCAGCATTTGCAGCAAGTGTTTGGAGAGATTCTGGGCAAACAAAGGCGGTCTTTGACCATCGTTCGCCGGAGGTTCTTGAGCGACCTGATCAGGTGGGTTCTCCAGACAACGTGTCTTAAGACCTGTTTGGAATCGGCACCGTACAAAGACATGACTGGCATCTTTGCACATGCAAGATGGGTAGCATTGGGACTGGGCGCCCTTGCACAAACCACATTCCATGTGTTCCAGTTCCATCTATGGGCGCCCACTTGCATCCAGGAAAACCTCCTCAAACACGAATATATAAGTATACCCCTCAAGCAGGGAACCTTGAAAAAGCAAGGTTCCTCAGATTGTTCCGTCAAAAGTGGTGTGAATGGAAAGAACCAGGTTTTATTCGGGCCTCCGAAATGAATCAGGGTGCCAAAACAAATCGCAAGTGTCTGTCAGAACTCACCAGAGATCATGGTTGAACAATGTTGAACAGAAACATGGCACTTGTGAAGTTTAAGCGCCGGCTCAACAACTTACACTATAGGTCATAAGTGGATTGATTCTTTGCATTGTTGTTGAAAAACACTTATCGATCCATCGATCCATCTTTGGTCTCAAATCACGTGTCTGTGGATTCGCTTGACTCAACCTAATCCCAAACTGAACACTCATTGGTGAAGTTGAATCAATCTGGAATCGACCATGGATGATCCCAGCCGTCCGATGGCCAACCGACATCTTTCAGTTTGTGGGTGTCAATTCAATCATGGATCATGGACCCCAGAACTCCGTCTGATGACCGAATGGGAATGCAAAAAGTTGTGTTATGGGCATTCTTAATTTATGAATCATGAACCATCTTCAGCTCCAGGGGGCTTGTCAGCTGGGTCCAAAAAGAACTTTTCAGCTGGGTGCTTCACAGCAAAACATCGAAGATTCACCATGTAGTGACTACTTGTCGGCGTCAACCCCCAAACAATGCAAAGCAAACTGCCACATGTCACATAATCTAAACTTTTCAGCTGGGTGCTTTTCAGCGCCCCAAATTCAAAAAGGATGTGGTTATGGCGCCCTAAATGTAAACTCTTCTGGAATCTTTCAAACAACATTCCGCACCATAGATTCATCAAAATGTTTGGTCCAAAACGCACTTCGGCCAATCCAGAATCCAGACCGTCGATGTGGGGGGTCCATTGCGCAAGTCTTTTGGGGTCCAACTCCTCCCAATCAACAATTGCTGGATTGCAGCTGGCCTATGTAAAACCTTCCTGTAAAGCCCTCCCCGAGACAAAGCTTCGTGTCACGCGCGCACGAGTCGTTGGCGCTTCTGGAACCCCAGGCTGCGCATCCTCCCTTCGTCGGCCGGGAGCGGCTACTGCGCTCCGACCTACAAGGCTTGGAGAAACGCACGAGTTGATGCCGTAGGTGGGACAATCTATACCCCAGCAGTTCCAAAGGAGTGAATTTGAGTCCGTAAGTGAGCAGCATGGAACCGTTGGGGGAAAAAATCCGGTGACCCATGTTCACCCAAACTGGCTGCCCACCAGTTCCCCCATGGTGGTGCTATGGGGATGGTGCCAGGGAAAAACAACAATGTAGAAAAATGGTGGCCTCAAGGTTGTTCCCGGCTTGCCTCTTAAGAATATGTTGTCTTGACTTCTTATGCGCCGCTAATGAACTAAAATGGTACATGCGTCGCTACCAGCCAGCCGGTGCTCAACTGTTCATGGACCTCCCTCCCATGGGGCCCCCTCTCACTCCAAAGCCTCATCGCTGGTGAGACAACATCTGCCACCATCTCAAATGATTACCGTCGAATTTGTTTTTTAATTTTCGAGATGTACCAACCAATGGTTTTTAGTCTGTTGTTGCTTTCCCCCGTCTTTCCAATGGCTTCCACTTTCCATCTTTTCCGACATCCAAGTGGGACCTCCCAGGGCCGAACCTCGGCTGCCCGGTCTGGGCTGCCTCCGCTCCCATGACGGAGGGATACGGAGTGCATGAGTGAGTGACCCGGAACCGGCGAAAATCCTCTTTGAACACATGGCGCAATCCTTAAAGAATACAGTATACTTGGAGGGCTGCGATGTCTGTACAAGAAAGGTGGTTATGGGAACGGCCTTTGTTTGCCAATGGGTTGGATGCTTAGGTTTTATAGGGTATCAAGTATAGATCTATGAGCGGCGACATTTGTTCAGGTCCAGTGCTAAACTCACATCCGGCGACTCCGGTGTACTACTAGGACGTTGAACGTGCGCTCTGAGCGCAGCGGGGAAGGCGTGTTTCTGAGGAGTGGCTTGTGAGCGGTGGACGGTGCCGGTCTGCCGTCACGTTGCCCAACATCTGCCAAAAAAGTGACCAATATTTAAACTCTAGATTCGTTGCTGACCGTCGATCTGTTTTTTCGCAGGGAAAGAGTTGCCCAGGATTTGGCCTGGCCTTCGACTTCCCCCTCACCCCTTTGGATTCAGGCATGCGCCATGTTGTGGTGCGGTCTCAGGGGCGCGCCCGCCAAAAGGGGAACCCCCAATGGACCCGACAACTTTGGTGGATTCCTCGTGGAAAGTGGGACTATATCGAATTGAATATGTTTCTTTTCAGCGGCCGTTGGTCCAAAGGGTGGAATGGCCATCCGCTAGGACCGCTAGGAACTAAGAACTCTGTAAGTGCCGATGTGGGTAAGCCAAACCATTGTATTTAAGTTTAGGCATTGTTTTTGCAGCAGGATCCCCAGAACACTGTAAATACCAATGATACTCAACCTCTGCAAGCCAAATTCCACTGAAATTACAATGATCTTTTAGCATTAGTAGTCACACTACAAATAGCGACGTGTTTGAACATCGCTAAGCCAACATCAAGGGTATTTAAGAATGGTTTCCCAAAAACAATGTAAACTGTTGAATACAATTTGTTGAACCTCTCCCAGCCAAAAACCGCGGTATGTTCAAAGCAATAGGAGGCCCACAAGCAATGTAAATGTAAATGTAAATGCCAATGGTTCTTTACAGTGTGTCTTACTTTTCTGCTGCCCACGGTCGGAGCTGGCGGCGGGCATTATGTTGGGCTCCTATCTCGTTTAGACTACTTATAAGTAGGAGGTCACGACACAGTATCTCGTTCGGACTACTTGAATAGCAAATCTCAGTATTCGTTCGGACTGCTTTAGCGCCATCACAAAACAGTATCTCGTTTATGTGGGGGCCCTATCTCGTTCACAAGCGAATACTGGTGATAGACAAACAAATCGGGCATGCCAACATCCTTACCATCGTCAATGTCTTAAACATTAAAAAACCCCATGTTTGCGAGGAGAAAAAGGTTGGCTCCTGCTGAAGGATCTCAAGCCCTAGCTAAATCCGTTCATAGAGGTTCATGAGGCTGCGCATGCACCTTTCACGTGGTGTAGAAGAAGTCTTGCAAACCTCCTGAAACCTGCAAATGCGCAAGAGAAGAACAAGGCCTTTGTAGGGAAAAGTGGCTCCGTGTCTAAGCTGGGATCCTGCACCCACCAAGCGGGAAACCACCTAACAAGAGGAGGAATTGACCTCACTGGCCAACGAATTTCTCATTGTCACACAGTACCCAAACACTCTATGGCCGATCAGTTGGGGTGGTGGTGCCAAGGGGGTCAATGGGGGGGATATATATATATATATATATATATATTCCAGTCCCATGGAGTGTTTAAGTCTTATTTGGGGACTGGTTGGTCCAAACAAATCTTAGGCAAATAATGGCATACACCCTGGAAGACTAAACTGGAACCTGAACCCCCTGGTTGGTAGAGGAACATAGTCTTCCATGGGACCATTGTCAGGGTCTATGTTAGTTTTCGGGAGTGTATATATTCCAGTCCCATGGAGTGTCTGGAGTCGCTTGACCCCTTTCGCTTGCACCTGGACTCCGCACTCCCCACGCGCCTCTGCGAGGACTCCTCCGAGCGGGTCATCGGCAGCCTCAGCCATGCTGCGGGCCCAAACGGGGCGTCCAGGTTAGTTTCAGGGAGTGCATTTTGATTTGTATTTTGTGACATTTTGTAACATCTGGTATTATACCAGACAAGCATGCGAAACGCATGCCCAAGCATGCCGCCGAGCGACGTCTCCTGCGAGTCGCCGAGGAATGTTTGCAAAGACCTGGATGCGTCGACCAAATACGACTGTCTAATACATGGGCCTCAAGTCATAGTACGATACTGTCTAATAGTGTCACAATACGACTGCTAAGCCATACTATTGTGACAATACTAGAGTATATCTAATACTACGACTGTCTAAGCTCATGCTTCCCATGTTCCTTGTGTATCCCACCAGTGTTCAACGACACATGTTTGTGTTAGACAAGGATTGTTTGTATCGTTCAGTTCCTCCATTGCTATTGACAGAGGAGTTAGGTGTGTAATCATAGCATTGAAATCTCCATCACGGTTGACTTCCTTACCACAATCAATGGTGATGTTTTGTGTTTGAACGAATGAGGTGTTCATACATTCTTATCATAATGTCAAACTTCACAAACAAACAATACCACACCGTTCATGTCTTTTCTTTTTAACCTATGCGTTATGAATATATATATATATATGAATATGTCTGGGGGTCTCTAGAACGGCTTTCATTCCTTTGTTTGTGTAGGTGTTGTTTTAGTATTTTAGATTGAAGTATTGTTTTTTTGATGTATTTGAGGTATTGTAGTGTTTTGATGTCGTTTACCTTGATGTTGTTGGTGGTATATGAGTTAGTGTAGTTCTTTAAAGTTCACCATTGGTCTGTGATGGTTTATATATCTCTTTTGTAATCCTGTGAGTACCTTGTTTTGTTCCAGGTTGACCCATCAAATGCACTTCCTTTCCTTAAGTTCATATTTGCAGTCGTCCGTAGTCTGTCTGACCTTATTGAACTTGAAAATCAATCTTTGTGAGATGGATTTGCCACGGTCCTGGGATTTCCTGTGTATTCTATCTGCACCTTGAACACTATTAATACATATATATACATATATATATATATGCAAATACCACTACATATATAAATATTATATATATAGATGCATACACCCAGTTTAGACTCACTCCTCCACCCAAACAAGCCGTGCAGCCTCTCGATAGCCTGTCGCATATTCTCCTGGCGTTGATTTTCCCGCTCCGTTCATGGGGATCATCTGTAGCAGCGGGCTTTGGCAAATCCAAAGGTGCAGTTCTTCAGCACCCTGCGCGGTGAAAACATCTCATAGATATATATAGAAAAAGAGGGCGGGAGAGAGAGAAAGAGGAGACAGACAGACAGAACGAAAGAAGGAAAAACAGAGACACTGACAAGCAGTGTCTCAGATTCAGGGATCGTATCAAACACCTCACTCGCTCCACTAAGCTGACTCAGCTTGGTGCAGCAGCTGTTCTTCATTCTTGGCTGGGTGGCTGAGTCAACTATGAACAGCTGGGAGTCTTCCAATTTCCTCTGAGGGACGGAATTCAATAAAGTAGCAAAAGGCACGACGCTTTATCCCCCCAATAAGGATCGGTACCACCCTCGATCAGGGCGTCTCCCATTTCACTATGCTCACATGTGCCTCAAACCCAAAACATCCGGATTTGGAAGATGATTGTTGGAGGCAACTGAACTTGGACAAAATTGGCGTCACTTTGCAGTTTGTCTGACTCATCATCAGTTCATCCCGCCAACCTCATCCAATCTTCGCCGGCAAGAAGGGCAAAAGCCACACCCGCCTCAGACGTGCTTGAGTCTGGAACTTGGGACTGTGTCTGATTCCCAGTTTCCATGGAAAGGAAAGGTTAAGCTTTTTCCACCTTATTTGGATCTTAGTAGACACCAACCCCCAAAAAATCAAAAAAGTTAACATGTTAAAGGTTATGCAGTTATGCAATCACTGGGTAGAATGTTGCTTCACACTGCCCCAAACACGCTGGGTGGAAGGCACCCAGCCTAAGCGTTACATGCCAGCCTTCCCTGGCCGGATCCCTATCAGCTATGGACGGGTCAGCGGAACATGCCAGCCTAGTCGGGTTCTTCACCTATCAGACCTGAAGTCAACGGTCCATTCTCAAAAGAAGGACCTTAACCTGTTTGGGGGAACCGCTGTTGGCGGGGACGGTTCGGACCGGTCGCGACAAAAAAACCGTCCAGGGGATGAGTGACGGCCTTCTATGCGGGGCGGGAACGAGAAATTGGAAGACTGGCCAGTCATCTTTGTACCTTCTCGATCTGATCTCCACTACTCCACCAAAATTCAATGAAGCTCCGGAGAGAAAAAAGACAAGAGGCTAAATTTACCCGCCGGCAAACCCAAACAACCAAAAAGAATTGGATGCTTCCATAAACAACCACTTGTTCAAGATCTGTCAACGATCTCCATTGCCATATTGGAAACAACAACATGCAGTTGCTTCTGCCTGTTTGGGTTTCGAAGTGTGAGTGAGAGTCTCAAACATACTCCATGTTGAGACGTCCGGTCAGTCCAAAGCCTTAATCCTTTGGCGGCCCTGGCAGGTGCACCGCGGCCGTACCGGCTCAGGAACCCTGGCATCGCCAGTCATGACAAGGACGGAACAGGACAGGATCTAAAGAATCTTTGGTGATTTAGATGATGGGCGGAGCAAGTTGCTCAAGCTGACGTATTGGTGGACAACATGCAGTTGGTATACGTGTTAAGTTTTAAGTCCTATGCATAGCTCTGAAGATAAGAACACACATCTCACATCCATCGTCAACTCTTGGGGGCCACTTCAGCGACATGCGACACCTGCTCTTGATGCTGGCCTCAGTTGACGCTGCTCTTGACGGTTTACTCAGCAGGTGACAGCCACGCCCCTTTTTAGGTACCAGGGGCAGGCTCAAGCTGCGCCACTTCATAATGACATATAATGCCCAAGGGAAGAGAAACGCTTCCAAACCATGCGCCGCATAGTTAGTGGCTCTTGTTTTGGGAGCCGTGAACACAAAGAACAAATATTGCAAGCTATTGCCAAAACCTATATATATCCCAAGATTGTGGGGGTTTCATGGGTTTCTGCACGGTCCTGCCAGTCCTGCCATGGTTGTTTTCCCAAGGTTCTTGGGTCTTGCGCTCCTCGAATGATCTCTCATGGGTCTTGCGCTGGTTTCACTGAAGCTTCCACATATTATAAACCATTACTTGCAGCTATCCATCATTAGCAGGAAGCAAATATGATCAAATATATCGTGTCTCAAAGGCCTGGGTGTTTTGCGAATGTGTCAGATGCAAACTTTATCTCAAACGGATATCATGAAAAGGTCAAATGTGTATTGAACATACTAGTCCCTGCTCCGAAGATTGCACAATTTACCCCCATGCAGACTATGTAACATGAACTGAAACAATGACCCGCTGGAGACCAAGTTCCTTTACAACCCAGTGGTTTTGGGGATATATTATTCCGCAGGAGGTATGCTAAACGATGCATGCATTTGCAGGATATGGTGGGATAGATCATTCTGACCCCCGTGTTGGGCGAGCAGCTGGTTGCTTGGCATTGAAGCTCTTCCTGGCGGACTGGCATCCGACTTTCCAATCGTTTCCAATGCTAACGTCAGTAGCTGGCAGTAGATAGATTCTATAAGTCAGTCACCAGCGAAAGAACCCAACACACTGGATCAACACACTGGATGCCAACAGGATCCAAAAGGCGTCTGTGGAGGATTCAGAAGGACGGAGAATGCGACACTTGGCTGTGTCAAAACCGGGAAATGGCAGGACATCATGAACAAAATCTCCGGTGCTCGAAACAACTGAAGTTCACTGAAGCATCGGAATGCCACACCAGTAATGTAGATCCTTGAGCCTTGAGTAATACAATGTAGTAGAGTCCCCGACCGGAAGACGTGTTTCAGTAATCAAGAGTCTAACATGACCGGAGAACCTTTGGTCCGGACCTTCCAGGCAGTCGCCATCTGCTCTTGCTGGAGCCCCTGACAGGTCTATTACCTTTATTGGTCCCTTGTTCATCCGTGGGGTGATCTCCCCCTCCCGCCTTTGGCCCTTGCTTGTGGCCCGTCCCGTGGGGCGATTCCTGGCGGGGTTCGACCGCTCGTGCGCACGAACGTTCCACGGCCCGTTGGAGCCAGCCATCTACTCTCAGGTGTTTTTGGGGCAAGCTGAGGGCAAATCATCTTATATATATACCTGGAACCCAACTGACCCCTGTTTTGATAGGAAAAGGCCATATTTTGGGTGGTTGGTGGTCCAAAATAGAGGTCATTCAGGTTCTAGGTATATATATGTTATATATCCGGTCCGGCCTGAATTACATCGCCCACGGTGCCTTTGAATGGACCAAGGACAGTCTCTGTGAGGTCCAGGAATCCCCGCCATGCTTTCCGAACATCCAGCTCTACATACCAAGCAAAACTCACTTGAGCCATTTTGACCCTTAAACTACTGGAGCACCTCAAGCCACTGAAAACAAACTGCGTCAAACAGTGTTAACAGGTCATCCCTAAGGTGATTGAACAAATTCTTTGATATAATTTAATGGCAACGGATGTCATACATTGGTTGCTAGCTCCTCTGGCTGCCCATTACCACAGGTGCCACGGCCCCCCAGGCGGCCACCACCTTGATAGGGCGACACCTGACCAAGTGGCTGGAGGGAGGATACAAAAACGCGCACAACAAAAACGTTTCATGAAACAGGAAATTGAATATCATTCATGAAATAAATATGTGATTAGCAGTTTGTTGATCCTATTGACCATATGACATGGGTTGCACAATGTAATTAAGGCATCAGATTGCATAAGAACCATACCATCGTTTTAACATGTTTCCTAGGAAATCGGCCCTTAATGGCCCCAAAAATGAACCAAACCGTCGTTTCCAGCCCCCCTTGTGGTCTCGCTCCACCTTGGCCATGACCCACCACGGCCATTGGCGGCTCGATCTGCGCCATCCGATCCTCCTTCCGCGCACCTGGAGGCGGATAGGGGGCTGTAGCGGGGGCGTTTCAAGGCTGGGAAATGCGGGGACCTTGTCGTCATCCATGCCAAGCGCGAAAGGGAGATCAAAGGTTGGGATACTTCTGGATGTTGCCTTCATGGACCTTCATCCGATGTGTATCCCAAACTGTCAGTTTGCTGCATGGGTCCCACAAAACCCCTCCAGCAAGCCCAGCATCTCACCAACGAGTCGGGTCTTTTTCCTGGAAACTTGAATCAGCTGCCGACTAAAAGTGAACAAATAACATCAAATAACCCAATACATGGTTTGAAATGGTTGACAGGGATTCACCCTCTCATTTTGCCGTCAGGGCCAACGAAGGGTAGTTCAAGAGGACGAACACGCGGGCGATCTTCACGTTTCACTCTCCCGGGGATCGTCCAACCTCCCAAGTCTGGGCCCGAGGTCGAGGCCTTGGCGTATGGTTGGTCTTTCCATCTTCGCCTGGGACAAAAGCCAATGATCAAGGTGGTGTGATGGACCACAATGAGGATATGGAGGGTATGCCATGGCCATGGTCAACGCAAAGAATCCAACTGCGTAAGCGATCCGTAAGCCTTGCCAGATCTGTGACCTTCTCCGCCCTCGCAGCCGGAGGTGCTGGTCGCTTCCTGGCAAAAAAATGTATGTCAGCATGCATGGCTGGCTGATACTCTAACATCTATGGCTTTAACATGCTTTAACATGTATGTTTGGAGACCCCCAAACAATGGGCTTTGCGGCTTTGCTGCTTGTCCCGGATTCAGGCCGTCCTCCCCGGAGTCAATGAGAGATGCCGCCCAAAGAACCACGCTACCGTGGTGTGCGCCCTAGGGTGTATGGACATTCTACTACCGTCGCAAATGAAAGTAATGCCCAAGTACACTAGGGCTGATGGGCAACTTTGGGCTGATGGGCACACCCTCCAAAAGACCACTTGTAGCCCAATTGATGAACCCAAGGCCCAGGAACCATGCGCAGGATCGAGGGAAGCAAACAGCCAACCAATATCAATAGGTGTTGGATGGTTTGGGTATGTTTTGGTCTATTTCCCTTCTTCCAAGGGGTCTTTGGGAGGTCCCCCTATCTTGATACACACCCATATTGTCAAGATGACCTGCGCCCAACACAACAGCATCAAATACTACACGGACCTTTTGGGTGAGCTACCTTAACAGCTTTGGTTTTCCCGCACCTCGAAGAACAAGTACATTGCACATCGTTTCAGAAAAAAATCCGCGATGCAATGATGCAATCATTCAGTTTTTCAGTGAACAGGGCATCGACCGAACACACCGTTGACCCTGTCACACTCGACGGACCTTGTCACACCAAAAAACCTTCAAGTTCGAGTAACCAATGTCCGACTGCGCTTACTGGGCGGCGCTGAGAGTCACGACATGTCACGACCAAAGCCAGCGGTGCGAGTCTGTTTTGCACGAAAGATGAATGGATCCAACACACCAATCTTTGAACTTTCGCGTCGAACTGTGGTTAGTCTTTCGTTCCACACCCTTCTCAGCACAAAAAACTCCAAACACTCCATGTACTCCATATATATATATATACATGTCATGTGTATATACATTGACCCGGCAAACCTCAAACCACCCCATGGAGTGGGGGTCTCAAGCACAGCGACCCGACCCTCGTCCGTTGGTCTTCATGGGGAATCTTCCAGGGTTCAATGGTTCAACCTAAGGGAGCGGTTCAATGGCTCAAGGTTTGGACATCATGGTTCAACAGTTCCAAGGGTTCAACGGAGAATGTCTGGAAATATGATGAGCGACTTACGCGCATTTCCAAGCGACGAAGTAGGGAACCCTGGACCCTGCATTTCATGCAACATAAAATATACGTGAAACTACTTGTAGCGCCTCCACATGATAACTAAAGCTATTGAGCTATTGCAACTCAAAGTTTTTTTTGTAAAGTTCCATCGATTCAACGCTGATCAAGCGTGGGCGTCGGCCAGCCTGTACAACTTTACAACAGCAAATGGCCCACAAAACCGACTTGTGCAGTGGAGCAATTGCCTCAGTTGCTAATTTCACCTATGTTCCCCTAGGGCTCCAACTACGTCAAAACACTTACATTATACAAACAAATTGAGTCTTATTTTGAGGGAAAGTTAGCTACTTAGACATACTTAGACCCTGTTTTGGGAAGCAACTCCAAATCAGTCGTCCAGCTACATAGTTTTTATCGATGGTTTGAGCATCAATGCACTGCAAAAGCTGCGACGTCACCAGTTCCGTGCGCGCACCACGGCAAAGGGAGACATAGCATACACGGTGGAGGGCAATGGTGCAGATCCGGTTCAGACTTGTGTGGAAGGCTTGAAGGCTTCCCAATCTGATTCTGTTTCAAAGCGCCTTGTGTGTGTGTGCCTCGTGACATTGCAGTGTCCAGACTTTCCTTTGCTTGATTTATGCATGTTGTTCGTCCTTTCTCTTATGATTTCACTTATTTTGCCTATGTTGCTCATTTCCTAGCAATCCTCCAAGTGAACACAGGGCCGTGTCCAGTTTCCATGTGCCAACCAAGCGCGGAGTTGGAACTTCCGAACAAGCGCCAGGATTCACACTCACCACTGGGCGATTGAACTAGTAAACGACGCAAACCCCCTACTGGTCTGAAATGGCTCTGAAACATCATTTTCGATGGCCGGTGCGACGCTGGCGCGATGCACAGGATACTCAATACTCAAAAGACGTCCTGGATTAAGACATGCAAGTACAAGTCAGACTACCAAGGAAATAGGATTAAGAAACCTTGATAGTTCTCTAATCCCAAAAACGCCGCATTTCAACAAAAACTCTGGATGAGCCACACATAGCCATACCCCTTCGTTGTGTTTTTTCCGTTGAAGGTCTTTTTCGGTTTCAACACCTTGGAGCCCTAGGCTTCATCATTTCCTACCTCTCGCGCTCGAGGAACACCCTCGCTGTGGGGTCGCCATGGGGCGCCTCCTCGGATCGTGGGTCCCGGTCCCGGCCATGCGACGACAGAGGCATCCTAGTCAGTCCAAAGGAGATTTAAGCAACTGCAGTATATAAGTTGGGTATATCATGGCCATGCTATATCAAATAGTATGTCCCAGGGCCCCAGTGGATGAGGATGGTGAGTAAAGGATAGTAAAGGCCAAAGGCCTGACTCTCTAAAACGATGTCAATTGCTTTTTGCTGACTGTCCCTGGTAGTGACTCTAGTGCCACACACCCTGGTTTTAGCTCCGAGTTCCGGGTCAGTCCGTGAGTCCTCGCTCGGTCTTCACCGACGAAGGAGTGAAAGAACCAGCTGGAAACGTGACGGCCGCGGGCCTAAGGATCGCCTCCCCCCCCCTCGATGGGCATAAGGATATAGAGAGAGAGATCAGAAACCATGAACTGAACTGAGAGGTGGTGCAAAGTGAGTCCAGTGCTTGAGAACCTCCTCGGTCCCGAGCTCGCCATTGGCCACCATCGCCGGGTGATAAGTGCATAAGGGATGCAGCTCTCCGCCCTGATCTGCGTAGGTTTCTACAAAGAGAGTACGGGAGCCTACCAGTACTTGAGACACAACATATTCATATAGATGCGGCTGAGGTCGAGTTGATACGGCGAACGAGCAACCAGGTTGGTTTTAGACTATGAGATATCATTCCAGCATGCCAAGCAAGCAAGGATTTCCGATCTTTGGAGTGGCCCAAGTTAACCAGAAGGCAAAGATCCTGTGGTGAAATCCATCGGTCGGGTTGAGACCCTGTGCCCTGCGCACGCATGTTGCTGGCCAAAAGACGAACAGCTGAAGCTCAAAGAGAGCTGATTGGCATCTTTGGGTTGTTTTTTGGGGGAGGGTTCTGGTGACATCAGCCAGTGATGTAGTGATCCAGTTCAAATCAGGGCGCGAGGGTCAGGCCGCCACCCTGGCCGCCTGGCCAGGCTTTTCCGCCGAGCTGCCGTCGCCCAAAGCTCGTTGGCTGAGTATCCTAGTGGCCGCCAGCCGCAGCTAAACGCTCCAAAGCTTGAGAGCATTTCAAGCGAACCCCCCTATACAACAAGAGGCCATGTCCAACAATTGTTCAAACTATATAAGGTTACTCTTTCACATACTATGTACATATAAAGTGAAATCATTTTCCGGGCTCCAAGTTTGTGTCGTTGTCGGGCGTGTTTTCGGACGTCAAGTGGGCTCCTAGGGGTCGTGGCTGGGATCTGCAAATGGCACAGATCCCACACAGTAAACACGGTGGGTCTACCAGGGCCCAATGGATAATGGCCCAGGTTGCATGCCTTGTGACTTGTGAAACCTGACTGTCACAGGTAATAGGACAAACCATGACAAACCCAAGGTATTTCAAGGTATAACAAACATACACACATACACACACGACAAGCACCACGGAAAGGGTGGTTTGTAGACACCCCTGACTGTCTAGGTTTGTGTTGGGCGATGGCAGCCATACATGGCCAACCATCAAATAGTTTTTGGTGAGAAAAAAAGTGAGAAAAAAAAAAAGCAAATGAAAATGCAAAAACACAGCCAACAAAAAAAAACAAAAAGCAAAAACAAAGCCAAAAAAAGCAAATAACAAAGCAAAACCAAAGCGCAATAATAGGCAAAAAACATCACACATCACGATTCACGTTTTGCGTTTTGCTGGTCCACTTCTGCTTAATTGTATGCTCGATCAAGTTGTATGGATTTGCTTTGCCCTTGGCCCTTGTTCTCTTCCTTCATTATCTTTGGTGTTGTTTCCCATTGCTTGGACTGTTCTGCATTGTTTTCCTTGTTGCCTTCATGTTCTATGCCTTTTCCTTGCTTGATCCTTGCTTTTCCATTGCTTTACCATGCTTTGTCCTTGTCAACTTAAGTTGATGGCTGCGCTTTCTGCTTGATTTTTTTTGCTTTTTTGTTTGCTTTGCCTTTTGCTGTTTTTTTGCTTTGTTTTTGCTTTAAAAAACTATTTTGTCTCCTTGAGTCTATGGCTGGCGTGCCCGACTCAAGTCTAGGTATCTTTCTTCCAATAACCACCCTTTCCGCGGTCAAAATCCCTTATACAGTATATTTTATATAAATAGTATATATATAGATTGCACATGATTGGATGGTATACAATGTACAACCCTACAACGTCGAGCTTTGCAAAGCTGCGAGAAGACATGCCAACCAAGTACATGTCATAAGGCGGATTCCATCAGTGCTGACAAATCACTCGCACACCCTCCCTTGGTATCCCTTGGTGTATAGATTGGAGATAATTGGATGGTATATAACCCTACAACATCAGTCATCAGTGCTCACAAATCACATGTACACTGGAGTTCATCCCGTGTTTGCCTCTTCCCAGGGGCCAGGACGTCTACTTCCATGATGGGAGGGTACCCTCGGTACCCAGCGAAGAGGTCGAGTTCTCACTCGACCCACCCCTCCACCCCCTTCCGATGGCCTGCCCAGGCGGATGCCAGGCTTCTCAATGATCACATGACCTTGTTTTCGGTGCGTCTATGATAGAAATTGTAGATGATCATGAGTTGGGCCTACCGCCTACCTGTCTGAATACCAGTAGATACAAGTCATAAAAGCGATTTGCTTGTTTACAGACTGTTGCAGGTATTAGGACAGACATGGACAGACCCAAATCATGAGGTTCACAAATAAGTTAGAAACTGTGTCTGAATGTCTCTGTCCAGAGTCGACGTACGGTGGATGTTCCAAGGTAGTAACATCTCCCGCGAGATCGGTGGTTTCGGCCAGTGACACGGTAGGGCGATCAAACAGCTCATCAAGGTCCAAAGGAGCAGCACCACCGGATAGCGCCAAATCGCTTCACCTCGTCGGAATGGCACGTGCAGAAAAATGGGGGAGGAGCCAAACCATCCAGAAACAGCACAGATGCGCAGGAACAAACAGGTGCACTTGGTGTTCTTTGTCTTCGGCCCAAGAGTGGCCATGAAATGGCATGCATGTCCTCCCTCCCAAGCTCAGTTTAGTGCTGTGACAACTGTACTGCTGCTGCTACTGACCCCCATGGGCCCCATGGCCCGAGGTCGACCGCGGGGTCCGGTCATGGCACCGGGCTACCTGGTTGACCAGAGAAACTGAACAGCATTTGCGACCAAAGAAGAGGTGAACCTAGGTGGGCCACCGGGGGAAGCTTTTTCTTGAAGAAAGGGCTCCATGTGGGTTTTGAAGCTGTTTCTTGAGGCCAAGAAAGGAGGAGGGCTGGTCCTTCTCGATTGCTCCGAATCGCCCAAAACGCGAGGCCACCGGAACCGAATTTCCAAGTCACTCACGGAGGTGTCCGCAGTCCACTGCAAATCCAGCTCCTTCATGAGCCGGGCGAGGGGCTGCACAGCAAACTGCTGCATCACATAAGCAGAATAGGACAAAGTGGCCAAGCACCTCCAGATCTTTGATGCCAAGAAAAGCTGCAACCTGAAGGCTGTCAGCAATGCCAGTGTTTTGATGTGTCTTGAGTCTTGAGGTATATAGATTCCATCTTACTTAGTTTTTTGAATGTGTGAACCACTTCTTTCAATGTGCTCACGCTTTCAACGAGTGGCTTCGGTCCGGCATCGACCGAGACGAACGGGCGAACTAGTGACACCGACAGGGTCTATCCTATTACCTGGGCCCAAGTGGATGATGATGGTTAGGTTGCAGGCCTTGTCCAAAACTAGTACAAAATTGTTTGCTGACTGTCACAGGTAGTAGGACAAACCCCATTGACACCCTTACACCATCTTACACCAAACTTATCCAACACTCAACGCAAAGAATCCCAAACAAAACTTTGGTCGATGCCAATCAAATTCAGGAGTTCACAGTAATTGTCCATTCAGAAGTTTACAGTTTCATAGACTGGTCTATTTCCCTTGGAGCTCTTTGGGGGGTCTCCCAGTGCCTTCAGTGGCAACCCCGGCAATCGCCGCCCAGGAGCGCTGACCAGGGAAGGCTGCGACCCCGTGGTGTGGTGAGGCAGCGGAACAGCACGCGAGCCAAAGCCCAGCCATAAATGGGTGGAAAAAGAATGGCAATGAGCTTCACAACCACCTGTGCATTGGTCAACTCAAGCGACAAAATTGATCACGGGTGAACCATTCGTGGCAAAAATTGGAGTGGGATGGAGTGGGCTTGATTGATGTGTGGGCTTTGGGGACGATGCCTTAAGCCTTAAACCCCAATCAACACGCGCGGCCATGCATTCGACACCCAACACCTGGGAGAAGTGGTCGAACATGAAGGAAGGAGCAGCTTCGGGCTTCTGCCCCAGAAGCAGCGACAAAAGCAGAACACCCAGCGCCGCCACATCCGAAAAAACTGCGGCGCTTGCCATCGCGGCGCGCGGAATTTCCGCGGCGCGTGATGCGGTGGAGTCGGCGCTTGCAATCACTGTCGTGGCGTTCGGAGCCAGGCTTCGCTCTGCGAAGGCCAATTGAAGCGCGATGCCGCTCAGGTAGGGTGACAGGCGAGAGAGGGGATTTGCGTAGATGGGCCGAGGGGGCCAAGTCCTTTCAATGGGGTTGTCAGGCGAACCAAAGACCAGCCAGAACCTGAAGACTGTGCTCAAGATGGAGATGCATCCCAAGGCAAAGAAGGCCCAAATTCGCCTTTGACCAGTTGGCCGAAGCAGCAGCTCTAGCAGGGCAGGGGTGATCAAGTAGATCTGCATCTCGGTGCCAATGCTCCATAAAACAGTGAGGTCGGGATTCTTCAGACTCTCAACATCGAGGTTTTGCACCAGCAGAAGGTGCGCCCAAATCGAGTGCCAGCGAGCTGACCAAGCACAGCAAGGAAGCAAGCCCATCAACAAACTCGCCATCACGGCCACGCAGACCATGGGCCACAACCGGAAGAAGCGGCACAGCAGAAACACCGCATACCGTCTCCAAAGCGGCTGTTTAGAAGCTTTGCGCAGCTTCTCGTAGCTCCGAGTCATCAAACAACCGCTCAGGACGAAGAAGGCATCCACTCCGGTGTTGCCTTGGAGGGGCAGTTGCGCCCACCACTGTCGCTTCATCACGTCCCAAGTCTCTTCGAGGTCTCTTCGCTTCTGAGATTCCACGTCCCAAGTCTCCAGGAGCAAGGAATGCAATGCGAAGGTCCACAGCAAAGCCAGGGCCCTGGCCTGAGGCAAGGTCCAAAGCTTCCTACATCCCAAGTCCCCTGATGAGGATGGCTCGCGGATGGGATTTGCACCCGATCTTTCCAACATATGAACACCTGCTTTTGGAGCAAGGATGGCGCCCCCGACTTCTCGAATCGTGTGGTTTCATGACCCAGTCTCGAAAGTAAACGTCATGCACCGATGACTATGCGAAGTCGAAGTTCCGTTGAATATATTTGTACAAACAGTGGCGGCCCGCTACCTTTAAGGTCAGCCTGTCCAAGGCAAAGGTATCATAATCTACTCTCATTAGTGAGTGGGGGTGGGTACCCATCACATCTCCGAAAAATCATAGTGTGTTCATGTTCCATACCCAAACACTCCATTTATGCCATATGTATGTATGTATGTATATATATACACCTACTTTGGGGTGGTTTGGGGTGTCAATGTAGGCATATTACACCCGGAGTGTTTGGGAATGTTTGGGACATCTCTTGCCCATCCGAGTTGCTCCATCCAGCACGCGTAGCCAGTCAGTATCGCTTCTGATCCGCAAGTCCTTCAAATCCTGGCGGACTGGATGCCACAGGTCACATGCACAAGGCCCCCTGCTGGAGCCAAATCCTTTAACTTGAACCACTTCTGAAGGGACAACTGTCATTCTTTTCCGAAGACCAACATGTGTATTTCATTGTATTTCAGTAGAGCTCCAAAAAGAAAACCTGCAGCCAATCCCACAGGCTGAAACAAGAAACAATCAAGCAACTGTCGGCTATTTTGGATTATCTCTATTTTGGATTATCTGTCAAAATTGAATTTCAGCAGCGAGTAGTACAACAAGGCAATGGACCGAGTTCATTCTATAGCCCAAGCACTGCACACACCGTAAACAAAGCTGGAACCCCAACGAGGTGACGAAGGAGTTCCAAAAGGCCGTGGCTTTTGGATGCTAAGTGAGCAGAGCATGGGCACCCTATAGCCACCCCTTTGGAACTTCTACTCCAGAACCTTCAATGATATTGGATGATCTTAGATGACTATGCGTTCACCAACGAAGAAGCCCGGCCGTAGCACCTCCACCTTCCGATCGATCCCTCCGGCCTCCGACACCGGACGCACAGGACGCACAGGACACGAGACGCACAGGACGACGCACCGCGCACCGGGTGCGTCTCGAAAGGGAACGAGACACGGGTCCTGAGCAGGAACAAAGAGCTTTCCCATTGGACATACGGTTTCGGCGACCGCCAGCGGAGAGTGAGCCGTTTGGGTGCGGAGATTGGCCCATCGAGACAGCGCCGGCTCGGCTGAGACCTCAAATCTGCTTGAGCCGAGGATGGCCGTTGTGATCGCCCTGATCTGCGAGCAACATGCTGCAACAAGCTTTGGCAAACAGCATGGGAGGCTGGA
The DNA here is from genome assembly GCA_963970005.1 of Durusdinium trenchii. NCBI lineage: Eukaryota > Dinophyceae > Suessiales > Symbiodiniaceae > Durusdinium > Durusdinium trenchii. The sequence continues at coordinate 2,128,549 of CAXAMN010024472.1, read as the reverse complement.
TGAGGCTGGTTTTTATACCTGTTTTTAAGTACTCCTGACTTGACCCTGCGGTTTGACCCAGGGTTTCTTCAACACTCTCCAACTCTCCCGGGCTGTGCCTGGGCATGACGACCCACCCGCGCACAGCTGCGTGGACCGCTCCCTTTTCAGGCGACTTGCGAGGCATATGCCTTGGTCACCTGTTCCCAGATCCTGCGCTCCAAGCTCAGCATCTCTGCGCCCACCCTGGTGACGGTGTTCGAAGGGTTGGTTCTTCAGCTGATTGAGACGAAAACAAACAAAAACCTGTTGGTTCCAACCTGTTGGAACCCCACATCTGACGAGGACCTCTATGTGAAGTCAGGTAGAAGCGACCTGACCTGGCCAAGTGCGAACATGTGGCGACCTGACTTGACCCAAATCGCTTCAAACACTGGATGCTCACGTGGCAACTGGGGGTCTAAGTATATACTACTGTATTACTATACTGTATACCTGGACCATCCCAGGGGTGTCCAATGGAGTACCCCACACTACCTATAGACTTCCATTGGGCACCCCTTGGATGGTCCAGGTATATACGTAAAGATCTGGAATGATCACCAGCAAAACCCATCGAAGGGGTGCAACTGGAGTGGTGATAGGAGGGCAGGTGACCATGATCCGTTCGCTCGAGGGATGGCCAAACCTCTCCCGCTGGGAGCTCCGCCCAGCCCCTCAACTACCCGGGCTTGGAAGCATGGCGTTTAACTTACTCCTTTTTTTTGTGTCACCCCAAGTGGATACTGCACAGCCTTACCATGCAACAACTATAGTCTGTAGTACTGTATAGTTGGTCCCAAAAGCATCCTCACAGGATGAAATTGTGAAACCCACCCGAGAGCTGGACTTCTCTAGCTCAAAGAGTTACAGTAGCTCTAGTCAATCAATCCGCCTTCTGACCGAACCTGCTTCCGTCGGCTTCACAGTTAAAGACTCCCTGTCATTTATTAAAAGATATTAAAAGGACATCCATGATGATTTCACGGAGTGTTTCACCACGCGCATCGTCAAAACGCCCCCCCCCCCTTCCACCAGCCGGGCGGCAACATGCCAAAGGTGTCGCTCATCTGCCGCGAGAGCGGGCGCGCAAAGCGCGTGCCAGGTGGACCCACCGCACTGGCCTGAGTGCACATGCTGACCAGCGTGGAAGCAGAGCGGCCAAACAAGATCTTGTGGCATCCGTCCAGCGTGCCCAACTCGACCCACACACTTAGCCTGCTCTATATCATATCTGGTACATCTATGATTATATATATATATATGATAGTTTTCCTAATGAATACTATGGAATACTGCTCCATTCAAGTGGATCGGCAGGATGGAACCCATTTTCGATGGTACCAGCGCGCATGGGTCCCCAGCCTCCCCGAGGGCCACCTCCGGCAGCGCATGGCGGCGGAAGCGCTCCGCCTCGGCCGTCGGCAGGTGCGCCAGGAAGTTGCGTGCAAAGTCCTGAGAGCGGTGTGGCGCCAGGAAGCGGAAAACGGCGCATCGGAGGGTCCCAAAGAAGCAAACTCATTATCTACTACCTTACCCCCCGGGGTCAAGCACCGCAAGGGGGTAGTGATGACTCATGCAATCACCAAAAGATCGCCCTTAAAGAATCAGCTTTGCTTTGCATCCATATACCTGTCCATATGATCATCTGTTGGGGGGCTATGGGGATGGGAATGGCCATGCATGGGTTAGCACGCCCTTCTCCCGACATGACGCGTTTTTCGCCTCCAAGACCTTCTCCCCTCCTCCCGTCCTCGTTGTCTCGGCCCAGGACGTCGATAATGAGGTGTACCCGAGGCCTGGGTGGGACAAGTCGCGACGGAAGGCGAGGACTCAGCGGATGTCGTGGCCCAGTGGATGATGGGGCCTGGTTGCAGGCCGACAGTTCAAACATGATGATCATGGTTACTGGCTGTTACAGGTAATAGGACATACCCAACGGATGTCAATGACAGGGCAGCTTTCACCCCAAGGTCTCCCTTCCAAAGCTACGTCCCGTGAGGCAGTCGGGTCACCGAGAGCCCAAAGCTTCAGGTTCTTCTCATAGTCGACGGGTCAAACCAAAACCTTTACAAGCTGGTCCTTTACCTCATTGAGTATATCCCGAGAACCGATTTAAACACACTCCTTAATGGAAAAAAGAACTCATGTCGGAGACCCTTAAACCTTCTTAAGCCACAACTAACTATATATATATATATTCAGCACATGCAAACTATAGGTACATTTGGCGGTATTGTTTAGATGAGGTTCCTAAACAACCCTGGCTGTCCACCCTGGCTCTCTACCCTGGCTTTCCACCCATGCTGTCTGGTGCCAAGCTCGTTCGGCTGGCTATCTCAAAAGCAAGCCTGTCTGTCTGGTTCGGCTGGTTGATATCCTCTTAGAGTCCGAGTCCTAATAAGTTGGCAATTTCTTGAAGCGTGGCGCCCTTTCTGTTGGATATCTAAGCTGTTGGATACTGTTGGAGGGAACGGCCGGTGCGAATCGGTCCATTCTGCTGATGTTTCTGTGGCTGCCCAGGCTGCCAACACACCACTTAGACTCAGACTGCCTAGCTGAGTCCTAGTGACCAAAACCCGGGTTCCTATAGATGGGTTCCAGTTCGGATACTGTACCCCCCATTTGGGGAACCTCCTATATTAACAAAAATGCACCAGGAGTTTCTTTTATAGGGGGCCGCATGTTTTATTGATAGGTGGACGGTGGAAGGGATCAGTGTTTGTTTGTATGCCAACTCCTGTAATAAAAGGTCTGAGTCTTTGACCACTAGGGTATTGTACCAACTGCTCAACATCTGACAATCCAGGACATCCTCACACCTTGCGCTGAGCTGCTGAGTGCCCGCGTTGAAGACCTGGCAAAACACGAGCTGGAGAAACCGTGCCTGGAGAAACCCTTCGGCGACGAGCACCGCATCTGAGGTGCGCTGTGTCAGCTAACGCTGGGTTAGCTCAAGAGGATCGCATGCCGAACACATCAGATCAACCATGCGGCTCGCGCGAGCCGGGCGAGAGGAGGTCGTGGACCGTGTGGGTGACCGAGCGACCGGTGCAGTCTTAGTACACTCTCTGGAAGTAACATTGACATGGTTATGTGGATGGCCTTGCCCCGAAAGGAAGACCATGAAATCCACTACAAACAGGTGGTGAACTCCACTTCAATGTGAATTCCAGAGAGAGTAACCCAGGCCTTCCTCTTTTGCCTCACCCACCACAATCATCCAAAAGCAGCAGAACAACAAGATCCACACCTCACCTGCCGAGGCAGTCACCTCCAAGACTTGTGGAGGCGCTGTAAGAGACATCAAGAGACTCAAGGACACATCATCTCAACTTTCTTGAGGCATAACTGATCATGCACTAATTATACGGTAACCTGGGTCCTTTTCGGGAAAAACACGCCCTCCCGCATCCTCCAACGTTGACGCCACCGGTCCACCATCTTTCCCGTTCCCCATTGTTCCGAGCCACGCAATGAGGGATCGAGAAGTCTGCCCAATGAAGCTGGCCTCCGCTGCCGAGTTGAGCCAAGTCGAGCTGGCGTTTTTCTCTCTCTCTCTCTCTCCCTCTCTCTCTGCCCCCCCCCGTTGTTTTTTCATGTTGTTGTTGTTGTTGTTGTTGTTCTTGTTGTTGTTCGGCGCGAGAAGTCAATGATACGATGTTGTTTTGTCTGGTGTTTTACCTTGGTGATCTTGGACGTTCGAAGAGCTTCATGGTTTGCAGTTACAAACTATATCAATAAAGTTAGTTATATATATATATATGGACTATAGATGACTATAGACTATAGACAGCCTTAAATGCCTGAGCCCTAAACCTAGCTTGCAAGCCCTAGACTGTTGCAGAACCTAGAATGTCTCGTCCAAGAACCGGAAACACATTCCCTAGGAGGGGATTCACCCATAGGCATCCATAGGCTATGGGACCGATGGGACCATCACTAAAAATCACCGTAAGCAAAGAACAAGCCTCAGCCAGAGGCACCTCACAAACGTCCCATTCGAAGCAGGTCCGACATGTGTCCAAGTATTGGACTGGGTGTGTCCAGTCATGACCAGGTCGAAATCTCTATAAAATCGATTCTGACATAACATTCTGACAAGGAATTTCTTCCAGATCCGTACAAAAACGATGTTTTTCAATGTTTTCTTGGCCCCCCGAAGCAAAACCCCAAGGAACCACCGGATGGCTCGAACGAGCCAGACGGCGAGAGCGAACCGGCGAGCCGAGCGAGTCGAACGTCCGAACAGTGGGGCGAGAGCGAACCGCTCATGATGGAAACAGAGAGCGAACCGCTCCTACCAGGAATTCCAACAGGTCACCACCGACTGCAACTCCGTCAGCCTAAAGGCCTCCATTTCGGAGACCTGTTGGTTTCGGTGCTGGTATAGTGACAGTGTCAGGTGTAACGGTGTAACGCAGGTCTCATGGGAATGACATCCAAACAATTCAGGGTAAATAGCAAGTCGTGTTTGTTCCGCCCTGTGTGCCAATGGCATGAGGGAACGCTTATTTCACTGCTCTGCACGCTCTGCAACGCTCTGCACCAGGTGCCATGTTGCAAACGTGCCGGCTTCCACCGTCACACCCTGCGGGTCAGAAACACGAGCTCCTGATGCTCTTTGCACGTGCGGTGATCCAAGAATAAGTCGAAATTTCACACTAATACCGTGCAGCGGATCCACAGTGGAACCCACAGTGGATCTCCATCCAGGTTCGTCTCAAAGATACGTTCTTCAGCATGAAACATCATAGCACCATTGACGCCCAATTCGGACCCCGAGTCGCCTTCAGGCACATGAAGAAGTAGCTGCCCTACCCTCGTCAAGGCGCGCGGGTTGGTCTGGATGGGGACCTCGACATGTGGCGAGCTCGGACAGCGGTCTCGGGGGGACAGAACTGAACCCAGTTCAACTCAGCCTCTAGACCTGTCTCATCTTCAGGGAGCCAACAAGCCAACAAACGCACCTTAAATCCAACCTTTACAAAGAGTAGGAGGCTGGAAGAGGTCCAGCCTCTTCCAGGCTGGACCTCTTCAGAGTGGATGGGTCGCCTGGGGATGACCCATCTCCACCCACGAATTCCGGTCCCGAGGTGCATGGAGGATCAAGCGCCCGTTCTCCACCACTCGGGCATCCGGGTGCCATGCCTTGGGAGCCCAGGTAGCAGGGTTTGGGTGAAGTTCGTCGGGCTCCAGGGCTGGGGAGTTGAGGCTTGGGACGCAACTAGGTGCAGCTGTTTCTGTTGAATTGCTTTATATTGCTTTCAACATGTACGCGAAACAGAACGAAGGGAGGGATGTTTTCAAGAAATCAAGAAGTCCTGCAGAATCTATCGCACCGCGCCTTAAACATCCTTACGCCTTTTGAATGCATTTGAATGCAAGGTTTCCGCTGATGGATGAGCCAACGCCGGAATAATTACACTCCTAGATACACCTTCAAAAAGTAATGGTGAGCAACACATTTATAGACCAGGACCTTCCAACAGGTCAGCACCTGCAACTCCGTCAGCCTAAAGCCTCCATTTCGGAGACCTGTTGGTTTCGGTGCTGGTAGGTGACCTCTTTCCAAAGAAGCCAGGACCCTTCCCGAGCTCGCTCCGCCACGGTCCAACGGTCCGACCGTTCCCTTTCGATAGCCCAGGGGGCGATCATTCCATCGGGCAAGACCACGCTCAAGCGTACTCTGCCTGTGCCCGGTGTACGTGTACGCAAGGGGCGTAGTTGTGTGGTCCAGTGGGCCCAGCTGCCCAAAACATGTGATTGAATTAATGTAGACTCTTGATTAATAAACCCACCCAGATGAGTTTCAATTCAAATGGGGTGGTGTATTAATCAAGAGTCTACATATGTCAGGTCTTGACATGGCTTGGAGATGCTTGGAGTATGCATGCGCCATGCGCCAACTATGAAGTATGGCTTGAAAGCCCCCAGGCTTCGCAGGCAGCTCCACTCAACCAAGATGTTGGCACCGACACGGGCTTACTGCTTTCCAAAAGCAGTTCCTGATGTGAAGTCCTATAAAGAAAGGGTTCACACTTCAGCAGACCTCACGGGCTTTCTTTTTGCAGTTCATAGCCTCGAGATGCCCGAGGGCAAACTACGTGGTCCAAACCACCTTTGCTGAGTCCTTGCTTCCACAGTCACCGTTGAGGACCTCTCAGTCTCGGCCGGACATACTGCGGAACATGTACCCCACTGCGAGGCCGGAGGACTCTGGCAATCAACATGCTGGTATAGCCAATCTTGCCTGGTGGGTTAGATCAACCGTCACAAAGAAGGGGTCAATCTCTACAGAATTCATTGATCCTAAAGCTGCGCAATTAAATGCACGCAAGTCTCATCTGTTGGTGCATGTTAAAGAATTTAAAGACAAACACGGAAAATCTTCCTCCAAACCACCACCCAGTGGCTTCTCTTCGCTGGTAGTCTCTTCTCCTTGGCATAGCTCTGCATCGCTTGGAAGACTGCCTCCTCCGGAACAGTCGTGGCTTCCAAATAGCCCTCTTGGCACAAAAAGCTGCGGATCTCGGAATCCTCGCGGACGATACTCACGAGTGAAAGTGGTGCAAGCTGCTGACAGGGGGTCATGTTTATTGAGGTTCAGTTGTTGCCAAAAGCAACTGCCCAAAGAAATGACCCTTAAGAGACATCCTCCATGTTTTAAGGGACATTCAGCTATAATATGCTATAATCAGCTCGCAGAGTCCTCTGGGGCAATCGCCCACCGACCATTGGAGTTATGTGACAGAAATGCCTCCCTCAATTTGCGCTTCAGCTCTTGCACGCTGTCGCCAGGTTCCGGCATCAGCAACATCCTGGGTGACTTTGATTCTTTCATCATGTGCACTCAAAAGAACAACATTTCGAGATAATTGGAGGCCAGGGAACCACAAGCCATAACAACATCAGCACAGGCAAAACACATCAAAACACTAACAGTATTAACATGTATTTTAACTGGAGCTGTGCCTTCAAGACTCTTTCGTAACATATAGCGGTTCGTGTGAAGGCACTGGCAGAAGGCGCTGGCCGCCTCTCGGAAGTCGGAGTTGTGAACCTCTCCGGGGTCCAGATATCCGAGCCTTCGCAAGACTTCTTCTGCCAAGTCCTCGGAGTCTTCCAACATGAAGGGCCCAATGCCAGCTCGGGCGACTTCGGCATCCAAGCGGCTGGCGTACTTCCAAGCCTTCAAGCCTTGTGGAGCAAAGATGGGTTCTTCAAGGCTCGGAAATGACAAAACATGCTGGTCTGATAAAACAAACAAGTTTATGATGCTTTATAATAACTCAGGTCCTATAACCTGCGCAAAGCCTACAAAAGCATGACTTGCAACTTCTGTCAGTTCTCATACCATGGCCGGTCAAAGGTTTTTCTGGCTTTCGGATCCGATAGCGTCACTTCAAAACCACATTTTAAGCGGAAAACCAGAGCTCGCGTCTCCGCGGCGCAGGCACCAGGGGCTATATATAGGCATGGCTAGCTTTCAGGATGGCTTGCGGCACTAACTTCTGTGGATGGCGACGCGTCACGTTCTGTGACCCTCTACCCCCCCACCGCGGGAACCCTGCGCAGCGGTTGCGCGTTCCGGTGCGCCTGGGCCTTCCGAGTCGACGCGTGGCAGAACGAAGGCCCAGCGCCGCGCACCCCGGGGCGTCCAGCGCTTCGCGTCGGGCACTAGAACCATTGCCACGGCGTCGTGCAGGAGCCAGCTGGGATAGACCGGGACCGTGCCCAGGGAGTTTGCAAACCAAAACTTTGCAACGGCATGATGCCAAAATTCATCTTCTGGATGGTAGTAGCCTGGCAAAATACCAACTCAAAGAACTCCAAGAAATTGGTTGCGGCAAAAACTATTATTAGTCTGGAATTCCAAACCATTAGTACACTCTTTGCCCCCAGGCTGTCCAGGCTGCCCGCTTTCGCCATGGTCGGCATGCACTCTCAGCACTCCCACAAGTCAGTTCTGTCGAACCGGCGTAGTCCCGCCCCCCTCCTCCCCAAGCCCTCGTCGTCCACCGATTGAAGATCCGTGCTCCCGGTCAGTGCTCCCGTGACGGTGACGCGACCCGGCACCGAGCTCGCCATGGCACCGAGCTCGGCCAACGTCTTTAACATCTCGTCGAGCTGAAGGCAGCGTTCCTCAGGCCATTGGAGTTGCCGCTCCTGGACGGGACGCAGCACGCGCGCAGCTGCGCGAGCAGCTCGCGAGCGCTCGTGTGACGCTCGTGTTAGATGAACGTCCTTTTCCTGGGTTGGGGTGAAGGTGACCGGGTGAGATACACGGAAATGCACGTATATCACCTTACAATGCAGCTTTCTTGTCCTGGCCTCCACTGTGAGGAGCGCTGCAAATGCTCAAGCACTATACATAAATGGACTTTTTTGCATATTATAGCTCAGGCCATTGGAACCTATGTTACAATTGGATAAGCATGGAAAACTACCTGCTAAATTTTTTAGTGAGCTTTAATTTACGTAGTGAGAAAGGAGGGACAATGGGCTGATTTCAGGAACAGGGTCCATACCAGGTTTTGTGCACAAGAGAGCCTGTTGATCAATGTTGATCATTGAGTACAAAATCTGATTGAGTATTAATTTGTAGTGAGTCTGGATTGAGTGCTTTCTGATCCTCGTAACGGTTGTTTCTGGGCATGTTGTTCATCTTTGTCAGGCCCCACCAATGAATCCTCCTTCTTCCGGGCGCCAGTCCCGCTTTGTCCTGCAGTGATCCATCCCCTGTTGCGTGCAACAGGGCCATCACAGTTGGGCATTTCACCTGGGCCAAGTGAAATGCATAAGTGCCAAACGCAACCATGCCGAGCGACCGTGGCATGTATGGTTTCGCCGTATGAAGCTCTGGCAAAGTCAAATGCATAAACATGTGTGGTGTGTCCTATCCCTCATTCCCTAGCCCAGCCGTTTAGAGAACTTCGCTCTCTCCGTTTTTTGCAATCAAGTGCGTGAATTGCGGTGCTCTTTTTTTTCAGAGTTGGGGTCTGACCCGTATCGATTGTTTTATAGTGGTTTGCTATAGTGAGTGGTTTGATATATATATATATGTGGTGGTTTGTGCTTTGAAGGACTTACTTTGCAGCTCCTTCGCGCGGTTCGACGTGCAGCACGGACATCATGCGCGGACGTACTGTCTGTAACGGTGTTCCGCGTGGAAAACTCAATGTATCACGGCGCCTTGGTTTCCAACACCGAATTTGCATAAAAGGACCATAAAGTTGCGCTTGTCTTGATTTGTTCAAAGTCACCGATAAACAATTAATTACAATTCTACAACCCTTTCCCCTACACTGAGAGACCTGGTACGGCGTGAGCGGTCATTTTTCACACCGGGATGCCTTTATTGCAGTATGTTTTTTAAACGGTGTGATCATTAACCGCCCCACGCCCCACACCTGCCAGAAAAAATTGGACGTGCTGACCCATCAGTGCTTATGAGCACGGCTCATGAAAAGCATAAACTTAAGCTTCTGTCTAACGATCATATTGAACATGCCTCAGTTTTTTTAAAAAGGTCAATGCTCAAACTCACGAGTTAAGCTCGTATATAGTGACCTTGCACCAACATCTCCACCGATAAACCTTCCCCGTGTCTTACTTTCAATGGCGGTGTTGAGATAAGTTTAAAAAATCAAAAACCGTAGTAGTCCACTATGCAGCAAATTGTTCCCTGCCAAGCATTTTCCAAACAAATCAAATGACGAAAACAAATGAAAACGAGAGATGTGTGGAAAACTTGATGGCGGCCCATGGATAGCTTGCTTAGCAAGGCCATGCAAGGCCTTACTGATTTGGATGAACATCCCCCAGTATGAAACTGTACAACGCACCTTCACCCGGATGAAAACGCACCTTCGGCCGGATGAACCACCGTCCAATTTGTTTTGATCTTCCTACGGTACTTCTGCCACCCACGTCAGGCAATTCAACAAGGTCACTCCATCCAAGCTGTTTGGGACATTCTTAATAGGGCCGTAATTTGACATGTTAAATGAGTGGATGGATCGACCAACAACTACAAGAGATACTGATATATTTTATATAACTATAATATAATATATATATATATTATATGTATGTACCTATTCCCCTTTTGGGAAGCGAATCTGGATCAAACAGCCCATCGGTCCTCTCGTGTCAACATCGCGTCGTTCGGCCCGGCGCAGTCTCCAACCCTCGACACCGCAGTCTCGGCACCAACGACCTGGGTGGCTTCAGGGTACAAACCTGGGCCTCCGTCTCCTCGCTGTAGCGCTTCAAGCAGCTGGTCTTGCCCGGCGGAAGGAGTACCATCGCCGAGCGTCCTGGGCCGAGTCAGAAAGTTCGTACGTGAAGACTGCGTGGGGGTCCGGTGGGTGGGTGTTGATTGGGATGTGACCAGCGTGGGGCTGCTTGCTGGGGGTGGAGGCCCAACCTCCACAGCACCAGCGTAGAGGTGAAACGCTGAGTGTCATCCCCGTTCCAAGTCCCAATGTTGATTGATCTTGACCCCCCCCTGCCCCTTCCAAAGCCCAGGCCATCAAGCGTCCGCTGGCACAGAACTCTTGCACGCTGGGAACGAAGTCATCATCCCCTGTCAAGATAGCCATATGCTCTGCCCAAGGCAACTTGCTCATGGCCCGAATGTCCTCATCAAAGCACATGGCGTTGCACCAGACTGGCGAACATGAACAGAATGTCCTACCGGGTCCTACGCAGAACGTTCCCCATGCTGAAGATAGACCAGGAACCACCCCGCGCGGTTCATGGACACCACCTAACCATCCTTAAGCATCTTACCGAAACGGGAGGCCCAGGTGCTTGCCTTCCCAACCAAGACATCGTGTTTGACGCTACGGAATCATCCGGGCCCAGTGTCGGACTTGATGGCCTCATCGGTGGCATCCATGACACCCTTGTCACGAGCCACGGGTTGAAAGAAGATCCCAGGCTCTTGCACAAAGTCCGACCAGTGTGGCTGTTGCATCCGCCCTGGTCGTCCACAAGTCGTCCAAATGCTCCACAGACATGGGCGGGCAGGGTATGATCTTTTCTTGCCCTTGACCTTCTGACTTGCATTTGTTTTGTGAATCATACGGACTACATTTACATCACAGGATCCAAATAATGGGCTTGGCATGGCTTGGCTGCCAGGTAGCCCTGAACCATCCTGAACCTGTATCATATAATTCCGATATCAAGGTGGCTTCAGGAAGCAAAGCACGTGAGATGAGGTCGGTATATGTCTTGAACGAACTCCGCTCGTCTTCTTGGAGGTGCCACTTCTGTTCTTCCGATCCTGGGTCCCCGGATGTGGAGCATTCCACGCTTTTCCACGCCTGGCGGAGCGAAGAGCAGGGTTTGCACTTGGTAGCCGTGGTCCGTGAGCATCTGCAGGCCTTGGCGGATCAAAGGGAGGCCCACCGAATCGGCATCCACCAGGAACTCGCAATAGCGCTTGGCGCCCGGGATTGGCACGCTGCCATTTTGGCGCTGCGCTTGGCGCGCCCAAAACCGCCGGGAGCCAAGAGCTCGACCTGGAGAAGGTGCTGGGCTAGTCTAAACGACGAGTCGTTTCGCCTTGCCTGTCACGGGCCACCGAAAAGTGAAACATGGGGAAACTACTGGAAACCAACAAATACAAGTGACATCAAGTGACAACGTTTACCATGTGGTACACATAGCTGCTCAAATAAAGCCGCAATGTACTCCCCTGTAGATAAACATGGAACCCCCCAAAACCATTGGTATTCTAGGTTGGTATTCGGAAAATGCTCTTCCACTGGTCCATTATCACGGATCGGGAATTGACCAATTTCGAGATTTCCGGGGGGGTAACTGTACCAGGACCCTTGAAGGGGTGCCCTGCCTGGAAGCCTATAGGTAGTTTGGGGTAGTTCAGCCAGGACACCCCGACAGGAGGGTGGTATGTTATCCTTCTTCTCCGGGGAGCGTGCTCTTCGCCCCCAAGCTCCGATTAAGAGCGCAAACGCCGCCGCGGCCACACGTGGCGACACAGGTCGCGGGCGTGGGCCGACGTGGGCCGCAGCGTGGGGATCCAGCGCACCGTGACGAGGCGTGACGCAAGGCGTGACGTGGCTGCACACATGGCGTGGCAGTGGCTGCATATGGTACAAGCTGCAGTCAGTGGCGAGGTTGCTTTGTATCAACAGTAGGAGCACCTTCAAGAATCCGGAGCTGCTGAGCTGCATACTGCTCACCTAAAAAGGCAAAGTAAAGCGGCTTCAGCTGCCAAACAGCGGCACATGATCTAGCTATTAGCCTTCAAAGATGGTGGTAAGTGATGTTGATAGTCACGACCCAACTGAAGGGCACTTGCTATTCTAATCGATTATAATATGATGATGATTATTATATGATTATTATATATGTGCTTTCATCCTCTTCCATCCATGATGTCGAACCCAAGCACCATTGAAAGATCCAAGGCTGGAAGGTTCCAGCTTCCGTTGATACCGTTGATCCGGTGAAAAGCGCCTTCCGTATCCAGGAGCTGCCAATGGATTCCGGTATGCTAGGTCATGTCGGCTCCTTTCTTTGGGAATTTTCTCAGGATCTTTGCATGATCTTTACTCTTTTCCCCTGACCAACTGTCTATGTACTGTTTTTCTATGGATATGCGTGATGTAGTGATGCAAGTTTGGAGCACTGTCTTCTTGTTCGCTTGATGCACTGGCAATGCTGACCGGAAAACGGCTGGCTCACGTCTTTCATAGTGTGAAGGGACCGTCGAAATCAAGCACCACAGGATCACACCGTGGGGTAGTCTCCTGTCTGGGTGTGACTGGAGGTCCAGGACCGACAGTGGGCATAGTGGGCTGGGTAGTCTACTGGACACCCAAAAGGGATGACCATCACGTGGGGGTCCAGGACCCGTCGTGCAACGAGCCAACCGTCCATCACCAAAAAATCGGTTGGGGACATACTAGATCCACAATTTGTAGGGCTCCTGGTCCATATCCTTAGAAGGTGGTTAGACCCCCCTGGCACCCGCCATAACCATCTTCTCAGAAGGTAGGCCTTGTCCAATCGACGGTGTCGAACCGATCGAACATGCATCACCACAATCATAAACAATTCTCAGCACCTCATGCATCAGCACAACCGGATCAAGCTTTCCTGTAAGGTTCTACCCCAATATTGCAGTAATATAAACGCTTGATTCTACAATAAAACCCGCATACGATGATGTTTTAAAATCCAAATGGGGGGAGGTTATTCACCAAATCTACCGTCTACGTTAATATAACCTCTTCAGGCGTGGCAAAAGTTGGAACTAGCTCGCCGCCTCCGCTTGCCGCTTGACCGCAAAAGACCACCCCAAAAGGAACGGCACCCGACGAGTCCGTGGTCCCAATTTCACGGCCGGGACGGTGGCGGGAGTCCGGCTCGAACTAGGAGCAAGGACGCTACTAGGGGCTCCTGGCATCGCTACTAGGAGCATTCTTACTACTAGTAACAAGAAGCCATTAGGGGCTCCTGGCATCGCTACTAGGAGCATTCTTACTAAGCTATTAGGGGCTCCTGGCATCGCTACTAGGAGCATTCTTACTACTAGTAACAAGAAGCTATTAGGGGCTCCTGGCATCGCTACTAGG